>JAKLNA010000026.1:0-218199 GCA_022813105.1 Cystobasidium onofrii
CTAAAACCCTAAAACCCTAAAACCCTAAAACCCTAAAACCCTAAAACCCTAAAACCCTAAAACCCTAAAACCCTAAACCCTAAACCCTAAACCCTTATGCTACAAACAGCAGTTAAAAACCCTAAAACCCCCTGGGCGTGACACGGGCAGCAGCGGCGGCAATGATGTAGCTTAGAAGCTCGTTGTCGTGACAAAAACCCTAAAAACCCTAAACCCTAAAACCCTAAAACCCCAAAAAAAACCCTAAAAATCCTAAAACCCTATAGAGCACTTTGCACACATATAGACTTTGTTCACCGCTTAGCTGTACAAAGCATAGTTTCTTCTTAAATTGACTTTTCCTCGCCACCATCCTTAATACAAAATGCAGCAATGCTGCTCCTGGAGGCGAAACGCCCGGCTTCAGCTTGCCATATGTTTATTACATCTGTGGTCATCAGGACGGTTCATCGTAAAGCTGCATCAGTTACCATCTTAAAACTCTGACCCATGTTGGTGCATATCAGATGGATTAGCCTTTTGAAGAAGACTACCAATGCGATCCGTTTCATAGCGCAGGGTACCGTCTGGATTCGTCAACAGCCTCATTCACTCGTCTTCTTGCTTATCCCATGCCTGCTTTATTGCGCTGCTGTAGTGAAATGAAGCGTGCGTTTCCGGTGAGTGCTGTACATGGATAAGGGTAAGTCATGGTGTGAGATGTCACTGTGGGCGTGGGCATGTGCTCGAAGAGCATGGGCGGTATAAGTGGGCTTGGGCGTTAGCGACCGCCCCATTTACGCGAAGATCTTTCCTGCGAGTGATGGGTTATCGGCAGGAAGAGGGAAACATACACCCATATCATGGAACCCGAACGCTGCGGTGAGTGGGTGAGAGACGGTAAACGCCTTACCCTCTGACTAGGGGCGGGCAATTGACTTAGGAAGGGAACCCATGTTTCATGTAGATTTGAAAGTCTAAAACGCTGCTAAACTCATCATAGGCCAAGAGTATCATATACAGTCCCAAAACTTCAGAGTGCCGAGCAAGGAGAGATTGTAGCTGGCGACGTCCTATTGGTACGCCGTCCGGAGGTATTTGCAGAAGATGTTGAGAAGCTCGAAGAACGGCTATCGTACGGTATTAGAGATTCCTCGCGCATCGTGTCAACAGATGCCATTTCAGCCGCTGCCAATAGTGTGGAATGAAGACGTTGATGGCCTTGGGGTTGTGAGCGCGCACTGTAGGACGCTGAGAGGTCGCGAGAATCTTGTTGCGTAACAGAATCCGTTATTCGAGCTGGAGCGCCGGCTATGAGGGAGGAAAGAGCTGTCGTACCACGGTCCATGTTCGGAAGGTAATAAAGTCAGCAAAGTCATTGCGATGAAAACGCTACATGAGTCTACTTACAGGGAAGGGTGACTTTTGTCGGGGTGCTTGCTGTGCCAGCTGCATCGAGTTGCTTGCTGCTTGTGACCCCGGTCGTTTCGAGTCTTGTAGGTAGGTGCTGGTCTGCGCTCGAATATTCGATTCCAGACGAAACGGAAGGGGCATACTGGGCAAGCCGAAAGCTGCTCCCGTCCCTGCCGTAGTCTTGGGCATGGGACGGGTGTTCATCTGTATGTTGAGCTATGTGATGTTGCTGATAAGCGTTAAAGTATGAATTTTGTCGTGGAGGGGGCACAAAGGAGGAGACAGAATCCTGATATGTATGTGAAGTTGAATAACCCGTGCCTGAATATGCGTGATGCGAATGTGAAAGTGACGGAAAGCGAAACGACGGTGATGGCATGGGGTGAGGGAGAGCATTGGAAGACACAGGCGTGCTGATTGTCATGTCGCTTGGGCCTGAGAGCGTAGCCAGTTGGTGTGCTGAAGTCGTTTGGGTGTGGGGCAGATCCGGCAGCCATTTCATCTGAGAATTGCCGGAAAGCTGCTGCGCAGCAGTTGGCGATTCTCCATCGACTTGTGCAGTATTTTTCGCCTTAGCTGGCTTGCGCCGAGTTGTACGACCAGAGCGTGGCAGATTGGCAGATAGACGAGCGAACAGCTCTTCATTTGCTTCAGGTTCATCTGCATGAATTGTGGAAGCGTGCTGTCTTAGATTGTCCAATCGCGTAAATTTCTTGCCGCACCGACAAGCAAACGGTTTTTCTCCTGGTAAACAATGGATGTAGGATCAGCATTCCAATCCAGCTTGCGATCCAGGTCCTGCTCGCATGCAACAGAACCTGAGCCACCTTCATCGTTACTCACCTGTATGCTTTCGCACGTGCCTGGCCAGGTGTTCGCTTCGAGAAAAGGACATGTGACAGCCCTCAAAACCGGTACAACGGAAAGTTTTTCCGCCGCTACTGCTCTTAGAGATCGTCTCTTGTGTTCTTGCACTAGCCGACGTTGTGGCTATAGGTAGGTTCACCGGCTCAGGCGATTGTATTGCTGGCTGAAAATGCATATGAGGCGGATGTGTATTGTAATGGCCGTCGCTTGACATGGAATCTTGTGGAGTGTAGGACAGATAAGGCAGAGGGGGAAACTGGGGTATGCTGCCGCTCCCGAAGCTGTGACTAGGTATCACGGGCCGTTGTGCGGGCGCTGGGTACTGAAAGTGATCTTTTGGACTATGCTTGCGACCATCTTGCATTGTAGCAGATATTTAATGCGGCGGTAAGTTATCAAATCGAACAAGCACGTGATTTGGAACTTGACACGGCTACTTGAAGCGAAGGCGAGGACAGCGCGTGAAGAGCAGAGCTAGATGCGAAGAAGTACGTGTTTTTGGTTGCCCAATACTACGTGTTACTTCGTATAAGAGGTACGTATCGCAAATCTGCATTTGTATTTGCTCTAGAATAAGAAATCTTTGTTTTCGTAGAGGTTGTCAGATGTACTCACTGTGGAAAGCTAAGCAACAGCAGGTATAGACGGTTCAGCTGACATCGAGGCCAAAAAAGCAGCGAGCTACAGAGCATCAAGTACATACAAGGGTAGAGTGTCACCTTGAGCGGCTTATCCATTCCAAGCTTTCAGTCGTCAGACTTTAGAGTGTCCATGTCCCGCTTGAATAGTGACAGCGCCGATGAAAGTAAGGAGGAAGGCAGTCTGTAGGAAGTGAGAAATGAAGGTGTTGCCTTGAATTCGAGCTGTTCAAGGCGATCTTGCTGCGACCAAGAGGGTCAGTTATCACTTTCCTGTGCGCAGCTGAGGAAGGTGTCGTTGCAGCGGGACATCCATCTTCGAAACAGCTTCGACTTACAGAACCTTTACAGGCAGACCCACGGAAAAACCAAGACAGGTTTGACAAGCAGAAATAGACAGGAAGAGTCGAGGCACAGAAAGTCTTATTGAACCTGGATCTTGCCGAATGTGGTGCCCGTCCCAAACGGGAAGGAGGGTGGGTAGGTTTCCAGTAATTTATGACGGACACGAGAAGCCAGCGGCCAGGCGGAGTCAATCGAGCCAGCGGATAGGCAGGTCTATCACGCACAGCAGAACGAGAGGGTGCACGCGATGTGCAGGTTCGTCTTCGTCGCCAGTGGCCGCCAGCTGCCGGTGCGTGTGAGGATGCGTTCGTCTTGACTCTCCGACACTTGTCGTCGCTTTTGTGGGAACGGTGATCGAGAATCGTGTCTGTGCTTCAGCTCACAACCCGTGGAGCGACGGTGTATGCAGGGCACGAAACGGTAATGCGAGCTCGGCTTATGGGTTTGCTGTGGTATGCTTTGGGCGAAAGACTCAGACCTTTGTATGTGTGCTTATTGGCGCCTCGTTAAGGCCGACTGGCTTCGTGCTCACGCTGAGGCGACTCGTGCGAGTGTGCAAATGTCGCTTCGCTTGTCCGAGCTGATTTCACAAGCGAACTCTCCTGACTGTTCGGCCGGGGCATCTAAAAGCTTGTACGACCTTAAGTTTGGTACGATATCATATGCGGCGTCTCTGGAGTAGCGGGCTTGATCTGGGAATGAGCCATCATCTCCGTCAAATCTCCAGGAAAGCCGCTTCCTATATGATAGCTTGTGCCCCCCAAATGCTTGAGACAGGCGAACAAACTTTGAACAGAGCCAAGCACATTGTCTACCACCTTTTTTTACCTTCACCTGGCAGCTGAATTGAAGCTAACCATGCGTTTTAACCGGGAGTCTGCTAGTGCTACAAGTCCACCTCTTCAAGATACAAAATCAGCTTACACACCCTGTACTGTCTAACTCCCTTACGCAAAACCAGGCGGCGGAGCAGGCATTCCTCCTGGATGTCCAAATCCAGGAGGAGGGGGTGGCATTGCTCCGGGATAACCGGGATGTTGCGCTGGCGGGTATTGCTGGTACCCTGTAGGATAGCCGTAGTGACCGGGCTGCTGTTGAGGAATAGGAGGATATGACGGCGGTGGCTGTCCAGCAGAGGCGTTGGGGCCTTATCACGAAAGAAGGCACAAAGCGTCAATATGCTGAATTGTCAAGGGCACCAACATAATTGAAGAACGACTCACCAGTTAAGAATGTTGGTGGAGGCGGTGCTGATGCGAGGGTGATGGCTCCGTGCTTGCGCGCTTGCGCGGCTAGCAATCGCTCTGCCTCTGTACCATGGCGTTCCGTTGGGTTGTCCTTCTTAAAGGCATATTGCACCTTGATAGCTTTGTTCATCAAGAATTGACCATTCATGCTCTCAATCGCCTGATCCGCAGCTTCAAAAGAGTCGTAAAAGACAAAACCAAATCCTTTCGAGTTCCCTGATTCGTCTCGTTGCACCTTAACAGGTTGAACAAAGTTTCCAAAGTTGATGAAAGCATTGTAAAGTGTTGTCTCGTCGACGTTAACATCGAGGTTTCCAATGAAGAGATTTGCTCCTATATCAACCTGCTTCTTGTCCGACGACGCCTGTGTACCATCGACGTGTATACATAAGCAAGAAGCCATTGAGGAAGCCTGCTGCCGGTCTGTAGGGCTTTACAGTACTCCTCACCTTGTTTACACGAATCGGTTTTCCAAAAAGCTTGATGCCGTTCATGATACGGCAAGCATATTCAGCATCTTCTTCAGAGAAAAATTCACAGAAGCCAAAACCTTGATGCGACATAGATACCCTGTCCTTGGGTAGGTGAAGGTTTGCTTTCGAGGTGAAGCATTCTTTCAGCTTCGGTTGCCATGGAATGGCTGTTGGCCCAGGCGAGACGCATAGCCATCGCACAAGGGTTGCTGCAAGGGCAGTGTTTGAAGACTCACAGATGGGTCCGGCTTGTAGCATGAGCTCCCAGATCAGCGCATCAGTACAGCGCTCGTCGAGGTTGCCCTAAGAAGTCGGGTGATCGATGAAATATGCAGGGTGGGCAGTATGTCAGTCATGCGAGCCTCTTTGCCAACTGCTGGAAACATTTCGTACTCACCAGATACACAGTAGCCTCTTGGTTGCGTTCCGTTTCTCGGCTGGACATGGTGCTGCGGGCTGGCGTAAGTCGGCAACAGATAGAGAGGCAACCTGCGCAGATCCTGGCCTAGACCTGAAGTACCGTTAGCAAGTTGGCGATAATTCGCAAGGCTAGACAAACGCGACGAAAGATGTCGGCCTGTCCAAATGATAGTGCTGGCTAGCACCTCCTGTAGCCATTTCCCTAGTTTGCCAACGTGGCAAATCTTACTAGTATCGGACTACCGTAAAGCTCGAAGCGTTTATCTTGAACAACGAACAACGTTATCTTCCCAACAATCGGCAAGGCTGGCATGGTACATTTAATATGAAGGAGTTGTGCGGGCGTCAAAAAGGCAGGGCTTGAGATGGTTTGAAGTCTGTTCAATGTTTCGCAAATATAATGATAATTGCCATTAAGCGGACAAATCCCTAATCGAACAACGATTACCGCTCCATTGCAGTGGAAAGCAAATATTAAGTGGATTTATAAGTAAGTCAAGATATATGACAAGCCATTAAACTCAGTAAATCAGCTGAATGTGTCTACCGGTTCGACCAGCCATGTGCTATCTGGCAAGTCTACCATGTAACCAGCTTATAAAGCAGTGCCTTCCTGCTTGACTTCTTCAACAACCTTGGCAGGCAAGATGCCATTCTTTCCTCCCATCTCCTGGACGTATGTCGAGTGTGGCTTCCATTTGGCCGATGTGCGAGGAGTGGTCTCTTCCATCATCTTGTCGACTTGCTCAAGGGTTAGACCTTTGGTTTCGGGGATCAGAAGATAAGCATAGACGAAGGCAGCTGTGCAAAGACCACCCCAGATGAAGAAGACAGAGGATCGAAGATTGCCACGGTCTTGGTTGACCATGTATCTATCGGCGAGGTGGAGTAAGCTTAGAGTCGCATTGTGCCTTTTGAGCGTAACTTGAACTTACGGAGTGATGACCGCGATGATGCAGTTCCACAGCCAATTGCTTGCAGTAGAAAGAGCCACACCACGAGAACGGATTGGTAGGGGGAAGACTTCACCGATAACGACCCACGCGCCTGGACCCCAGGTAGTCGCGAAGCTGTGAACACGACAGACAAGCTCAATCATTAAGCTCCAAATTCGAGTGACTAAGCGTGTTTAAATACTCACAAGGCAATGTAGAAGCAGATGAAGGCGATTTGAGCGTTGACGGCGGGAATGTTGTTGGCGATGCTCTGGCCGGCAGCGTTCAAATGCGTGTGGTTGAAACCGACAGTGACACCGATTATGCCAACGATGAATTCGCAGATGAGCATACCAAGAGCACCGTAAACGAGAAGGGGTCGTCGACCGATGCGCTCCATGGCCCAGAAGGAGAAGGGAGTAGTGCATACGTTGATCAAGTTGAAGATGAGCGAGATCAAGAAGGTGTTGCTGATAGCACCAGTAGATTGCAAGAAGGGAGTGGAGTAGTAGAAGATGAAGTTGATACCGGTCCATTGTTGCATCATCTGCAGAGATGTGCCGAGGATAGTCTTGCGGAGGTTGGAGTTGGACTTCCACAGGGAGCCGGAGAAGCAGTTCATCCATGAGCCAAAGTATCCCGTAGAGGGGATTCTCTGTCTTTCGTACTCGGCGTTGGCAACAATTTCAGCCAGTTCTGCCTCGATGTACTCGGATTCGACTGGCTGTCCTCTGAGTCGGGAGAGGACCTTGCGGGCATCCTCGACACGGCCACGCTTGACGTACCAACGTGGTGAGTCTGGGAGGAGGGCGATACCGATGGCGAGGACCAATGCCCACGCGAATTGGATGCCGATAGGGATTCTGTAAGATCCAGTGTCGGTGCGGTCTTCTGTGCCATAGGTGACAATCGATGCGACTAGTAGACCGAGAGTAATGCAGAATTGGTATCCAGAGACGAGAGCACCACGAATCTTTCGAGGGCAAATCTCGGACACTGTGGGTATCGAGTCAGTTAAGCTGCGATAGCGCGCACAAATCAGGCAGAAGAGAAAACAGCTCACTGTAAAGGATGATGATTGCTGAAACGAATCCGATACCGACACCGGCAACCAGGCGACCAGCTACCAATAGTCCGAGGCCATGTGATGCGGTCTGAAGGGCAACTCCGACGAAGAAGACCATGCATCCGGAGATGATGGTAATTCGACGACCAAAGAAGTCGGCAAGATCACCAGCAACGAGAGCACCTGAAGGCGAACGGGGGACACTAGGTATCAGCATACATGGAGCTCGCGAAACGCTTGGACTGAACTGTCGCCCGCTCACCGAAGAAAGTACCAGCGGATAGAATAGAGACGATGAGGGAGTTGTGAGATGACGAGAGAGATGTTTGGCCTGGGCCTTCAATGAGCTCGATGAATACCCTCGATCCAGTAACACCATTGATATATCCAGAATCATAGCCGAAGAAAATACCACCGAATGCAGCGAAAGCGCACCTGGAGGATGCCAGATCAGTGACTCCGTCCCGACCCTAGAATATGATAGGTCGCTGAGCTCACATCATGTAGGCTTTGAAAGTGACTGGCGCCTCAACCCTGTCGAGGGCGGCGTCAGTGTCCATGACGGCTCCGCCTGGCATATTAGCAGATGCTTCGGCTACTTGAGCGTGGTAGATTTGTGGAGTGGGATGTGCAAGTGCAGAAGAGGTGAGAGAGAAACAGAAAGGGAAAAGAATGAAGAGAAAATGGAGAGCGTACGTCGGTGCAACGCAGGGGAAGGAACAAGAGATGAGCTTGAGTCGCTTTGCGGGGCCCGATCTGGTGCAGAAGGACAGGCTAGCAAATATCACTCACCTCTTTGGCTAAGGTAGCGTCCTTGTCGAGAGCTGCGTGGAGAGCAGAGTGATGAAGATGAAGAGAAGAGAGAGGAGGAGATGTGGAAAGCAGTCTGCTTTATGAGGAGCACCTGGAATGGAAGAATTCCTGAAAGAGGGTCTTCCGCGAGCAATCCCAAAAAACTCTAGCTCGTCCAGGGAATTTATGCTCTTTTCTCATTTTGCTTTCGCGCGGACACTTGCGTCTCCGATGGTGGCCCCCAAAAAAAGACTCGAGGAGAGATGGCAGGGAATGCGGAGAAATCCGATGCAGCATGTGCCATGGGCGCGCGCCCGCAAAACTGCATGAAAGCTGGCCCAGATCGGCGCATGCGCAGCATGATGAGGTAAAATCAGGTCAGACTTTCCGTTGTCGTCGGAGTCAGATCGGCCCGGAAACGATCGAAGTGACAGCGCAAGCTTCGAAATTCAACCATGAGTCGGTCTCGGTTACGCAAGCACCGAAAAGCCGAGCGTTTCCCTCGTGAGGTGGACGCTCGAGGCGCGAAGAAAAAGTGGGTCAACCATGGAGGAGAGTGGCCTTGCACTTTGGAGTCTGCAAAATCTGTTGGGAAAGGCTAGAATCACGGGCATATTGCTTGAACTCTTGGAGGTCCAACAGCAGGCCCAATCCTCCCGTCAAATTTCGGTGCAAATTTTCATTGCAGGTCGATGGGCTGAAATTTTGTCCTCGCGCCCCGTCGGAGGAAGTCTGCTGCTGAGAAGCTGATGAAGCACCTACAGCCCCGCGCACAGCCGGGTGCTCCATTCGCTCACCCGTACAAACTGCTTACTGAGGCAGCTGCGGGTGCCCGGAGTGATTACCCCACATGGTATGATACTGTATCGCGACAGGCAACGAGATACATTTCGACAACGCACAGGCATTCATTGCTACGGTCCGGTATGTTACCTATGCCTTACTTATACTCAGTATCATAATATCGGTAGCCTTGCACTGTTAGTAGCATGTCCAGGTCAAAGCACGAAAAAAAAGTAAAACGTTACCGGTAGTACAGTACTGGGCTTTCCTGCACTGCCATATACTTGCTCTACGACGCGTATTCGATAGCTAGGCCCCTGATCATAGGAGATAGCATGCTCCCGCAATAGTCTGGACAGGCCTACGGACAAATCAAAAGTGAAGCTCCCTAGTACCGAAGAGTTGAGGTACGCGTTCATGATTTCTTGGTCTCACCTTCTGAAAGACTCCTCAAGCATGGAGAGGCAACGAGTACTAATTCTGGCATTAGATGCGGCTGATGCATCTACAATGTGAACTTTTACTGAATACAACGTTGTATTGTACCAGAGTGATAAGCTCGTGTTGTTCTGCTACATGTCTGGCCAGTGTCTGCTGTACCTTCAGACATTCTTCAACATGACTAGGGAAGAAACATTGCCAAATAGCCTGAAGATACAGTACTTCGTATCGTGTTGCAGTGTGACATACCGGTACAAATGTCATTCTTGGCCCAATCTATTCGATTCGTTTGATCACAAATATTCGAACTTACAGTACCATCAGGCTGTTGCGCACGTTATGGATGCGCTTGGCAGGCCACGCACGCTGATCTTTTAGTTTAACCCATGGCCGTGTGTTCTCAGTCAAGCTTGGACGTTCGCCAGCTTGATTGATTCTCGGGTGGCAACTTGAAGGCATCTCACGCTTGGCTCCATTCGATACAATCGAAGCGACAACTGCGCAATTGGCAATACGTACCCGGTGCAAGAAAGACTGAACTCTCGCAGCTTTGCAAGGCAATCACTCAGGCACACACTCAAGAGGTGTAATACGAGTCCACGCAAGCTCGGTCACCAGAAAGTATTGAACGGTAATGCACATGGCTCTTGAAGGCTGCCCATCCGATCCACAGGCTTTCAAACACTGCAGTGTCTCTCTTTCGAACGGACATATCTATCACTACATCGATGAGCCTTCTGCTGCTGCAGTTCCCCATCGAGGGACATGCCTCCTACTACATGGCTTTCCAGACTTGTGGCGAGTCGGCTTGTTCGGCAATATTTGAACCGTTTTAAGGGCTAAAGTGGTCTTTCTTACTGCGCGGACGCTTATCTTCTATACAGGTATGGGTGGAGATATCAGATAGTTGCACTCACAAAAGCGGGCTTTCGCTGCATCGCACCATCTTGCCTGGGCTACGGCGAGTCGTCGAAACCTGACGACCTCGCCGCCTATGGGTTCAAGGCCTTGTCGCAGGATCTGCAGGAACTGCTCAAAATTATTGAAGTCAAAGGTAAAATTCTTCTGTTCGGACACGACTGGTAAGTGTTCTGTAATTCAGCTTGGAAGCTATACGCCGCAGGGCTTACGATCTGTGAAATGTAGGGGCGGTGTCCTCGCTTGGCGCTTTGCAGCTTATTATCCGCAAAGTGTCAAGGCTATAGCAGTGTGAGCCAGCCTCCAAGATCATACTCCATAATCACCAACACCCTTGTTTCCTTAATGCAAGACTATCCACGCCTTATGCTCCGCCGGCACAAACGCGTGACCAGTGGACAGACTTGGAGACTTTGGTGCAGACAAGATTGGCAAATTTTGGCTATCAACTTTTCTTTGCTTCGGAAGAGGCGCCAAAACTAATCCAGCAGAACGTGGGGCACATATGGTATCCATGATAAATGCAGCACCTGCTAATGCGACACTTTCCCGTTCCAGCTGGCTCCATTCCTAGGCTTCATTTTTGCAGATGGCACCGCTACACGGTCTGATGCCTCATGGACGCGGGCGGGCGTTTTGAAGGCAAAGCTTCATCAAATTGACTCACTTCGAAAACTTGGCGGATTTAATAATGCAGGAAACAAAACAAAGTCAATGGTAAAGAAAAAGGGCAGGCATGGAGGTGTCCGGAAAGAATAGCTGAATTTGTTTTTTAGGATTTCCAGTACTATCTTGACAGCTTCCAGAAGCATGGCATGCGGCACCCGCTTATGTGGTACAGAACTCGGCGTATCTGCTTTCAAGAAGAAATAGGTTAGTCAAGGGGATCAGGGCTTAAACCCCCTTTGCCGAAGCCTCCCCATCCATCTCCGTTGATGAGTTCTGTCGAGCAGATTCCAAGTTGCCTCTACGATTTCCAGCGGGCATACCTGCGCTTTTCGTGACAGGCGAAAATGATGAAGCTTTGCCGCTTGCCATGTCAGAACACTCTGCAAACTTTTTTGCTAAAGGCCAGTATCAGCGAATTGTGTTGCAAGGGGCGGATCACTGGCTTTTGCAGGTGAGGACTCAGCTTCTTTGGGATCAAGCGGGCGCATGACTGACCTTTCGTGACCACTCAGCGCCCTAGTCACCGGGACGCTGTGGCGAGCATACTGTGTGATTGGGTTTCACGTGTCGGGGCCTCAAATGCCAAGATGTAGACGTGAATCGCAGCAGTTCAAGTGAAGCAGTGGTCTATTTCGCGATCTGATATGGTCTCAAGCATTGCGTTATTGGAATGTAACGGTACAGAGCTAGCCGCCCTCGAAGTTAACCAAAGTTAAAGCGATCTTTATGCATACAACAACAACTTCGGCTGTTACAGTAATCAACTAACGGACGAATCCTTACGAGATTTAGCATGCATCGTCGCTACCAAAGCTGGCTGTCGTGGCTACACTTGCGATGCGCGAGGACCTTCCGGAGAAAACGGAAGAGGCAGGGACCGAGCTATAGCTAGTCCCGGTGGAAGCTATTGAAGGGCGTGGACGAAAGGCCGCTTTACTATGGTGCTGCGATGCCATGATCGGATCAGGGGGAGAAAAGAGCGATGGTTTGGCCAGAGTCTGCTTGGCCACTCCTGTGCCGACAGCATGCCACACCGTCGGATAAGAGGCTGTATGTGATGACAGTGTCGCCTTTAGCGGTAGTCTGGAGGTACCCGCTCTTTGATGAGACTGTATCGGTAGTGCTGGTCGACTTTCCGAAGATATCAACATCATGTCTCCACGCCCAGGTTGAAGTGCGGTGCTTGGTGCTGGACAGGGTGTGGCCAGGATATTGCTCTGTAACGTTGCGCGACTAACCGCATGTGGTCCACTTGTCGAAGCTGAGGCCGTAGAGCATCCTAGACGCTGCTTTTTGGCGGTGGTGGTTCCGGCGCAGGATTTGATAGAGTTTGAGGGTTGAAGCTGCATAGTTCGTTTGACGCTTTGACTCTGAGGACCCGGCTGTTTCGAGCTGCCAGCCGACGGAGCAGGTGTTCTTGCTCGCTAAAGCATTCAGGGACATTGGCACGATCAGCGATTGTAGCATGAATTTAACAAGGAAGCTACGCACCCGTGACGGAGGCCGTGCCGCTTGCTCAGACTCGACTTTGGCCGACAAGTCTTCCAATAGGCGCGATCCATTAACCATAAACGCTTGACCGAATTGACTTTCCCACTCGGGTATCAGTTTCATAAGGTCCCCTTCCAGCTGCATCATTTGACTGTCAGTACTAGAGACAGTGCAGGTGGGTCGCCGCTGTCAAGGAAGGCGAATGTCGCACCTTTGGTTTCTCTTTAGCGACCCGCTTCCTTTGCTTTTCTTCCCTTAACAGCCGTCCAGGGTCGCCTCTCTGGCCTCGGCCCGTCAGTCTTGATGGGTCATTAGCGCTCTCCTCGAGCTGTCGCATCTCGTCGAGCAAGCCAAAATATTTTGCAAGTTTACTGAGGATGAATGCCTTGCTGTATTTTTCGTCGAGAAGTTTCTGCTTTTCGATCTCATGTGCCAGCAGAACTTCTTCATTGTAAGCCTCTGTTAAGAAATACAGATTAGATGTGGGCTATCGCCAAGAGATTAACTTTCGAGCTTACCGCTTTCCATGAGAGAGAAGCTCGCGCGTTGCGCGTCAGAGTAGTACAGGGTGTCCCAGAGAGCGATAATGTCCTCACGTTCGCGATGAATGAAGATGGCCATATTGTCGGCTTTCACCTGCAACATGCGAACTAGTTCTGCTTCATACTGCAGACGCAACGTAGAAGGCGTTAGGCCCCTACACTATTACACCAAACAGTGTAAACAGCAGATACTCACAGCTTGAATACAGCGCAGCTCGCATCCTTTCCATACCTCCACAAAATCATCTGCCTCTTCATCTGAAACTCCTAAGCGCGTCCACAGCGGGAACAGCTGGTCATAGAGTTCCTGGATCTTTTGCATTCTGCGTTCACGCTCGTCTTCAAGGGAAGCTTTTCGGCTGTTTAAACGCTCGAGAGTCTCCAGATCCGGCAGAAGGATGGTCGACCCTGCTTTCCGAATCATCTCCAAGTCAGGCGCAGCCAGTTTCTGAGTTGTCCGTAAGATTGATACGTCGAAAGCCTTATCTGCTGACAGCAGCTCGTCTGCAGTGCTCGAGGAATTGCTTGCCTCTTCGGACGGCGATATTCCTAGCTCGTTCCACAGGTCCAGTATTTCTCTAAGCAGGCTTTGGAACACTTCTTCGCGTCGAATCTGTTTCCACTCGTGTCAGCACTACATCCGATACATGTCTAAACAGTAGCAGTCAAGAAGAAGCGCACGCACAATTTCCTCTTTACATCGTGTCACCTTGGCCTCAAGTGCCTGCAAGCGTGCAAGGCTGAGGTCCTCAGTGCGAGCCACAAGACTGCCCTTTTCGTCCAGATCGAGGAAATCACCCAAGACCGGTCGATACTCCTCCAGCTGATTGAGGACGTGCACAATCTGTTTCTCTCGCAGCTGTACATCTCTTTCGAGAGCAACATCCTCCTTCTCCAGTCTTTCTTGTTTCTGCAGTAACGTTTCCGAGGTGACATTAGCTGTTGTTGATGCTCGGATTGCTGTCGGGTCTTTGTCCGCGATATCGCCTGAGAGTTGAAAGCGTTTTCGCGCTATGGTGGCTTCGAGCGCTTGAATAGAGTCTTCTACTAGTTTCACTTCGTTCTCTGCAGCTTCTCGTTGCCGCTGCACTGTTCCCACGAGCGCGTTGTGAAGCTCTTGTAGCTTTGTCGGCACCGAATCTGCGGGCGCACCCAGCTGCGTATACAATTTCTCTAGCTGGGAAACGTGTGACTTGAGAAGCGTGTCGAGCGTGGATAGATCCATCTCTACTATGAGAAAGCGGTTTGTTGTAGCTCTCTAGCGCTGTAGAGCACGCACGAATCGCGAAGCCAGCGTGAAAACAGGCTGGCCCAGACGAGCATGGGCGGCAAAGCGCCCGTGATGAACCTAGCTGCACTTGAGCAGCGATCTGTGAGCGCAAGTAGTCCAGAGATAGCAGGTTCTCGCGTTTTATCTGCCCTTGGAACTTGACAGAAGGCGGTCGACAACCAATAAACAACAGTTGGCCGACTGAGGGCAGGCACGTGACAGATGTGAGCGGTTGATGCATCATGTGGCAAGATGAGTGCGAAGCTGCAATGCTGCCAGGTTGTGTAGTGTAGTCTGAATGGCATAGAATGATATCCCTGTCTTCGAGAGGCCAGTCTCCTAGTTGCAAGCTGTATCTCATCAGTACAGCCAAGCTATATCTTGACGCTACAGCTAAGCCGTCGCCTGTGTTAATCAGGTATGCTCATATATGCTCATAAGTGTCTAAACGATGCGCAGTGGATACAAACAGCCGTAACTTTTGTTTTCTCAAATCGCTTTCTTCTTCTTCGACGGTGCACTCTGCTTGTATTCGTCCCACGACATCGGTGGAGGAGTGATGCCCAGTTCTCTACGCAATCCGTCTATGTTCTGTGACCATCTCTTTTCCCAGTATATGCCTATCAAGTTTCTTGAAGAAGAACCGCATCTCAATGCCCATGACAGATAAGTGGCTGCAAGACGCCTCCTCCTGGCAGAAGAAAGCCGCAAGGGACCGAATACTGAGCTGAGAAAGGCAACTGGAAGGCCCATGTTTGCCAGTTCAAACCATTTGACAACCAGCTCGGCAGAAACGGATACTGGGAAGCCGAGAAGTACATGGTAGAAATCGTGGCATTCGCGATAGCGCTGCATGATGTAGGCGAGCTCCGGATCGTCAATGTAACGGACCTGGAAGGAGAGGAAAAGCCATAGAGAAGGGAACCTAATCAATACGCGGAGAGAGTTGTCGGACTTTCTGATGAATCTGCAAGCTCACCGGCTCCCGCGTGTCGGGCGTGACTTTGCATGCTTCTAGCCAGTCGATGTAGGCCCTCCCAAGTGAACCGTCGGGCAAAGCTCTAAGAGTCTCGAGATCGATGGATTCGCTGGACAGCCTGGGACGCTCTCGTAATATCTGCAGGCCTTCGTCTCCCGACTGTGACAGCAAAGCCTCTCTCAATCTCGGAAGTTGCCTGTCGGAGGTCGTCTCTCCCAAGGTTGCGACCATGTCGTGACGATGGGGATCCAGCAGCGAAGTGATGGCGGATCCGATGGCAAGCAGGGAGCGCTGGAAGGCATTGATGGGCACATGACCGGGGTAGGCCTCATTGGAGGGAGATGGACCAAGGGCGGGGGTTGAGGAGTGGATGCTTCTGCGGCTGCGTGTTGCTGCGGCTGCTTTTCTCGCTGTGCTGGCCGAACTCGAGCTCGGATGGCAGCATGCGCCAAGTGCTGGCTGCTGTCGCTGGACGAGACCCGCACAGCGCAGAGCGAGGGAGGCGGGCGCAGTCATTTGTGATGGCAGATGCAGATGCATACCACAGCACAAGCTACCGTGCCGAGTGCGTCCTCCAGGCAGCAGCTGCGATATGATACAGCACTTCATGCAGGCGATCGGCGATCACGCACTCTCGGCGCAGGACTGGACATGAATATTTTCTGCACAGGCACCGCTGCGCTGTCTTCTTCCGTCCATCCAGCCACGCTGCTGCATCCCATCCACGCCTCTGTCTGCCCGCACGCTCCACCCACCTCCACCATGTCCAAGGGCCGCGTCCTACTCGCCTACTCCGGCGGTCTCGGTGAGGCTGCAGTCTTCCGCACTCCGCCGCACTCGTCCTTCCTTGCCAGGCTAACTATGCATGCATGCTCGCTCGCACTCGCAGACACCTCGGTCATCCTCGCATGGCTCAACGAGCAGGGCTACGAAGTCATCGCATTCAGTGCGCCTCTTCTGTCGTCTCCTGCCGCACCCTGCAGCTGCCTGCCCCCCGTGCGGACTCGCAGGCTAGCTCAAAAACTGACTCACTCATTTCGCCTTTTCTTATCGCTCGCTGCCTTCCGAATTGTGCTTGTCGGCATTTCATTTCGGATTCCTATTGCGTAGTGGCCGATGTTGGCCAAGAAGGTCAGTCCAGCTATCACTGCTTTGCCCGCTCAACGGCGCTGCCCGTATTATACACTCTTGGCTGACTTCCTCCTGCTCCTCTCCCCGTATCTTTTCTTTTCCTGCTGCAGAGGACTTCGAAGCTGCTCGTGCAAAAGCTCTCAAGGTCGGAGCCAAGAAGTTCTTCCTCGAGGTAAGCTGCTAGATTCCACGCCTCTTCCTCAGCAGATGATCTGACTCGCATCGCTCCCTCAAATCCATTCGTGCACATGACAGGACCTCAAGGAGGAGTTCATCACAAACCTTGTGTACCCAGCTGTACAGGGAAATCTCATCTATGAGGTCAGTCCAGAACCTTTATTTCATGCCTGCGTCTTCAGCCTACAACGGCAGAAGGGCTCCTCGATAGCTCGCCCGCCTGATCTTTATTCCAAGCTAATTCATCTTTTATTACCTGTCTGCCTCCGCTTCCTCAAAACAAACAGGGCGTTTACCTTCTCGGCACCTCGCTTGCTAGACCTGTCATTGCCCGCGCTATGATTGCGGTTGCTGAGAGAGAGGGCTGCCAATTCGTCTCCCATGGCTGCACCGGCAAAGGCAATGACCAAGTCCGATTTGAACTAGCTTTCTATGCTCTCAAGCCTGAAATCAAAGTCATCGCACCATGGCGACTACCAGGTGGGCGGTCTGAACTATTGCATGCCTGCTTGGTAGTTCTTGGCCTAGGCCGCTCACTATCCTTGTCTTTCGCCACTGTTTGCAGAGTTCTACGAGCGATTTGCCGGTCGACAAGCCCTTCTAGAATTTGCAGCCAAGAGCGGAATCCCTGTAGCCCAGACGACTGCAAAGCCCTGGTCGACAGACGAGAACCTCTTCCACATTTCGTACGAAGCTGGCATCCTTGAAGATCCCGATGTAACCCCCCCAGCTGATATGTGGAAACTCACAAAGTCTATCCAAGAAGCTCCTGATACTCCTGAGCGAATCACTCTACACTTTGAAGCTGGTGTCCCATCTAAGCTTGAGATCTTTGGCGAAAGCTTCAGCTCATCTGCCGCTTCCACTGTCACAAATCCAGTTGACATCTTCTTCACGCTCAACAAGCTTGCTCGCAAACACGGCATCGGTCGGATTGACATTGTCGAGAATCGTTTCATTGGCGTTAAATCGCGAGGCTGCTATGAAACTCCTGGTGCAACCATCCTACGCAAAGCTCATATGGACCTCGAAGGTTTGGTTCTCGACCGAAACGTGCGAGCTCTTCGCGATAGCTTTGTTACCACCGAGCTCTCCAAGATTCTGTACAATGGATACTGGTTCTCTCCAGAGCGGGAATTCGTACAATCGTGTCTCTCTGCTTCGCAAACGCATGTCAACGGCAAGGTTAGATTGGCTCTATTGAAGGGCAATGTCATTGTAGAGGGACGAAGCTCGGAAACAGCGGTGAGTCCTGCTTACCTATACCAAGCAGCAAGAATCTCGGTTCTATCTGCTTGACCTTTGCCCTGGCTGAATCGTGCCATCTTCCGCCAGGCTCTGTACGATGCTGCCCAATCCTCAATGGACGAGCTTGGTGGTTTCCAACCAACAGATACTTCGGGATTCATACAAATCGAATCTATTCGTCTTAAGAAATGGGGTCAAGCACGAGAGAAAGCTGGACTCGGCACTGAGCCCAAAGACGTTTACATGCAATAGGAGGCGTGCGATGATTGTACGCGAATTCAAAGTGATTTGTAATCTTTTAAAAGGTTTTTTAAAATGTAATTTTTTAAAAGGTTTTTTAAAAGTTAGTGCGCAATTTCAATCTGGAAGATTACACGTACATCGAGTTAAATTGTAATCTTCTAAAAGGATCCTTTGAAAAGATAGTACGCAAATTTGAATTTAATGTAATCTTTTCGAAGTGATTTTTCAAAACATAGTACGCAAATTCAAGTTTAACTGTAACCTTTTGAAGTGTCCTTTCGATAGATAGTATGGAAACTGAATCAAATTGTGGTTTTTCTGAAAGGATCCTTTTACAAGATAGTGCGCAAACTCGAGTATAGTTGTAATCTCTTGAAAGAATCCTTTTAAAAGATAATACGCAAACTCGAGTAAATTACTAACCTTTAAAAGTCTACTTTCGTACGATAGTACGCAAACTAAAATACAATTGTAATCTTTTGAAAGTGTCCTTTCGAAAAATGATGCAGAGACTAAGTCAAATTGTAATCTCTTCAAAGTACACTTTCCAAGATAGTATGTAAACTGAACTCGGGTGTAATCTTTTGAGTGCTCTTGTCACAGGTGCTCATGCTGTCGATCAAGGTGCGCGTATAGTATGCGCAAGTTGGTGGCAACTGTGCAGCGCACCGTATTCAATCGCGCATATTGAAGCGCAACCAGTCCGTCGAGGGCATAAATAAGCGGTGAGGGATGTAGAGTGGTTGGTGGATTTCCTGCGACCGAAGGAGCAGCATAAGTACTGTAAAGTGTGTCCTCTCAAAAGGTTACACGCCAATTCAAGTGTAGAGTGTAAGAGATAAATACTCTCAAAAGATTACAAGCAAATTCAAGTTGCGTACGTTCGCTAGGTTACAATGTCAAAGGATCACAGTTGTACTCTATTTTACATACTATCTTCTGAAAGATACTTTTAAAAGATTGCAGTTGGTGCTTACTTTACGTACTGGGATCCTTTCAAAAGATTACAGATTAACTTGCATCAAATTCAGAGGGGAAGCCGGAGTATTCGGCAAATGGGAAGAATTGAGATCCTGCGAATCTACTCTGATGTCTTCTGCCTCGTTGTGCCCATCTGCCCTGCTCATAACTTGCAGAACTCCAAGAGCCCGAAGAATAAGCACCATGATAATGGGGGTTATATCCGAATGCACGGCGACGCCCCTGCCTGCGGTCGGTAGAGTCTGATGATCGGCCAAAACCATCAGTATGCATTGGCTAACGTGTGGTCGCCGCGATTGTCACATACCTCTAGAACGGTGAACCCGTTGAGTTCTTAGCCGATTTTGCAGTTTCTCGGAAGACCGCTGCACACGCATCACGTGCTCGAAGCACCTTGCAAGTGTCGTTTGCAGTCCGCCGCGCGGGCGCAAGAGACGCCCTCCCGAAATCGCTGCAAAATGCACATCCAAAGCGGTTTGTATTGCTTCCAAATGTCTCGCCATAGTAGAGAACGATCGACGAAAAACCTGGAAGGCGTCCCAAAATTGAGATCGCCGGAAAAGGTTAGTAGTCCAGTTGGAACGTAGATTGGGCCCGGACTGTCTGTCATGGTAGCTTTGTATCATACTGTAAAATGCAGCATTGGCCTCTTGCAGGGCTTGATAGCAGGGATGGAGTTGATACAAGCTTCGTCTGAGCTCCGCGACATGGGCGCGGTTGGTGGAACGTCTGAAAAGGCGTAAGTAGTAGTCCTGGCAATCTAATAGTGCTCCATAGAGCTTGTTTTGCAGGGGTTCCTCATTTGCCCACTGATCCCGAGGATCATATGGTTGCCTCCCGCCAAAGGCATACTGCAGAGACTTCCACAGATTGTCAACTTCGGCTCCCGAGATCGTCGTCTTGAGACCTCCCAACTGTTGCCTCAGCCATCTCGACCACCCTATAAGTGCGCTTACATGTGTCGGGATGGTGTCCTGCTTTTTGACGTACTTCGCTGCATTCTTCAACGACCTGGTCAGGAGACCGCGCATTTCCGAAAGAGCCTTCCAGGAGAAATTTATGATATTCAATATAAGCTTGAAGCAATCCCTCACACCGGGCACGAACTGCGAAATGTCTGGATGTGTCATGTAAACGGTCAGACTTTCAAAGGCTGTGCTTCCGGTTTGCACTGTTTGGTGAACATCGACCAAGTGGTTCGCTGCCGTTTCCGTGAAACTTTCTATGGAAGACCGCTGCCACGCGTAATACTCTACACGTCCTCCATGGGCAGCCTGCCGGATCTCTTCGAAACCATTGACGACCTTGACCAGACAGTATTCAACACTCTCTAGGTGGTTGTCGAGCGGCCGCATGGCATTCTCCCATGACTGTATGTGTCGATAAGGGATTGCGCCGTGCAAGTCTTGCAACCGACAGCTTCCCCATATGACATCTGCTACCAGTGAACAAACTGTGATCCATTGTTCTGCATCGTCTTGCAGGTTCTTTGCATTAGCAGACAAGTAGTGCACAAGGGTATCCAGATCTTGAGCTGGAGTATGGCTCGTACTTTGACGCCTGCCCCGTGCATTCTCGTTGTCAGAAACAGCGCTGACAGTGTTGGAAGTCCTGGCAGTGCGACTGTGTGCAGCTCTCGCGGTTGCAGAGGGTGCGTTTGCTTTTGCCGGATCCATGCTGAAATATGCTACACCGGGTGCCACGTTCCCTCCTGTTGAGCACAGAACTTGCATTAACCAGGCAGCAAGTAATGTCATCTGCAGCAAGTCTGCTCTCACCATAAAGGCGAAACATCTCATATGCATAGTCCATTGTTAGAAGACGTTCTGCAGGGGGATTGGCCCTGTTTGCAATGTCGTTGCTTGGGAGAAAAGACAATCCGCGGCCGTGTGCGGTGATAACTTTGTTATACGAGTCTCAGTGACGGTTCTGTAGATGCCCTCATGAATGAAGTGAAGCTTGGTATGAATGAGAGTTCGTGTACTCACGCCGATGCGCCCCTGTTACGCCTTTGCGCAGTCAGAGGGCTGTATACGTAGAGAGTTAGCTAGAGGACAGATTCAGCGCGCCCGTCCGTACTTACGATTCGTCTCCCGGCTTCAGGCTGTGTGCTATCTCTGTGGAGGCCGCGAGACCTGCGCAGAAATGACGCTAAGGCTGCCAGTGCGCAAGGTACGGCCAGAGTTGGTGTAGAAGAAAGGAGACAATCGCCACTGGTCGACTGGGCTATTGTCACACTGTAATGCTGTGCACAATGGTCAGTCAAAAATACCGCGATATTGTTTTGTCGGACGGTCAGATTGTCAGACTTTTCCCCGGTGTTGACCCGAGTAGACGCGCTTCAGACACGAGTGCGAAGGCGCCCTGGTGTCGCTTCAATTAACCTGAATGGCCCATGAACCTGATGTCGTTACATAAAGCTTGGCATGCGACAACGCAGAGCTTGCTTCGAACAATATTGACCAATAGTTCCAACAGGACTTTTAATACTGGAAAGGAAGACTGTCTCGCCTGATTCTGGAGCCCATAGAGGCGCCATATCCGGGATCAAGATGGCTTCCTCCAAGACCATCCAGCCCCAAAGCCTGCAGTCTGTTGTAGTTTGAGCTTTCTGAGGCATGGGTACCCGAATCATATGGCGAATCGTAAAATGAGCCAACCGGACCGAAGCGAGGAGACACACCAGGTTGAGCGTATGCTGCGACTCCCTCATTCAGTCCAGTTAGGTTACCGGTGCCTAATCCGTCTACACCTAGGCCAACTGGAAGTATGCCCAGGCGAGCTGCTTCGCCTGCCATCCCAGCATCGAGAGCATGGGTACCCAGAAGTGGCGACTGGCCGATGGATCTTGCGCGTTGACGGCTCACTGCAGGATATGCTGTTCCACTGAGGTAGCCATCACCAAGAGACGAAGCCGCAAGTAAAGCCGAGTCATGAAGGGAAGACATATGAGGAGACAGCGTATTAAGACCAGGTGTTGAGAGATGCCTAGTGTGGCCAATACTCGGAGAGGCATGAAGCGGATTTAGCGAAGATGTCTGGGAGGAAAGAAACGATAGGTATCAGCCAGTTGCATATATAGCAGTGGACGATGTAGCCAACGAGAGTACTTGCTAATTTTGTGGATAAATTGGAAAACAAGACTGTACAGGGTCTGCCACAGTTGGGATAGGTAAGGAATACTCACATCAATAGCAAGTTGTCGCAGTCGTTCTGCCATCTCGGCTTCTAGGAGCTGTTCTTGTCGACGATTGAGGTGAGCTTCTTGGTTGTCCAAAAACCGTTCACGAGACTCTAGCTTTGAGCGAGCATCCAATTCCTGCGCTTTTTTTCGGAGAGCCATTTCTTGTGCCTCGAGGTCGAGCATATTTTCTTTTGCCTTTAAGCGGTTTTCCCTACTTGCTTGAACCTCTGCTTCTCTTTGCATCAAAGCGCGCTTGCGCTCTTCGAGTCTCACACGCTCAACCGTGGCTGGATTACCGAGCCCAACCGATGAGACTGCTCTTGGACGTGGAAGCGGCAGGGATAGTGCAGGAGAGCCGGAATAGATATTCTGTGGTATTGATGCCGTGGTCTGATGAGCTCCAAGGGGAGGGAACACCGCTAGTCCTGGAGCTGGACGAGGATGAAGGGCTGACACAGTCCGAAGTCGAGGAGTTGCGGCGGGGTTGACATTCAGGCCAAAACTTAGCAGGCCAGGGGAAGGTGGCACGTTTATGCTCGGTACGCTGCCAATGTTTGACAAGGCAGGAGATCCCTGCATTGCCATATGAGGTGAGAGCTGCACTTGCGAGTGCGGATAGGCAGCAACATTGCGGAGACGGGCAGAGTTGTGCTCGCGCTGTGCGAGAAGAAGAGCTTCACGATCATCCAGGCCGGAAATCGCACGACGTCGGGCAGCATTACGAGCATTGGCTTCCAACATGTGGCGAGCATCTTCTTTGCTCTCTTGCTGCAAACCTTCCACCTTGCGTAATGTTTCGAGCTCATGCTTCATCTGACGACGCTGTGTAGTTTACCAGTTGGAGCGAGTGTCTTCGTCAGAGATACACTTGCAGGAATCAGGGCTATGAAATATCGTACCTTTCGCTCTTCCGCTTCCTCAAGTGTCTGAAGAGGACGCAACAAGAACAGCAGAAGAAGTGTCAGGCTACTAAGATGGAAGTACGCTTCGTGAAGGAGCGAATAGCTTAGGTAATAGCGAGCCATACATGCAGTTCACTCTTGTGAGCTTGCTCCTCGCGAGATGGTGCCTGCCTGCAGAAGTGAGTAGAACAGCCCGTGAGCCTGGATGGAGGGTGCACAGACCAACACGGGTAGACGAGTAGCGCACGACTCGCTGAGGAGAGTATGATACATACCACGACCGGGCATGGACGTCGAATATGCCCATGATGCTTGCCGAAACACAGTGATTTGCTTCGTGAAGGGTGCGTCGCTGTTGCCAGACACTGTTGCCAGGGCGAGCAGGTGAGGCGATGTCCGTAGGACACGCCAACCGGACACTCGGGAGGGCAGTCTGAGAAGTTGAGGATGGTATAGAGGAGAGTCGTCGCGCGTTAGCTCAAGTGCGAGCGTGTCTTTGTGTTTCGACTAGGTAGAATCGAGTTGGAGCGATGCAGAGAAGCAGAGAAGCGACGTCGCACGGACGGGCCGCGTTGAGTGTCGCACAGAGGTCTACGGTATGTCCGCGAGGGTGAAAGCTCTTTCTGGGGTTGTTAAGACGAAAGTGAGAAAGCTTGACTTGTGACCTTATTTTGCTTCTTGCGACTTGCTGGACGTTCAGCGCGGTGTCCGCTTGTCATCCCAGTCCAGCCAACTGCGAGTCGATATCTAGCGGCATGGCCGATAAGTGTAAAGGACAAGATGATGCTCTTGACGTTCTGTGTCTAATCCCTTGTATGCGGCAAGGGTGGCGGCCAGAAGATGCGTGGATCTGGTGCCGCTGGTGTTGCACAACGTGTGCGAGTAATCGTTATGAAATGGCGAGGGACGACAGCATCATTCTATCGACAAGCACTTGCGTTGCTGATTATGAAGGCGTCGTGGACATACAAACGATACATATTATGCTACATAGCAGTAGAGATGGTGCGTTTTGTTCACCATTTTCGACCCATCTGCGAATGCGCAGGAAGAAGAAGAAAAGAAGGCTTTAGACAGCCGAAGGTGCAGGACGGCAGACAGAGAGCATCAACTCACAGCCTTGCTCACACACGATTTGAAGCTGTCAAACTCGCGCTTGCACATGTCCCTTTCCACTTCGAGATACTTTGCGTTCACGCATGCACCGTATGCCGCTGCCTGCGAGACAGAGTTCTGCATCAGCTTTCCAAGGGGCATGGAGCGGTCAACCCTGTCTCAAGCAGTCCCTACCTCCTTGGAACAGCTCGCTGACGCTTTAGCCAGCTTTTGCAACGGCTGCAAGTCTTTTGGCCTCATCTTTGGGCGCTTCCAGCGTGAAGATGAAGATCTTGATCTGACTTAAATTTCAAACCAGCTCTAGCCAAGGAGAGACGAACAGTGACCCAGTGCAGGCTCTTTTAGACGTATGTTCAAGATATGGCTTTGTAAGGCTTCGTCTACTGCTTATGCGATTGCAAGCGACAGAAGCCATGTCCTGTCTCGGTACAAGTGTCCACATCGGCCGATCGCCTCAATCATCAAGTACAGACCGGTAGGTACAGTATTCGATGCTGTTTCCATGGGTCAAAGCATCATGGCGACGAGCGCGGGTGACCTGGCCTCACTCTTTTCAGCACCTAAGTCTGCGATGGCTGGAGAATGTAGCAGAGTTCGATAACATAAGTACGGTACCGGTGCTGCCTTGTTCGCGGAAGCCAGGGCTCGGTATTCCCGTATGGCAAATAACATTTGCTGAACAGCTTCTGAGCGGAGCCCACAAAAGATGCGCACGAAGGTAGAGATTTTCACACCGTCCCACCGGCCATTGGGTCGATAAGGCCGACGGCTAGTTATCGTTGAAAGCGTAATGAACCTACCGTTCAGCGACGATAGCATTTATCACAGTTTCCGCCAACTTATCCTTACCCAAAACCGCGGATTCTAACCCCGCGGCCATGGGATTGCATGGCTTATTCTGACTCACGGCAGTTTGCTACCGGCCGTTAGGATTATAAGCTCAATAAGGCTCAACATGATAGAAGCACTTACCAAAAGTGCCAGTACCGTACCGCAGATTACAAGATACTGCCAATAATAATAATACCGACCCACCCAATTGACCAAATGAAACTATCCGGAGCTTATATCCCTGCGTCTCGAAGCCCTTTCCCATGAGTACTTAACTGACACAATCTTGCCAGCTATCTTTCTCTTCTCTCTCTTCTCCCGTCTTATCACTTCCTTCGAGCCTGAAGGATAAGATTCACCGGATTTTGACTTGTCTGTGGCGGTATCACATCAACTCTTCCCAATCGTGCTCACTTTTTGAGGCTATCTTTTCGGCAACTACCGATTTTCCTTCCGGAATTACCTGCTCATCCAGAACATGGGCTGCGGTGTTCTCGAGACGCGCGAGAAGAATGTGCCCGGTACAGCGCTGCTCACCGATGATGATCCGCTCGCGAGCGTTCGGGCCTATGGCGAGGATATCGATGTGAGTGGCAACGCTTCTACCACGATGCTGGGGCATTGCCCGGGAAGCCGACTAACGCAGACTCTACTCTAATAAAGCTCACGAAGCTCAAATATGGCAAAGGCAAGAACGCCCACATTGTGTTGGTCCCCCAAGTAGGTTTCTCACTGCAAGCGGCACCAGGGGCATTGACTAAAGCCTAGGCTATACCCTATAACCAGCCTTCCGATGATCCAAACGACCCACTTAACTGGAGTCCCTTGAAGAAATGGACTACATTTATAGCCCTGCTCTTTGGCGTAACGATGTCTGGTGTCGGTAAGCGAATCCGGTCGTGGAGATGATAAAAACGGTACCTATTGACCCGATCTTATTCATCTCTCGGATACACTCTAGCGGGACCACTACTTTCGGCTGCTACCCTGGTCATTCAAGCGGACTTCAACCTAACGCTCGCAGAGGCCGGTCAAGCTACAGCTGGATGGCAAATTTTCGGTGTAGCAGTAAGGCATACATGGCAGTCGTTAGATAGGAGGACAGGGCATTGAGGTTCTCCTTTCCACCCTTTTAGGTATCTCTCCCATTTTGGGCACCAGTCCTCGCAAAGACCGGACATCGGGTGAGTTAGGTCAATCACGGCCAAAGAATGTTGCTTACCCTGTACATTTGCACAGCTCGCATTCAGTAAGAACAGGCGAGATCTTACAATGGCGCATGAATTCTTGCTAATCAGACTTTCACATACAGTCATCGGAGGCCTCATCATGGCTATTGGCGGCGTCATCTCGGCTGCCGCAACTAGTCATACAATGCTCGTTGCAGGCCGAGTTCTCGTTGGCATCGGCATGTCTCCAGCCGAGTGTCTGGCTGGCGTGCTGGTTGCCGACCTGTTCTTTGTGGTGAGAAAATCTTCCGTCAAGCATATGCTCGCCAGCTTACAGTCTTTCCTTCCGACTTAGCATGAACGTGGATTGCCAGTCGCGCTCTGGAACCTTGCTCTCGTCAACGGTATCAACGTAGGCTACAGCGCAGTGTCGAATAACTTTCTGAATACTGATAACCTGTCGCATTCATCAGATCTCCCCCGCTCTTTCCGGTCTTGTCACTGCACGGTAAGCCTGTAGTCCGGTTGTTTTAATGGACACAAGCTGATTTGCACATTGTAGTCATGGCTGGCGGACTGCCGCCTGGATTTTCGCTGGTTTCTCTTTTGCATCCACTTTAGTCCAATTCTTGCTTCAGCCAGAGACCAAGTATATTCGTAAAATCGTGAGTGCCTCACAGGCTCATTTAGGGTTGCCTACCAACTTTCGTCGTCCTCTTCGTCGTCCTCACACTCATGCCCAATTGCTGCGCAGACACACCTGGCTAGAGTCGACGAAGGTACAAACAAAGAAGACGACAAGGTCCCAGTGGCAGTCACGCACACACCCGCATTGACAGGAGAAGTGACGTCTCATACTTAGTAAGTCGCGATTGCACGAGCAAAAGAAGCTGGCTGAACTTTTGTTTTAGCTTGCAATCACTCAAACTCTGGTCCGGAATTTACCCTACTCGAGCTACCTTCTTCCAGATCGCGTATAGACCCTTCTTGCTTATGCTGTCACCTATCACTCTCTACTGCTTCCTTCCCTACGGCTTATCGATTACCTTCATCGTATTGGTAGCCGTTTCATCCTCCTTTATCTTTTCGACGCCGCCTTATAACTTTGGCCCTGAACAATCGGGATACATCTGGTTCTCGCCATTTATTGCGGCATTGATTGCTACTCTGATTGCCGGAAGACTCTCCGATATGCTTGTGGGTGTACTCAGCAAGAATTGAACCGAGATAAAAGTGGCTAACACCAGATATCCGACAGTCGAAAGGCATCGCTCGCCGAAATCATGGAATATACGAGCCAGAATTTCGCCTCCCTCTGCTTGTTCTCTTCTCACTCTTCTCCGGTTTTGGATATCTTGGCTTTGGCATGGGTGCTCAGAACAAGGTGGCATGGATAGCGCCTGTCATTTCATTTGGCCTCATTGGCTTTGGAGCCACCTTTGGCTTGACGTTGGGCTCAGCCTATCTGGTTGACTCTTTCGGCGACGCCAGTTCCAGCGCACTCACTGCCATGACAACCCTAAAGGTATGTGTGGCGTTGTTAGACTTCAGACTCCGAGAAGCCATATTGACTCGACGGACCGCAGAACTTTGTTTCTTTCAGTGCGAGCTATTGGGCAGCAGATTGGATACAGACCCATACGCTAGTGTCGGTTTTCGGCACCATCGCAGGCATCATGTTCGCAGTTGGCGTTATCACAATTCCGTAGGTACACCATCATTCGGAACTACGAAAATGCTCGTTAACGAAATGCCTCTCTCACAGTATGTACATTTTTGGCAAGCATTTACGCTATCTTACTAGCAAATTTGTCCATTTCCAAGATGATAATGCAATCGCGCACTGAATGACCACGAAAGGTAGATGAAAATGGTTCTTCCCACCATTTCTTCATGAACGATAACGGAACAACTAGCTGTATTATGGAAGATATCGGGGAATAAGACAGCTCTAGGTATAGGAAGGGATAGGGATGATGTTAAAATAGGTTTCTATCTGGTGTATCTTTGCGACTACTGTTCTGTTGCCTCGAAAGTGACTTTAATAATCAGACAGTGTGCGACACCCGGTGCGTGGGCACGTACACTCGATGGCATGCTCCTCTTAACAAGCTTTCTCAATGACAACTTTGCTTTACTTTGCATACAATCTTGCGAAAAGGTACTTTTAACAGACTACATTGTTGCTCTAGTGTGAGTACTATCTCTGAAGGACACTTTGAAAACATTACAATTTGGCTCGAGTTTGCGTACTATCTTTTAAAAGGATTCTTTCAAAAGATTTACATTTGAGTTCAAATTTGCTTACTATCTTTCGAAAGAATACTTTGAAAATATTACTTGAATTTGCGTACAATCTTTTGAAACATTACTCTGAAAATATTACTATCAAATTCAAATTTGCGTACTATCCTTTGAAAGAATACTTTGAAAAGATAACAATTAGATTCTAATCCTATCTCTTACTCCACACTCTCGAACCCCGTAAAAAAGCCAAAGCCATTTGCTGGATATTTTGGGCCTGGCTTGATTAGGATTGTGCCGGTCTCGGCTTCGTAAATGCGCCAGTGTTCGACCATTTCAGCCAATTTTTCAGGTTCACGATCAGCTAGATCCTCTTGCTCGCCCGGATCTCTGCTTAAATCGAACAACTGCCACTTCTCGGGCCCAGCTGGAGCGGGCAGCCAGAGGGCCTTCCAGTGTCCTCGCCTGATTGCCGCCTGACCGAACAGCTCCCAACCAACAATATCGCTTTCCTCGTGGAAGTCTTGTACATCGCCTTGAAGGCGCGGTACCCAAGATCGTCCGCGCGGGGCAAGAACTTGCCGTCCCTGGAACGATGGTGCTGGATGCGAAACTCCAGCCAACTCGAGCTATCGATGTCGCGCAATCAGGCTGGCGCTCTCAGGCAATTAATCGATACAGCTGCTTACCACGGTCGGAAGGATATCCATAATAGTAGCAAAACTAGGTTCGATGCCGCCTGCTCCAAAGCCTCCAAAGCCCGGATATCGTAAAATGGCTGGGCATTTCACACCACCCTCGGTATTCCAGGCTTTGTACATTCTGTGAGGGGCTGTTGTAGCTTGAGCCCATTGCGGTCCAATGCATACATACTTTGGCAGGGAGGGATGTCAGTCGACAGTCGGCCAAAGCTGCTCAGACAGTGAGCGCATATCTCCTCACTGAATCCTTTCGTCCGATATTTTCTAGCGAGTTGTCGAAGTATTTTGTCACCAATCGCTGAAATTCATCGGCAAGAATGGGAATAGCCTCTAGTCTGTGCTCACAACAGTCGCGTTTGTCAGAAGCTACATAAAGACTCAGGATCACGCCGACACTCACAAAGCGCCTTCTGCACCGTTATCGGAGCAGAAGAACACGAATGTATTATCCAATTCACCGGTTTCTTGTAGATGACTGAGCAATCGGCCAATTTCGCGATCCATCACTGTTCACGAGCATTGGTCAGCATCGCCTCAGACAAATACGCCGTTCAGAAATTCACCCTCAATCATAGCTGCATATACCTCCATCTTCTTCGAGCTTAGCTTCCTTTCTTGCTCGGTAAGCTCGGCCCATCGTTTTGTGCCAAAGGTTGTTACGAGGGGTGCAGGCTTTTTGCTTGGATCAACTAAGCCAAGCTCGGCCATGCGTTTCAGACGCTTCTCTCGCAGAGCCTCCGGGCCATCGTCGTAGAACCCTTTGTATTTCGCTATATCCTCGTCCGGGGCTTGCAATGGCCCTGTTTGCGAAGCAAGAGATACATGTCAAGCAGGCCTTACGATTACTGCAGAGTAGTTTGCTTACAATGGGGAGCCGTCATAGCCAAGTATGAAAATTTAGGTCGTGTATTGTCACTCTCCTTCCAGTACTGCAGGAGCTTGTCAACGAAGCTTCGGGAAGAGTAGAAGTTCTGCAGTGTCTGGTAGGGGATGTGAGTGTTGTTCTCCATGTACAGAGGTGGACTGATCTTGACGACGCTGTTTATCCAAGCAGAATGTAAGTTTTGAGCGCCACCAGTGAAAGCACAAGCTTCGACCTCACGGAGTACCATCGTCGAGTAGAGGCTCATGAGCATCTGGCAGTAGAAATGCGATCAGAAGCCTTAATGAGGTAGCTTTATGTGCATTACCCACAGTGATTGCCAGCACCAGATAACAGGGTGAAGACTTTGTCAAAACCGCGAGCCGCTGGAATACTCTCTTTGGTCATGCCCAAGTGCCACTTGCCAGACATGAGGGTTTCGTATCCTCCCTCTTTTAGGATTTCACTTAAAGCTGCTACCCTCTGATTCAGCATTCCTTCGTATCCTGGCTTTCCTTGAAAAAGACTCGGATCTACTCGAGATATCGTTTCAGCCATTTGCCCCAGGCCAGCCAGATGATTGTCAGTTCCGGAGAACAACATCTGCGGGCTTCTTCTCAGCTCGGATATACTATCAATAACTGTTCTTCTCTTACCGATCTGAGAGGAAAAAAGCATGGCATTAGCCTTTGCTTAACAGTGCTTTTGGGTCAGAGGCATTGTCAGCCTACCTTGTAGGTGAACATGCGCTGGCCGTGTAGAAGCTCGAGAGGCGAAGGCCACCGCTAGCTATGAAATCGAGGTTTGGGGTTGATATCTCGCTACCGAAGCAGCCCAAGTCGCTATAGCCCAGATCATCTGCAAGAATGATCTGTGGTGATTGATAGTGGTTTGAATGAACGCGACAGCGAGCGCAGCGTCAGCTATGCTTGCCCAGACAGCGACAAAGTATTATCTGCAGCCCTGGCTTACCAGGAAGTTGGGCTTTTTGCTGCCTTGGCCGTTCGGGGACACGTGCTCGCTGACCATAGTGTATTCTGATAAGGCCCGAAAGAGAGTGAGTGCAAGTCCGTGCCTTTGCGTCGGAAGCTGGATGAGTAGATGGACAGCAACGGAAGACAAGCAGTATGATCAAGTCAAGCACTGATGTTTCAGCTTTCAAATGTGTATCAGATGCCGTGCTCTTTCTCTGGCCGAAGTACAGTACTCGTATCTTGCGCCATCGACATCAATAAAGCACGCCTTTCCACCGGGCTGCGGCTGTAACTCTATGTCCGCCGAGAGCAGCTGTGCGGGTGCAGCAGAAGGTCCAGTCATTTCACTCGTCAAGTGCTTAGATTCTGCGCTAGGATATCCGGTGGACTATCATACTGGCTGGATGGAGCGAGAGAGAAGAAGAGGACCGCTCCGATCACGCTTCTTTGCAGCTTTCGTGTATGAAGCCCGACGATACTACGCTTGGAAAGAGCATGACAGCTTATGTGCATCGTTCTCGCTCTCTTCAAGAAGCCGGTAGCCTGCTGTTAGCAAGCCTGTGTCGCTGAACCTGACTTCAGCGGATGTCCGCTGCACGCGTCTGCATCGACTGTCTCTTCGCCAATGTCAGGCGCCAACAAGTTCCACGCACACCGGTAGCCTCGTGCAGTAAGCTGCCAGTGGGTGCCGCAGCGCCTAGACGACTATATACTGTCCAGAACAAACCGTACGATGATGCAAAGACAGCGTCGTCGAATATCTCGTTCCCTGAAGCTACCAACGCGGCACAGCAACCAGATTTCCACAAAGCGGAGGCTTCGGAGCGGCCTGATGCAGGTCATCACACGGAAAGCGCCAGGACTTTAGCTCTTGCGCGATGGTCCGCTCTGCGTCAGTCAGCTCTGCAAGCTCTGGAAAGGCAGCAACGGGAGTTGCGTCAAAAATTAGGCGAAGTCTCCGCCAGGATCAACGACATTAGCGGTTATAAGGAGATTGAAGCTTTGAAGGCCGAAGTTACACGGAAGGGTAAGATGAAGAGACCTCCTATTTCGAAACGATTCATCAACTCAGGTCCCTTTCTGGCGCAGAACTCGAACTCCTGGAAGCCCGTACAGCAGCACGAGAAGCGAAAGAAGCATATTCCGCTGCGCTCAATGACAGGATGGCCTCGAGTGTGAGATATTGTATGCTTTAACCTAAGACTCAATCATCAGACTCATCTGTTGTTTTTACCTGCTTCGATAACTTGGCGTTGCAGCGAGAAGTCAACGATCTACTTCAACGCAAAAACAATTGGCTGGAGTCGGATGTCTTGCGTTTCACGGAACTTGTTCGGCAAGACCATCTGAACGAAAGCAGAGAACGAGATAGCAAGATCGAAGTCACGCGGGAAGAAGAGGCGGTTGAGCGCAAGATAGGCGAAATGATGCAAGCTATCTTGCGGCGATACCACGAAGAGCAAGTGTGGAGCGACAAGGTTAGAAGAGCCTCACTGGCTTCTCTGAAGTGTGGCTGATACCTCACGACATACCATAGATCCGATCTCTCTCGACCTACGGAACACTCGCCATTACCTGCGTCAATGTCTTGATTTTCTTGCTAGCCCTCACTCTGGTTGAGCCCTGGAAGCGTCGAAGAATGGTGTCCGAAGTCGAGGGTCGCTTACGAGACCGCGATGAGCAGCAGACTACTTGGCTCAGCAACAAATTGGACGACCTTAAGCAGATCTTGCAGTCGCAAGCATCTTTCTTGCGGGAACCTGAAGAGGATCGTGAGACTCTCGCGGAGGACAATGGTCATGCCATGCCGACCCAAGCAGATGTACTTCGAAGAGAACCGGAGGATGCCACAATTCTGACTGTCGCAGATAACGTGACGAGTCCTGCTCTGCCTCATGCAGAAAGTTTAGTAGCAGAGCAATCCAGAGAGAATGTCGCACGAGATGTATACTATTCTGGCGTCGGGGGAGCTCTGCTAGGGGCGGCTGTTGTCACCTGTTGGAATGCATTATTCCGCTAGATATTCCTCGCCGACTTCAGTCACGATAGGGTCGTACAGCTGCGTTGCTTGCAGAGAGCTGAGATATGTTTGCAACGTAGTCAAACATATTACTCCATATATGATAGCCGGACGAGCCTGTGTCGATTTCCGCGTGCTCCAAAAAGGCGATCGCGTTTTGCCTAAGGCAAGCAAAGATTGTGGTAGTCGACGTTGCCATACACCAATACGATAGAGAGAGACCCGTTGCCTACGAAGTCTCCAGTTCGGTGTTCGGCTGCCGTCCCTGTGAGTGCTTCAGGATCAGAGGTCGACAGCAGCTCGTCAGTCTCGGTTTCGCGTAGCCTGCTGAGTGTTACGCATGTTGTTGACAACAGCCGCGAAGTAGACTCTAAAGTACCAGAGAAGAGCCCGATACAAGAAGACTCTCTGTTTCCAATCTGCCCATCATGGCTATGAAGACACCTCGCGTCAATTCAGCCATGCTCTCGGATTTACGTATGTCTGGACAATTGTCTTTGGCCTTTTGCCCGTGTAAAGCTGGTGGCTGAAACTGCTCCTGCTGGAACTTAACTCTGATTGACGCTATCCTACACACAACCTACAGAGGGAAGAACAGTGAGACTGACAGGCAAAGTCGTCCGCGTGAGTGTAGTCATCAGTAACCTGGGATCGCAAAGCGGGTCTCACAAAGCATGTTCATGCAAAACAGCTTGAAGGAGAAACCGCTATTCTAGAGTGCAGCGACAATGGAAATGTTAGTAGCCGTAGAACTACCTCTCTGCAATCAACCTTCACTCGTGCTGACTGCTCTCTTCTAGGTCACTGTAAAGCTGAATCGAGTGAGCTCGGCGTTCCGAAGAAAGTGGGACACCTGACGAGCAGATCTGATGGGTTTGACATCACTAGGACTCTAACTTTTCCGATGCTTATGTGGAAGTAAGTGAACAGGCCTACTGGCACACCGGCAGACAACGGTTGACTTGGCTTTCCGTCTGCAGGTCATATGCAAGGTTACAGGCGAGACCACGGTGTCGGAGCTAACATCATACAACCTAGGCGAGAATTTGGGTGTGTAGAAGGCATCCACTTATACTATCCACCGAATGCTAATTGGTTGTTGGTCGCCTGTCACAGATATGAAGCTAGTCGAGGCAGTTGTGCAGTGTGAAAAGGCGTACCCAAATCTATTCAGCCAAGGCGGAGACGACGATGGCTCAAACGGTTATTACTGAGTATGAAATTCCTCCTGCAATCATAGCGGGACTGGGTGTTTTTTCGATTCTTTCCAACTAGTATGTATTATTACACTTCCTCGCATAGTCGTGATTCCTGCGAGAAGGCGGCATCTACTCGAATGTCAGCTTAACCTGTACTCTGCACAAAACTACAATACTTATAACAGCGGACGTTGCATTGTTGTGCACTGCATAAAAACTGATTCAGAACAGTGGCAAGCCGTTATACTGATCTATCTGATCCAAATGACGCACTACATCTGGAAAGGAGGACATTCTTCCACAGCGGAGATCGACCGCGTGAATCGATGAGCTTCTTTCGCAGACTTCGGTAAGATGTTCTCTTCTTCACTTTTCTCTCTCCCCAAACTGTTTTTACCCTTCCAATCACCGATATCTAATCCTCAGAAGACAGTCATGGCAGCCCGGGCACAAGGTCAAGCATCCGACATGGGCGCTCTCCGAATGGATCCAGCAGACCAACGAAGCAAGGTGAGGGGAACGAGAAGCCTGTGTGGCTCTACCAGGGAGTAGCAGCTCCTCACGGTCACGGCGCAATACTTCATATCGCTTCCCATACTGATTGTGGGACTCCTCGTCGATCACTCCATCCGACAGCTGTCAGGCCTGGACGCCCAAGAACTCCTCGAAACGCGTGTGCTTCACATTGGAGGAAGAGACCAGCCCATCAAGTATGCTTCCATCTTCGACAGAGACGATAACATGCGTGTAGCATCCAATGCAAAGTCATTCGAGGTGCGTTGTCGTTCATTTTGGTGTATGATACTGTGGCAACGATACTGGATGGACCCCAAATCTGACCTTGGCCATGTTTTTCACCCATCTATAGCTCTCTTCCGAAGAGGTAGTCGCTATTCAAGACCGCATCATGGCTGCTTCTCTACCCGCTGACTCTCAGACTGGACCTATCAAAATTCAAGGAAAAGAATTCCAGGTCGAGCGATCTTCCATTGATACTTTGGTAGCCAAGTCAGGTGTATGTACTCTCTTCTTCCGAGGCACCATCGTCCATCCTTATAGAACTTTTGCTAATTTACTTGCATCCCTGCCTTGACTATCGTTGCCTCATATCCCTATCCTACAGAACGAAACCGTTATCGCTGCCCTAACAGGCTCAATGCTTCTCGTGTTCACCTCGGAATCCGATCAAATCGATGCCTTGGAAACTATCGCTAGAAGCTTTGTAGAGGGTCTAGCCAACCAGGGAATTTGATAGTCCATTCTAGTCTTCTATTGTCTTGTAGAATACCTACCAAAAACCCAAGCACTGTGTATGATGGTCATTGACCAGAAGACCAATCTAAGCACCTCAAGATAATAAGCACAGCTTCGAACTGTCATATACAGCCGGTCTTACTGCCTGCGTTCTTCACGAGCATGACTATTTCCATTGTGTCACTCCACCTGTGATAGAGATGTGGCGGAAAGACCTAGCTCGATCGCCCTCTCGCTCGACGCGGACTTCATGACGGCGTGTGTTTGCTACTGCTCCGTCGTTTTATGTTTTCTCTCTGTTCATCTGGTTGTCCTCTACTCGTGTAGAGGTCTGCTTGCCAGCGATGCAGACCTTTAGTGCAGACGACGAGGGCATGTTGGGCGACGTGGGGTTGCCAACGCAAGGCAGCCTGCGCATGCCAGGACCGTCCTACGAAGCCGCCAAGCTTGTCAGGAAACTGCTACAGGTAGATGGCTGCCTGTTGAGTAATCACAAGTGTCGTATAGACTGAACTAAACCCGGCACTCTACCTTTCCAGATCAACCACGTCAAGGTAGGCACGCACATTCGGCAAGACTAGCTAGTCAAGTCGGTAACTGATAGACATGCGGACACTCTGCTAATACACGGCCCATATTTACGCCTGTAAACACAGTATGACTGGCAGTTCAACGACTCCGGTTTCCATAACCATCTCTCACACTCCATTCTGGCCGCCTTCTCGCTTGGTGCTTCACCTGATCTAATTCAGGTCCGTCACTCGTGATATGTTGTGCAACACGTGGACTGAAAAGCTTATACTCTTGTATACTTGCCAGGACACTTTCAATCTTCATTCCAAAGTGCAGAAACCCATGTGCGCGCTGCGCCGGAAGATCTCGTTTCAGAATTGGACGCGCTGGCTCGGACAGTCTGAGTACGTATTCAATGACTCTGTGGCCGATTTTAAACCTAATGACTGACTCTGGCGATACTTTCAAGATATTACTCGTCATACTTAGTCTTTTTCAAGGAGGAGATCCAGAAATATGGAGCGGGCCCTACAGTAGAGCGGTATCTCTTCAAGTACAAGGAAGGTCAGCTTCTAATCCGGTATGTTGCAGCTGTCTTGAAGCTACTAGAAAAGACGGGCTAAACTGTCTGTAATTATACTAGATCTGTTTCTGGCGCAATTCATCCCCTGATACAGATGGGGCATGGCGTCGAATTCGGTCTCGACGCTTTGGTTGCAGAGGGGTATGCCAAGCGAGTCAGTGCTATTGTGTAAAGATAACGCTGACTTTACGCATCAAACAGATTAGCACAGGCGTGTGTGCATTCTCCCGGGGTAGCAGGGCTCTTCCACGATAACTGGCCACACAACGAAACTGCATCGAGTAATACCACTACCACTACCTTTTCTACCGCGTTTTCTCACCTCAAGGCGCTCAAGGTGCCGGCAGTGGCAGCTTTCAGCTCACATAAAGAGTCCTTTACCGCGACACTCCTCCGTCTCGATCCCTCTCGACCGCGTCATCCGCGTCTTGGACTATCAGCTTTCACAATCATCGCTCACATGCTCAAGGATCCTCGCCTAGCAGCAGGTCAAGCGAACCGGAAAGACGACTTTCCGCGACTTGAGTCTGCTATACGCAACCGAGGAGAACTTATTCGGGCCTGGTGTGCCGAATGGGTAATCGACACCGCTGGCGGATGGACGGAAATTGTCGAGAAAACGGAGGAGATCTTTTGGGTGGCAGCCGTCCTGGTTGGAGCAAGTTCACGACCGGGCTATAAGCCCAGAATGGACTTTTTCATGATGCATGCCTTGACGAGCGCTATGTTCCTCCCGAGTATGCTGGAGGTACTGTCACCGACGAGCCGGATACAGCTTTTGCATACGCATTTCCGTGTGATGATAGGATATTGGATTTCACGCGGCAGGTAAGTCATATTCTTCGCTAAACCAGACTGACACGTCCGGCTGACTCGAGTCACAATGTAGGCCATATTTATACATTCAAGAAACACTCATGGCCGCAGACGAGCTCCCTGCGCCGCCTGAAGCAAATTCCACCGGGCCGAGTGCAATCCAAAAAGCTATCATAAAAGAGGAACGAAATGCTCAGAAGAATTCCAAAGATTTGGCCAATGGTGAAAGTGCAAGCAGTACACGATCTGCATTACCTGGTGACAGTCAAGATAATTCAGCTGACACAACGGGGGAGAGCGATTCTGCACCATCTAGCGACAATGAACACGTCGAAATTCCCTTGGATACGCCCTCACCAACGAAAGAGAAGGTAGATCCGATGGAGGTTGTAAAAGAATCCTTTCAAGAAATCTCAGTCACGGAGGATGGTGATAGCGATGGATATAGGACGCCCAGGCAAGGTAACGGAGGTTCCACGTTCTCAAATCGCTCAGATCATGAATCGCCAAGTCCGAGCGTCAGACGAGCCCAAAAGGCGCCCACGACCAGTACTGCGGCATGGGCAAACATTATCACTACTGCAGTCGACCATTCGGATGAGCATGTTACGAAGTCAGTACAATGTCAGCTGGTCTGGCGTCATAAAGCGAGCACTGATTTTACACATTGTCACAGGATGATACGCTCGTTAGTATTTGCTGCTCAAAATTTCGGAATGGCTCCTCCCGGAGTACACCGGTCAAATCTACGCGGATCTGAGCAATTGGACGGGTCTGTTTTTATCAGAGTGTGTCGTCTACACTGCTCCGATAATGTTCACTGAGTGCCACTACTGACATCGTGTTTCTGGTCACTTTCAGCTTGCGGGTCTTTTGCTAAATTCTATGGGCTGGGAGCATTATGGCGAATCTGCAAAAGACTGGGATCGCTCTGTTCTTGGCTTTGATGAAGCCTGGCAAGACGAAACCCGAGAGATCTTGGCATACACCGCTGAGGAAAAGGGCAAGGGCCGAGAAATGCGAGCTAAGGACTATCACCCGCAGGCTTATCAAACTGGCAGCAACAATCGCACGCGCAGCAACACAATCTTTGATACACGCAAAGATTATCCACGCAGGTCGGATAAGGGAAAGGCCAGAGCAGTCAATGGTGATGCACCGTCTGAGACAGCGGACGAAGAGTCAGAGCAGGAGAAATTGCAAAGAAAGTATTATGAGGACGATGAGACGGACCCGAACGCGTTTGGAGAACATCAGCAATGGGCTGAAGGCGTTGTGTAAAAATAGGATCCTGGCGAAATCACCCCTTTGAGGTGTAAAGATTCGAGACATTGCAAGATTAAAAGTGAACCATACAAGCCTGTCGATTGCTTGAGCAGCGGACTTCGCTCTAGTGATAGTAGGGTGTCAAGCCATGCTAGGCCGGGTTGTCGGGTCAAACTGCGTTTACGATTGCCGATAGCTTCGTTTATGCGCATTTCAAGCAATGGCCGAGAAAAATTCAAAAAGAGATTCTAGTATACAGATGAATGGGCAGAACTATTACTATCTGCTCGCTCCGCGACTACTTGTACAAGTTTGAGATAGGCTAAGAGATCTCCGAACGCCTTAAAGCCCTGGCTGCCTGCACGAAAGCGTCGCAGAAGGGTAGTTATAGCGTTCGTGTCATGGGGGAGTTGAAGTGAGAGGAAGACAGGAAGACTACCTTATGACTTCTCTGGACGTTACTGCTGTTGTATAGATTCCGTAGGGTGGTCTTGAAACTGCTGCAAATCCGAAATTTCGTGCACCGTAGCTATCCTGGGTCACCGCACGCGTGGCTATCACAGGAGCACACTTGCCATTGCGAGATGCCGCATCGTGATAATGTAATATCAGGAAGCAATCACTGTCTCTCTCCATCTTTGCGGGCTTGTGATGGTGAGAGCTGAACAGGCGTATCTACATTTTCGATCAGCTTTCGCTCGAAGACTGATTCAATCGCGAAATACGGTATGGCATTCACTTCCCGAAATGAGAGCTTTATATCTATTGTTACACTGGTGTACTTAAAGAACTGCAATGCTACAGCGACCTCCGTGGCTAAATGACTACCTGGTGTGCGTGGATGTTGTACTGCTGGTGGGTAGCCCAACTTCGCGCTCCTCGTCAGACCTTGCGTCCAAGGTGGCCGAATCTCTTCCTTGTTCGATATCCTCATCTGATTGTCCCAGCCTTCTTCTGCGAGAACGCGTCCGAGCTTGTTGCAACCGTTGACGGCGTGCTTGAGCATCTTCCGACCCACTGGTAGAACCGTTTTCTGCGGGCTCGTTTTGATTCACGATGGTTAAAGGCTTGTCGTTCATTACGCGATGGAGTGTCTGCCTGAACCGAAAGTCAAGAATTGGGCGCTCTGGCTCTACACAAGAAGATAAAGGTATAGACCATGGAAGGCCGTGAGGAGTTATCAGCAGAGATCGGCGAAGTCGAGTAGAGACAGCTTTCTCACGTGAATCCACCTCATCCAGCTTGTCGCTTTGGGGACTGTCTCGACCAGACAATAGTTCTGCCTCTTCGTCTGTGCCATCAGCGTTGTACCCGTCGTCCAAGTCGGCTTCATTGCCATAGTGGCCAGTCTCGTAAGTGAGGATGATAAGGAAGAGCTGGAGTAAGGCGGTAACAGAGTCGAAGACCACCAGCTGGAATACCGAAGGGAGATACGCTGCGTATTCAAAATCTCGTCAAATCCTCGTCCAACTTCAACCAGGGAGCCGTTCGCCTACACTGTCCTACAAAGTCAATGGCGATTCCCCGAGGATCCCAAGTCAAAGGCACTCCGATGTGATATAGAATGTTCAAGAGATTGATAACAGCGGCTGCAGTGATGTGGAACTTGAGTGTCCGGTCGGGATGATGTTCTTTAGGCGAAGCGAATTGCAGTTGAGCTGATGACTGGCTTCAGTCGGATCCAGGCATAGCCAGCGACAGCAGCATCACTACCTACAGACGCATCGTATGATAAAGTTGAGAAAGTTTGCGTCTAGGATGTAGCAAGCTACGAAGCTTGCATAGAGGAGCTCGTCGATCTGGCGGACGAGGGATCCAACATGGCCGTTGCCGCTGCGGCGTGCTATAAAGGTGGCAGCATAGCCGGGCATCGCATATCGGATGCTGCACAGATAGCGAGCAGCGGTGTGTGCTACAGAACCCGTAGATCCTATCGAGGTGACTTGCAGTGGAAGTTGTGGTGCGAAGGCAAGCACCGCTGTGGCGAGCAGCAGTTGCAAGGCATCCCAAAGACTTGCCTCTTTTCCTTGCACAAACTCGAGCACACCAAGTCTCCGTCAGTCAAGTCGAGTCAAGACTGTCATCATGTCAGTCGCCAAATCTCGCTACTCGTATGCTCGGGCAATCCTGGGCCCGCAGCTGTTTGAACGCGTTGAGCATGCCCGTATTCTCTGCGTCGGAGCTGGTGGTATCGGCTGCGAGGTCCTCAAGAACCTGGTGCAAGTAGGATTCGGAGATATCACGATTGTACGGCTTTCATCTTTGCTGCATAAGTCAGCTGGTTGGCATGGTCTTGATTCATGGCTTCTTGTGCTCGCGTGCAGATCGACCTGGATACTATCGACCTCTCCAATCTGAACCGCCAGTTTCTCTTTCAGAAGCAACACGTAAAGCGCCCAAAAGCTCTAGTTGCAAAGGAGACAGCAAGCAAGTTCAATCCCCATGTTAAGATCAATGCCATACATGGAAACATCAAAGAGCAGCAATACGATGTTGACTGGTTCGGCGGATTCGACCTTGTGATGAATGCGCTGGATAACTTAGGTAGGCGAAGGAAGAGCGGGTCTTTTGTCTTTGTTGGTCTTCTCATCTACTGTGCTCTGCCGCAGATGCTCGTAAACACGTCAACAAGATGTGCCTGGCAGCCAATAGACCTCTGATAGAGAGTGGGACTGCCGGCTTTATCGGCCAGGTACAACCTATCAAAAAGGTGGCTTCACGCAATTCTACGTATATCATCTTGTGTTCTAACGAGGAATACTTGGCAGGATCTGACTGAATGCTACGAGTGTCAAAAGAAGGACCCTCCTAAGACTTTCCCAGTATGCACTATTCGAAGCACTCCCAGCACGCCCATTCATTGCATTGTCTGGGCCAAAAGCTACTTGTTCCCGTGAGTCCAGCATAGGCAGCTTACACTGCAAGCTCTGACGTGGAGCCTCTTCAAAGTGCGCTGTTTGGCCTTGATGACGAGCAGGAAGACTTAGAATTGGACAAGGCAGCCAGCGAAGGGGAAAATCGTATGTAGAGTTCCTTTCATCTTGATCATATGTAAAGCTGGCATTGACCGCTTGCACTACTCATCACACAGCTGAGGAAATCCGAGCACTCCGCAAAGAGACATACGAAATGAAAGAACTGAGACAGTCGTTGGGAGTCGAAGGTTTTGAAAGACGGGTCATAGACAAGGTACGCTGCCACTGCTACTAGTACAGGGTGCTCGAACTGATGTATGCCATTTTCAGATATTCACTCGCGACATACAACGACTCCTGTCCATGGAGGACATGTGGAAATCTAGAAGGAAGCCTGTGCCACTAGACTACGACGAGCTGGTAAATGCGCCTTCAGCTTCCGATACAAACGGATACAATGGCAATAGCCTGCGGGATCAGCGTATTCTGAGTGTGAAAGACTCCTTCGATCTGTTTGTGCAGAGGTGGGTCACTGCTGTGACAACAGGCTGTACTGCTATTCGTTGCGCTTCTGACACGTTTAATACCAGCCTGGCTCGTCTCGTCGAACGTGCGCGACAGGCTCCAAACAGCAACATGGAATGGGACAAGGATGATGATGACGCGCTAGATTTCGCAACAGCCGCAGCGAATCTCCGAGCCTCTATGTTTGGCATTCCATTGAAAACGCGCTTTGATGTGAAGCAGATGGCAGGAAACATCATTCCAGCTATTGCAACTACGAACGCTATCATCGCTGGAGCTATCATACTGCAAGCTCTGCATGTACTCAAAGACGATTGGAAATCCGCGAAATCAGTGTGGTTTGGCCGGACAGCCCAGAGAGCGCTCAACAACACAAGTCTGGAGAAGCCCAACCCCGCTTGTGGAGTGTGTCGCACAGCGTACATTCCTCTCAAGGTGGTCTACAATAAAGTTACGCTTAAAACGCTCGTGCAAGATATCGCACAAGACTGGTTGGGGATTGATTATGAGTTCAGCATAGGCCAAGGGCTCCGTTTGCTGTATGACCCGGATTTCCAGGATAACGAGTCCAAAACTCTGGCAGACTTGGAGATTGGCCAAGGCGCCCAGTTGCAGCTAAGTGACGAGGATGGTGAACACATGCCTGTCATCTTCTTACTATCTCAGTAAGTCGTACGACGTCTTGGAACAGAACCTCTGTACTAATGCCTTTCCTGTCAGGCTCGCCGACTCCTCTGAAGACCTATTCCAGCTGCCGGAAGAACGGCCCGAAATTAGAAAACAGGTAAAAGCGCCGCAGCCGTCGACTACAGATGAACCGGGCAGTATTGTTGGTCAACCTCGGAAAAGGACTGCATCCAATGCAGAGTTAGATGCGCCGACTGCAAAGAAGCCGAAAGTAGATGAAGCGGGGACAATTCTGCTCGACGACGACGATGACGATGATGATGTGGAAATACTGTGATGCAAGTATTGTTACAATGACAAGACTGTTGATGTAGGGCACACCACTGCCAAACTACTGTAAACTGAAGAAAGCGTGGCGGGAAAAAAACAGCAATGCATACTGGACTCAACGCGCATACTGAAGGTGGTCGTCTGCTAAGTCCGCCACCATATCAAAGCCGTAGTGCTCCGCAAGATCTCGAATAGTCCGGATCTTCTTCCAAAAGTCGGCTGTTGCGGTTTCGAGCTTGTAGCCGCCGGAGCATTCGCAGATCATGCTCATGTTTGCCGACTTGACTTGATTGCATCGCTGGCAGCGCAAGTCTTGCATCGAAAAGCTTGCCGTCTGCCTTTGTATCATTTCAATGAGCTTGCCTTCGATGACAATCTTGTCGAGGGAGTGTTTACAATTTGGACACGGCCACACCGAGTCTTCACCACCGCCTGCCCCTAGCAAAAGTTCAGGGTCTTTGCATAGATCGAGGTCTCGCGCACTTTGACAATGGGGACAAACTGTGGCAATCTTGAAGGATGTGCTTGGAGCTTTCAGAGCTGCCTCAGCAGCGAACTGTCGGATGCAACATTAGGAATCGTACCAGAGTGAAACAATCAAGAATCGCGAATTAAACTCACTTCGCGGACTCCAATCATATCCAGCACATTCTTCCTTAGAATACTCACTTCTACACTCAGTTCTTTGGCAAGTGCTAAAACAGCGCATACTGCCTTAACAAACTCCAAAACTACTTTCTGCGTCGAAAGCTGCGATCCCGGAAGTCGCGGAAATGCGAAAGAGGCTCGAACTTGTTCGTCTCTAGAAGTGAGGGAATCTTGATACTCGCGTCTGACTCCTTCTACGGCTTTAAGGGCTGCCCGCGTCATGGTTGTTGATATGAACATTTTGGCTTGATGAAGCTCTTCCTTCTGTACTACATCAGGCGCTGTCTGCGTAGCCGTAGGTAGTGCTCTCAGTGGAGTGCGATACTCTCCGTGCTTAAGCTTGTTTTCGCGCAGGCCGCTAATGAACAGACCGACCAACTGAGCGAAACTGCTTCGAACAGCTGGCGGCAGCAACGCTTGAATAAGCCAGGTCATTTGTATTCTAGGGCGCTTAGATAGAGAGAGATCCTCCTCGACCAAAGGATCTTCGCAAATGATCCCTGCGAAATTGGAAGAATCCATTTGAACGAGTAAGGACCAGAAATGGACAATATCCAGATGAAGAAATTTGAAGAGCTCGCGAGAACCCAGCGAAGTGATGAGATAGTTTGCATACGCATATGCAGTGCTGGGGGACGGTTTGCTAGTTGAGAGAATGATTTTATTGAAGTTGGCATAGACTACGTCGGATCCCAGGCGACGAAACTCTGCTAACAATTGCGAAAAAGTCTTGCGCATTAAGCCGAGCACAAATTTTTGCAGAGCTGGATCGTAGAGAGCAGAAGAGCTGGAGGTGCACCATCTCCAAAAGTGATCTAAGAGCTTTCTTGCTTGTACTCCTTCGGCTCGTTGGCCATCAGACCACCAAGCTTTGACCATGCCTTTCACGATGCTGAAGATCTGCGTGGGAAGAACGGCGTCGCCTAGAATTACTGCTTCATGGGCGGTGCCCTTCGCATATTCGTCAAGGTTGTGCGAGGCTTCGGTGAAGCCCAGTGAAGCTCCACCTTCAGCCCCTTCCAGTTCGTATACCAAAGCGGACTGCAAGATGGCATCTATGGCCAAGTCCTTGACATTGACTTCCACGCAAGCATTTGTGTAAGCGCCAGATTTCAAAATTTCAGGGTTGGCTACATCCTCCGATAGCTGAACAGCGTTTGCATCGTCTTGTCGACCACCGAGATCCGGTCTCGATTTGGGCGACCACCACAGTAGCACATCCGCCTTGTGCAGGCGTCTGGCGTACTCGATGTCGGTCACAAAGCTTGGGTTATCAGCTTCCAAGTTTCCGCTGCGAGAAGGAGAGAACATGTGTAAGCTAGTCCTTGCAAGCTATGTACGCTCATTCGTTTCGTCTCACATAGGAAGATCTGTCTTGTGAGCGATATCTATCCTTTCCTTCAACCACACAGCAAGTCGCAGGTAGTGCTGGACCATTCTCTTGGCAGCGGGCCCTTGCCAAAGAAGCCGCGTAGGATAGGTGTTATCGACTTTGCTTGATGGTACCATAACAATCGGATACAGCTGCGTATTCGGGATAGCGGTTTCATAGAAGGATCTCTCTTGGGCTGAGCATATAGCCAAGATAGTAGGACCGAGCTTTCGGCCTTGTAGATTCGATAATTCACGAGAAATAGCGCGATATGCTGTAAGAGAATCGGCATGATATGTAATATCGATTCGAAGAGCTGGAGGATAGTCGAACAAAAGCGAAGGCAGTTTGCCACCATTGGCTGCTCTACGACGGGCTTCTACGGACTGCTTTGCTTCCTCATAGTACTTCTCCATGTTCGGGAGCTCCCTGACCCGGCCTTTATCGACAATGTAGAGCTTTGCTTCGCCGCCCGGGACTACAAGGCACAGCACGTGACGACTGTCTTGGCTACTGTGATAGATGTATGCGTATTGTAGGTTGCGTCCACCATCAAGATACGATCTTTTACTCAATGTGGTTGTCGGCTGGGCAAGGTCGTCTAGTGCAAAGCCAGAGTCCAGACCCTTGCTCAGAGTCGCCCCGCGCTTCGGAGCAGAATTGCACTTGTTCCCGAGTTTCAACAAAGCTCGGACCAGGTGCGGAACTTGAGTCTCATAGACACCGTCCACGTCTGGATGATTCATCAGCATGGAGACGGCAGAAGCATGCCTTACGAAGGATGCCTCATCTGTTGTGCAAGAGACAAGGTTATAGCAAGGATGACCGCGCGGCAGGGTGCGGGTCACCAATTCGCTGCAAGACAAGAATCAGCATGTTGCCCCCAATCATGGCGTGCATGTATGGGACTTACTATTCGCAAAAGGTTGGGAAAGTCCGTTCGACATCGTCCAATTTCTTGAAATTAAGGTAGAATCGTCTCGGAATGCGCAATCTCACAGACTGGAGCGTATCGCGTATGAGAAGCCACATGCGATACTCTCCGGGTCTACCAGTCGATAGTTCCGAAATCTGCACAATCTCCCACACATGAGAGGAAAGGTTGAAAGTCTGTTTCCCAAACATAGCTCCAATACGCCCTACGCTTTTGGCGAGGCCTGCACCTTCAGCTATCCTGCGTGCAGCGCGATGCTCACGCCAGATCTTCTTGGAATACTTGAGCCATTTGGGGAAGCTTTTGTTTACATCTGGCGCCTTCTGCTTGAGCACAACAGGCGGTTTGACTGCAACCGGCTGTTGCACCACAGGTGATTGACTTTCCGACACCTCCGCCTGCTTCTCGTTTTGGGAAACCCGTGGCATTGCTTTTCGCGAGGCGGCCGATGCTGAGTTCATTTGCGCAAACATATCTTGTATATTGTGCTGTTTGAACTTGTCTTGCAGCGCATTAACGCGTCGGATGAGCCAGTCTGGATGCTGAATGCGCGGGACTGGATTTGAAACCTTTTGCATAGCAGCAGGGATAGTAATGAGTTTCTGCACCACGGAACCTAAACGCTCAATGTAATAATCCCAATCTAGTATCGAGCGGAGGTCAAAGTCTGTAATACTGCTATCGTGGAGCCATTTGCGCAAGAAGTGTCGCTTGATACTTGTTTCTGCAGAGAAGATGGCTACCGGAACTGCTCGCTCGGTCACAGGAGCTCCGGTAGGTTTCGCAGAGACTATGAAGCGACATGCAAGACCCTTGTCTTTGACCATACCTTCACCAAGGAACTCAGCTAGACGCTTGGCCGTACTGATGGAGGTGGATTTTTGCCCAGCGTATTCAGCGAGCGTTTTTGACATACTTCGATTTTCGGCAATAAGGTCAACCAGCTCTTCATCCGAGAGACTAGTACCCTTGGTAGATAAGATGTCCAGCCACTGGTCGGCAACTTTCGCTACTTCTGCATAACACTCTTCTAGCGTTGAACCCAGCAGGAACTGTTCGAAGATTTGTGACTGGAAGATCTTGATCAATTGCAGCTCGCCTCTTCTCTTGACCTCAAAGCCCTTCAGTTCTGCCAAGCTTCCGTCATCGTTGAACACAGCATATCGCTTTTTCAGAAGTTTGTCCTCCTCCTTTGAAGAAGGCAGGATCATAGCCCTATAAGGCCCATCGAGCTCAAAGAAGATACTGTTCTCGCTCTTGACTTTGTATGTGCCGCGATCCTTGTCGACGAGTTCGTGATACTGATCGTTCGTGAAATCGGCATGCACAAGATGGTTAAGCATGGTACAGGGATAATTGATGCCGAATTTCTTGCCTCCCTTTAGCTTGAAGCTAAAGTTATCTGGGAAAGTAGATGGCAGCATACACCAGATACCGTCTGTGTCCAATTCGAGAGGCCGACCAATTTGTTCTACCAGCTTTCTCGCCATTTGGATGATAGAAGCTCCCGTCAAGCAAGTGATACCTGCCATTTCCATTGAATGCCACCGAGCGCCTTTCCGCATAACATATCCGTAGAAGGAGTTCAAGATACATTTGTGGGCCAGCTGAAGGGAGTCATACAAAATGATCATCTTTTTCGCTTCCATAGTCTCCATAACGGATCCACTGGCTTTATCAAGATTCTTTTTCCATGTTTTGTGTAATCCTTTGTAGGTGTACCGACGGTCTCGGAAGTCACGAACAGTATCGATATAGAAGGAGTTTTCGCGCTGACATATGATGGTCTCTTTCTTGACAATCTTTGTCTCGTGTGTCTTCTTGTAGACTTTTCTTGAATAGTCACCCAAACGCTTGTGTACGAGAGCTGTCTGTTCCGATGGCTTCAAGTCCTTGAACTTGCGTGGTGGCTTGTTAGGATATAAGGGAGGGAATGTTTCCGACTCTAGCGCATTGCGGACCATCTTAAATTCGTCGAGTTTGGCAGGGAAGTACTCTCCGCGCCAGGCCCAGGTCATTCTTCTGTCGCATTGCTTTCCGGGTCTGTTGTAATCGCACGCCGCACAGTCGGCTTCCGTCTTGACGGAATCTGGTTGAAGTCGGTTTGACAACATAATATTAGGGTACATGGCAGCAACGTCAAGATGGTAGATTAGCGGCGTGTCGTGGCGAATAGGGTGATCTCGCAATTGTTCAAGCATGTTTGTGATTTCGGCTTTCACTTCATCGTAGTTTTCCACGTCTTCTAGGTTGACATTGCCTTCTTCGACAAGACTGAATTTCAGGGCATGATCAAGGTCTTCAATGAGCTAGCGCGCCCAATAAACAGTTTATTCAAGTCAGTAATGGAAACATAGAAGTCAAACATGAACAAACTAACCTTGTCGCAAGCTGAGGGAACCATTTTGAAGTCGACAGGGATATCGCTCCGAAACACGCCAGCTTCAAGTGCTTCGACGTGTCCTCCGACATATGTTTCCGATTCGAGTAAATGACCTTCATAGAAAGCAGACTGTCCTTCGACGTGTCTATTCGGCATGATGATTTCCCCTCTGTACGCTTGGACCTAATTACGTTTTTTTTTAGCTGGGATTCCAGAACATTATAGATGAGACATCGCGCTCACCATGAGAAGCGTCTCGCAGAGTGTACCTGAACCCTTGCGTAAAACCTCGTCGGGGTTGAGAGGAATGATATTGCACAGAGAGAAGACGAAAGGATGTACATACTTCATGTATAGGTAATAGGTTGCTACTGCATCGGAAACAGAGTACTGCGACAATACGTGTGGCTTTTCCTGAGCATATCTATGGGAGCCTTTAGCGTATCAGATCTTGCATATCGGCACAGGCAACACAAGTAGGTGCTTACGGAGTCATGAGCTCTGGATCGAGCTCGAGAGGATTATAACCAAGCTTGGCAACAGTGACAGCTTTCAAGCCTTGACTGCCTTGAGGAAGGTATGAATCTCGTTTGACCCATCTAAAGCAGTCCATGTGGACGCAATGCCTGCTTTTATACTCTCCCTCACGATCCTTGGCGAATCCAATTTCTTGAAGCATGTCAATACCGTGCAGTATAGCCCTAGCTTCCACAAAAGGGAAATCGAAAGAATCGCCGTTATAAGTTGAGATGATAGTGGGTCTGACTTCTCTAATATGTTCAAAGAATCTTTGAATGACAGCCTTCTCATCTTGTTCATTGAAGACGGTAAAAGGCCCCTCGCATTCGTCCTTGGGTGTATATTCAAAGTCTTCGATGTCCTCTGAAACAATCTCTCTATTCGTGATGAGAAAACCTTGACCATCAACCATATACGATATCATCATGATCTGATCATGTTGTTGATCTGGAAACTTGAGCGGTGCTTTCGTGACTTCGATGTCAAATGCCATAACTACGGGTTCGGCACGCTCTACTCTCTCCGTGATGCATTTCAGCTTGATTTCGCCATTTTCCGACGAGACGGTATACCATAGTCCAACTCGAATTTCTGTCGAGCGATTCATATGAAATTCTTCAGCTTTGTATTTGTTCAAGTGCTAAGGCTACCTACCTTTGTCAATAGCAACTCGCAGATAGTATGGGACGTCGTACTCTCGGATATCAATGATAAAGTCGCTCGGATTGGTACCTCCAGCGACTCTAGAAGACTTTGCAACAAAGCCAGCCTCTTCAATTTCCTCCTCCGCGAACGACATTGCGATATCAGGATTACCGTTGATGACTTCAGCATAAGTGTCGACGGCATCCATTGCTTCTGCGTTTTTAGTTGCTATAGGTAGAAGCTCTCTCCGCACGGTGAACAGATCATTCTGATTGCGAAAGTAGATCTGGATGAGTGTCTTGCGATATCCGAGTAGGTGATTGGGCTGGAATTGCGCAAGTACAGAATCAGTCTCCAATGACAGACACTCTCACGGAGGCGGACCTACAAGACTGAGATCATCCTTTTTACGCCTTTCCAGGCGGACTATTTGTTCCTCATACTTCTTTAAAAGCCATTCTTCAACCTGACCTTCTGTTCCTTGCTGTAAAAGTGACAAGATAATATAGCTTAGCGAAATACGTCAAGAAACCTCTACCGTTTAGAACGAGTTGAGTTTCGAGCTCACCTTGCAAGCTATCAGAAAGTAGGGTTCATAGACAACGGTCGCTTTGCTGGGTGATTAATGAAAGTCTGTTTCAGCACTTGTTTTCATCAACGGGCCAGGTAACGAATTATATCGAAACTCACAAAGAGCTACCGTCTTCTTCGATGAAGTAGTAGTCTACGGCAGCTTTGCCACCGGGTGTGTCGTCGTCGCGGAGGAGGGTCTGCAGTGACACATGAAAGTCGTCAAATCAGCTCGGATGTTCAAATGCCCAAGAAGAGGAATCAATAAAACCAACCGCATGCATGTTGACGAGCCATCCTGTCTTTGGAGAGCCATGTTCCCAACGCTTGAAGCCGAGTCGTTCATCAATCTCGTCTCTGACTTTTGCGTTCTCGAAGGCATCGTCCTCTGTTGGCACGAGAAAGAAGACGCTGACATTAGTACTAGGCTTCTATCTCTGGTATCAGCACCCTGAGAAGCCGCTTCGAAGCCATCCGTCCAGTTGGCAGCTTTCCGATCAGGCTATTTGACATGTAGAAAGCATACTCACGCGCAGTGCCTCCATCATCCGTTACCAGGACAGCAGCGCCTTCCTGCTTCCCGCCGTTCTGTCTGCCACCAGCGCTGCCCGCTCCTCTAGGCCTGAAGCCGCCTCTTGCACCACCTCTGAAGTTGCCTCTGATATTGCCATGCTTGCCTCTGTACGCGCCGCCCACAGATCCGCGCGCCATTGCTGCAAGAGAGCGCTGGAGCACGTCTCACCAGCCAGCCAGCAAGGGAGGGTGAGCAGCACTTGCACTCTTCTTCGACGGCACTCTGGACTAGTCAGCAATGCAAGGGTGGTGGGCAGTCAGTTCGAGCTTGTGTGTCTGATTTATTCAGCTTGCATAGGCACGCGATCGAGGCAGCGAAGGCAGCGCGTAAACAAGTGGCGAGCGTACAGAACAGAGTCATACAAGCGGTGGTCTGGCATCCTGGTAGCATCGTTGTAAGGTCTGCCGTGCCGCTTGGTGCTCGGTAGTACCTGCGCAGTATTCCCGTGTTCATTCTCCCCGAGGATTTCAACTGAGAAAACAATGAAAAGGCTCAAACTACTCTACATTCGTGGGTGGGTGGTAACTAATTTCTTATCGTCTTCGTATACTGAGTTCAATTTTAGATCTTTCCCACTTCTAAATATTTCTGATCTATTTGAAGAATGAGGGGAAACTACGAAACAGCCGTACTCAAGAAAGAGGATGTGACATATGATAGATCATAGGCTAGCGAGAAGAGGATCCCTTGCAAAGGCTGAATGATAGCACGGAGATTGATAGAGGCAAAAAAATTTGCTTGCCTGTAGAAACGATAGTAGCCATACCATCCTCCTGAAGGACGCCAGAGGTATCCTTAATGCTTCTTTGCTTGTATCGCAGCTTTGACTGTTTTCAGGAAGAAACGCACAAAGTTGGAAATCAGTACAGAACGCCAGAAGAATACCCTTGCAAATTTGGATTAATCAAAAAACTCACTAAGCGGTCCAAGGTTTTTCAAAGGCTCAGCCTTTGTAAAGAAAGGATGTCTTAAAATCTCAGCAGCGCTAGGTCTTTGTTCCGGAGAGACACAAAGAGCTCTAGCTAAATAATCCCTAAAGATATCAGAATATCTTTCCGGTTCTTTCAATTTTGGTGTTCCAGTAGTGGAAATTAAATAAATAGCACGTAATGGATTTTCATGTAAATAAGGTGGTTCGCCATCCATCATTTCAATAGCCATGATCCCGCATGACCAAACATCGATTTTAGGTCCATATGCCTTTCTTTTAACTACTTCTGGTGCCATCCAATATGGTGTTCCAACCATTGTCGTTCTCTTACTATTTGCATCTTGAATTTGTGCGCAGAATCCAAAATCGGTAAGTTTAATAGCTCCATCCATGCTTAAAAGCACATTATCGCTCTTTATATCACGATGAATAACTCCATTAGCATGAAGATGCTTAATACCCTCTAGTGTCTCCCTCGAAACCGCTGCAATCTGTCCTTCCGTCATTATATTCGTCGTGCAAACATCCGTCAATGATCCACCCTCCATATATTCCATAACGACCCAAAGATCTCCTTTATGTAAGAATGAATCAATGAAATTGACAATATTATCATGTCTGCTTTGTTTCATGACTACAATCTCATTGATGATAAGATCCTTCTTAGGTTGCTGTTCGAGGTTCATCTGCTTGATAGCAACAGCTTGATTCGTTCCAACTTGATAAGCAGTGAAGACGCCACCTGAAGCACCCTGGCCGATCTTGACTAGATTGCGATATAGTTTCGTAGGATCAGCATCCGTACAAATCTCCTTTAAACGAGCAACGACTTGATCATGCTCTATCTGAGATGCATTATCAGTTTTCCTGCGTCGAGGAACAGCAGCTGGGACATCGTCTTTAGGATATTGACCCGGCTGTTGAGGAATAGGAGGAGGTTTATGCTGAGATTGTTTCCTTATAATCTGACTTCCTTGTTGAGACTGCTGATATTGTTGTTGCTGATGGTGAACAGGCAATTGTTGATGATATTGCTGTTGTTGAGGTATGCTATTTGAAGAAGATCCAGGAACAGGTGGAGGAGGTCTAGAAGGTTGGAAACCCTTCAATGAAGGAACAGCAGGAGGAGGTGAAGATAATGCAGGCGATCCATGCGGACTAGGGGTTTTCCTCTGGCTTTGCGATCTATCCAGAATATGCTGCTGAATATACTCTCTCGAAGGCTGTCTCGCCGACATTGACCTGCTCAATTCCTGTCTGCTCGGCTGGACAGGTACAGGTGGCAATTGAGATTGCTGTGAACTATTGATATAGGATACCGCACCAGGTCCAGCTGGAGATGACGGCACAGATTTTGCATATTGTTGTTGTTGTTGCTGAAGTTGCATACTAGAAGCAGGCGGTGGTGGGGGCGGTCCAGGCGCTTTTCTGAAAGGAGGAGGGGATGTATAACTGGGATTGACCGGTGGAGCAGGAGCAGAGCGCTGCGAGTAGCCATCATATCATATTTAGAGTCCAGGATATAAGAATGGAGGAGAGACACCATGTGGATATCATCAGCTCAAATGTAAAACCAAAGATGGGAGGATAACTCACCGGCTGAGTAAGATGAGCAGCGTATCCCAGAGGTTCTTTACCAACCAAACCATTCTTCTGAGCAATCCCACCAAATTTTTCCCAAACATCATCATCTTCATCACCCGGTTTAAAGTCCTTATTATCTTTTTTAACAATAGCATCTTGATAAAAAGCAACAATATCAACAACAGCTTGAGGATTTTCAATTTGTTCTTGTTTTGAAATACCACTATCCTGTAATAATTGTTGCCATTCTTTTGGTAATCCTGTAAATTCTCCTGTATCTACATTAAATCCTACATGTGTTAAATGTACTGGATCATAAGGTGTTGAAATTTCCATCTTCTTTTGATTTGTAAAAAAATCAGCTAATCCTCCAAAGACGGTTTTGATTGTGCTGCTACTACTGCTTTTTCCAGTCGTATCATCACCTCCATCTCCAGGACCATTCGACCCATCTTTATTACTACTGTAATTACCACCAGCACCAACACTCTTCTTCCTCATTCCAGAAGATAGCTTTGTATCTTTTTCTTTGAAAGCACTTCCAAGCGGAGTCGTAGCCGTAACAGGCTGCATCGTCTGAGGAAGAGAAGGGGAATAGAATGGTGGTGGTAACTGAGGAGAAGAAATGGATGAAGAGGAAGAGGTCGCTGCGTTGTTATTGAAGAGTGAGGGAGGTGAGAATGGAGAGGATGAATTCGAATCATAACCGCCTGGATATAGTGGACCACCTAAAGATGAAGTTGATGATGATGTTGGTGTTCCATTAGGTAATGGAGATGAATGAAGATGTGGATAAGATTGCTGATGTTGATGTTGTTGTAAGAGATGCTGATGTTTGGTCAGACTCGTGCTCCTTCTATCCCTTGATTTCGACAATTTGTTGGCAGTGGTAGGAGCGGGTTGAGTGCCTATAGAAGTAGCAGAGGACGAAGATGATGAGGGGACACTCGTATAGCCGGTACTGCTGCCAGGCAAAGGAGGTAACGGATTGTTGATATTATTGTTCATGAAAGTGTTCCCTGAACTGGATGGATATCCCGATGAAGGCGGCGACGAGGTCAGTGCCGCGCTGTTGCTGCCAGACCAGTGCGCAGCCGTCGTCGAAGACGAGGAAGTGGGAGTGTTGCCAGGATTCGAGGTCGAGTACGCAGAGTATGGAGACTGTTGATAGTAGTCGTCGCTCTCCTGGTTGATGCCATTGCCGCCGTTGGACGACAGTGAAGAGGCAGCGAGTTCAGCAGCTACCTGCGTTGCTGGATCGGTTAACAAGGACGCGCTCGACGAGTGATGGAGGTAGGACTGGGATGGGGGTCTGCTCCTTGCTTGATTTGAGGGGTTGTACATTGCACCACTGCTGCTGCCTCCAGGGGATGCGTGATGGTAGCCAGTCGAGCTGCTCGTATAAGTCGAAGTCGGTGTGCTGTTGCCTGGCTGAAATGGGGGACGCGGCGAAGAGGCGACTGCCGGGGAGTGTGCAGTCGACGAGTATGCTGCAGGCTGCAGTGGAGGGGGTTGTTGATGTTGATATTGCTGTTGCTGTTGTGCCCTGTACGTGCTGCTCCCGTTGCCATCCACCATCTCCCATCCAGGTTCGACGGTGCTGCTGCTACTGTTGGAGGTGGTGTTGTACGGCGGCATGAACGAGGGCGACGATTGGAGGTGACTGGAGCCCTGAGTGCTTGCGCGCTGTCTCAGTCCTCTTGCAGATGATCCAGAAGAGAGTCTCTGCTGCTGTGCCCCATTCAGCATGGGTATGCTGCTGCTGTAGCTGTTGCTATGCCTGTGCGTAGGCGTCGTCCCTGATGCAGGAGTGGTAGACGAGGGCGAGACAGGCGAGTGCGACAGTGAGTGATGAGAAGCGATACCCAAGCTAGCGAGCGACGACGAGGACGACGAGCTTGTCCGCTTCCCTCCACTCGCGCTGAATGGAGGCCGTGAAGAGGCAATGTACGAGCTCCTCTGAGGGCCAGCGATGCCGCGGACGAGACTTGACGGGCGAGACGAGGAGGAAGTCGAGAAGGTGGGTGAAGGCAGTGGAGATGCGATTGCTGAGGAGGACGAGTTCTGGCGGAGTGGTGGTGGTTGCGAAAGGTATTGGTTGAGAGTTGCTCCTGCTTGTTCACTATTGCTGCTGTGCTGAGACAGAGGCGCTTTCAGAGAGTTGGAGGACGTCGAAGTCGGTCGGGAAGACGATGACGCTGACGATGAAGCTGGCTCTCCCTCCAACACAGCGTGCAGCTCTCTTGAGGACGCTACATGCGTGTATGCGTTGCTGTTGTATGTCTCCCCTGTGGCTTGTTGTCCACTCAGAGAAGAGGAAGAAGAAGAAGCATGTATGCACGAAGAAGAAGAAGCTGCTTGTTCCCGGGATGCTGCTGATGATGAGCTTTCCACTTCAGACAAGCGATTGACACCGTGCATGCTGTCTGTGGATCACAAACATGATGGTCATTCACTCAGTATATGCTCTTCGCTACTACTAACTACTTTTTGTAGCTACTCACCCGGCGACTGTGTGATCACGCTTCTTCTTGGAGTAAAGCTGTCCATCGTGACAGGCAGTGATGCGATGCAGGCTGTTTTATCCTACTCCATCCATGCACTCCAATGTGACCAGCTTGTCACTGCCTCCTGCTCCATAGGCCGTTGCTCTGCGCAGAGAAGAGAGCTTCCCATGCAATAATTACAGATTGCTGCGGCCTCCCGGATGTCACTCACCACTACTACTCTGGAATAAAACAGCGAGATGCGCGCCTGGCCCGAGGGTGTGCTGTAGAGCTGGACAAGAGCAGCCTCTTCACTTCATATACTGTATCACATATGACCATCGATGAAGGCGACTGGCCTGTACTACATCTCAGCATACATCGCCCTCCGCTCCTCTCTCCTCTTCGCTTCGGCTTCCCGAACCACACCGCAGATGTAGTGGCGGCGACGGGCAGAGAGGGATTTATACCATTTATGACTCTGACGCTGGCAGGTACAGTATCCCACCCGAGACATGGGGAAAAGCATTTCAGCTGTTTACTATACTAGTAGGACATCACTGCTGCTTTCTTTAATTGCATTGATAGGATACTCTCCCATACATTGAGATACGCCAACGACGTGTAATACATGTGGTATACAATTGAGATATAGTCCACTGTCACTCATCGGGGAGATACAATCTTCTACCATGATTCTCCTTCGAATGGGATTGCTCTCTTCCCATTGTACTTTGCCTGTCTCCCGACACAGTACAAATCTCGATATAACCCTCTCCCATACTCTACACAACCCTCGCAAGCTCAGATCGGACAGGTACATTGTGCTGTCCTCCAGGCTGAGGGAAACCTTCAAGCTTGACTCCCTTGCGGAAGAGTGCAGCCCATGTCGATCCTCCAAAGTGGAAGCTGTGTAACGAAGGAGGGGAATGTACAGATTGCCAATGAAAGAAGAAATGAATAAATCATCAGTCAGCATTATAGTCAAGTAATATTCTAATCCAGTAATTGAAGCCCACCTTCCCAATTGATCTCCCTTCTTAATCCTCTGACCTTCTTTGACCGTAATTTCACAAGTAGAAACTTCGACCATACCAATACCCATAAAGCACATCAATCCAATCTTTTCATTATCGGATTCAATAAAAATAATAGCTCTAGTAGCCATAACAGATAAATATTCCTGACTTATATTTTCACCTTCATCTGCTTCATCTGATTTCTTACCTGACATACCAAAATCTTCAAATAATGGTTCTGAAAAATATGTTCCTTCTATTATATATGCTTTTTTTATTGTTCCTGTTACTGGGCTATGCCATCTGTGATAGGACAATGCTGATAAGAAAGCTTGGTAGACTGTTCCTCCGATGAATTCTTCATGGAGTGGATCATTCGCTAGCATGTCTCGAACGGAATATGGCTGCCCTTTCATCCAGAATCTATCTCGCGCTTTGACCGATGTGGAGACTTTGTACGTCATTGACTCGCATGCGTTCGCAACTACATCGTCATCGTCGGGTGAAGCTACCGGTCGTATGCCTTCCCTGAAGGTTCGTGTGAACTGAAGACGGAAGAGGGACAGGTGAGGAGATACATTTGTATAAGGTGTATAAGCGAGCCATTCCAATTAAGGGAAGCGCAGTCAAGCGACGAAGCCACCCACCCAATGATCCCAACTCTTGAATCCGTAATGAGGCTGACTAGGATCGCATTCAAACAACTCCTCGAAAGAATGATTCGTTTTACCGACATTTCCAACCGAAGCAAGTGAAGGTTTGGCAGTTTCACCAAACCATCCCTCTCTCCCTTCATGAAATACTTCTGCAGATTTCGGAGATTTCAAAAATTCACCCCAAGCATCTAAGATCTTTTTCATCATTTTATTAACTTTTGGATCTTGAAAAGCAGTAAAACCAGCAGGAGTAGCCATTGGCCAGTCTAATAAAGCATTTATAGGAACGCCAACAACACCAACTGAATGACCTGAATCAGTCCAGCCAGGTGAAGTTTGTATAATATGATTCAATAATGCTAAAACATGATTAAAATCTCTAATATTCTTCATTTGTCCTGATGGATCAGATAAATGAGATTTATTTTTTGGTATTTCTTGAAACATTTCATGGAAAAGCATATAAAGTCTTGCATCGTTCTCTACCATGTCTTTGAATTCTTCTAGGACTGGATGGAGGGAATCAGCGGGGTTCTCTTCGACCTGCTTCATGATGCGCTTGAGCCAGTCTTGCTGATGGCGGGCATCTTGGGACATCCATCCTCCGGTTCTTTGAGGAAAAAACAGCATAAGCAGAGAAATCAAACGAGCAGACATTAGCCTCTCAGGGTGAACCTCTATGGTGGCGACGCTGGTCTGCGCTGTTGCTCGAATGACACACCTGTTGACGCGATGCTCGTCAGGGACAGACTTGTCTTTGGGATCCATGGTGGTCAGCTTAGTAGGGCAGGGTAGAAGTGAGTAGAGAGACTGCTAACAGATTGAAACAGAGACAAGCTGTGTCGCTGAATACAAACCCGGAAAGTATGTCAAATACAGTAGGCGGTCCGATCATTCTCGTCGTCACTGTAGGACAACGGCTGCTATTTCTTGCTCTACAATGCTATTTCGAGCTTTTGCAGCATCACGATACAGCACTCCAGTTATACACGACGACTCTCTCGCAAAACATGCTCGCAGAATGGATAACATATTCTTATCCCTCGACTGCACACGCTGCTTCAAGCTCTATGCACGGCGATCACTCCTCAGTGCGGCATGGCTATCGCATAGCATGGTGATTGCTGGACATGGCTGAAACACTGAAAAAGGCTAGACTCCACGCAAACATCAACTCGTGCTTCTGTTCGCTGTGTTCGCTGCCATCCAGCTGAAGAATGCGTTTGCATCTGACTTATCCGAACGCACATTCTCAGGCTGGGCTGGCTGTCTGACCCCATTAGGCCGGCCGAATCAACAGTACATGCCAATGCAAGTCGGCTGCTGCGTTTCTAATCACCCGCCATATTGAGGATAACATTGCTTTCAAGAATGTTTGGCCAGCTCTGTTGTTTTGTGCAGGCTTTTATGGAATAGGTATAAAGGATGCTTTGGGGCTGAGATATCCTTCCCTTCTTTTTCATCATCAGCATTCACTCTAGCAAGGACAACTCATACAGAACACAAACTTCTCAGACTCGCTATAACTTCTCAGCTCCTCAACAATCTCCTTCTATAAGCTCAGAATACAACTCCAACACTTTCATTCCGCGCAAGCAACATCATCAAAACTCATCCTTAACCACCCAAACACAAGGCGCATCATCAACCATGTTCCGCTCAGTCATCACCCTCTTCGTCGCTTTCGCCGCTATTTTCCTCATTCTACCCTCCGCAACCGATGCCACTCCACTACCGTTCCGAATGGCCAAACGAAGCAGCACCATTACCACAAGCGGTGGTTCAACTCTAACAGCAAGAGATTTCAATTGCAATGTTGAAAATGTACAATGCTGCCAGCAATTACTTTCCAAGAATGAAGCTACTAAATCACTTGGTGGTCTGTTGAATTTACCTCTTAACGTTGTTGGGAATGTTGGTCTGTCTTGCACTGTAAGTCGGAAAACCCTTCCTTTTTCCTCGCCTTATCACCGCTCTGATATTTCTTGCTGACCATCCAATATATCCCTTTTTTGGGAAAATGTATGCTCCTGCAGCCTCTCCTCATCTCGGCCCTGTCTCAGTGCAAGTCCACTCCTGTCTGCTGCTCTCAAGTCACCCAGAGCGGAGCCGGTAAGTCATTACCGCACCGCTCGTTCTATTCCAACAGCAAGCTGATCGTCCTGTCCTATAGTCAATGCTGGCTGCAGCCCTCTCTCAGTCATCTAGTCTCTCTCTCTTTCATCAATACAATCCTTTGCATGTATCTCACATGTTAGCATATTGACCACGAAAACCATAACAAACCATCTGCATTGTGCCTTTCTATATACCCATATCTTAAAACCATATATGCACAACAGCCAAACAAAATCAATGCATACCCACCTCCCACTCTCCAAACTGAGCGGTGTAATGTCTGCCATTAGCAATGAAATCTTATATCATCCACTCTCACAGGCTTTGCTCCCTTGTTTGATGCTTCTGATCTTTGGCTTCATTTCGTCTACTAGTACACCAATAGAATTACAAGGACACCGAAGGAAGGGTATCATTGGCCGTTAACTTGACCACCCTGCTCTCCACCGTTTTCGGCCGCCGCAGCCACAGGTTCATTAGCAACAGAAAGTGGCATTCTAATACTGTCAAGTTCCGCTTTTCTAGCTTCCGCTTCATCTTCAGGGAAAACTTCTTTACCACCTAAAGAAACGAGCATACCACCCCAAAATTCAACTCCAAGATCATCATAATCATTTGTAACTTCTCCTTTTCTTGCTCTTCTTTTACGTAATAATGTATGTGATACGAGTGGAACATAATATGCTCCTTTCGCTCTTTTACCTTTATTTTGTAGTTGTGTATTCTCTTCATTTTTCACTTCTGAAGGTTCTTGTTCTTCACCTTCTTCAATGACGAAAATGTATTCTTTATTCGTATCGCGACGTATAGCATCATAATCACGCATGAATCTGAATCCATAGGTATCCGCATCTTCTTCAGTCTCTTCCGATACATCTTCCAATAACTGCTCATCTGCATTCTTCCCACTTCTACGTTTAGCGAGATATGCATTCGCAGTCTCCTCGTCGTCGGGTATGAAATAGGCAACCCTATTCGAGCCTGACTCGTCGCCTTCTGCTTCGAGTGGCCGAATAAGTCCGACTGTCGAAGCCGAAGAAGAGGCGACTGGTTGACTCTGTGTCGCAGAAATGAGACCATCATTAGCAAGGGTATATACGGGATGACTTCCAAGATTGTGACAAAAGAACGCACCGACTGCCCTGCCCTTCTATCATTCGGGTTATCAGCAAACTTGAAGAGTGCATACTGATTCGCCCATAAATCCTCATCAGGCAATATATCGAAAGACTCTACAGCTTGTAAATGTGGTTTTGTAGGATGTTTGACTTCTGAGAGAGGAACCTCGACAGCTGAAAAGGTACTGATAATAGAGGCGAGACGTTCTTCCGGGGTTTGTTCGGCTTGTTTGGCGACTTTCTGTGCTGCCATTCTGCGAGGACAGGTAAAACATTGCGAAAAGTGAAAGTAAACACAGTACACAATACAGTCAGCTGCGTTACGTGGTCAATCTGAACGAGCTTGACTCACTCTCGAACCATAGCTTCCTTCTTCAAAGCATTGTTCGCATCAGATTGAATAGAGTATTCCGACCTCTTGATCCAAATGACATCCTTCCTCCTCTGATCCAATATTGAAGCTGGAGATCTTCCATTCGCACCGCCTGGTCTCCCACTTCCAACAACGTCTAGATTAGCACCACCGCCATTTGGGGGCATAATTCCAGCTCCACTTGAATTGGCAGCAGCTCCAACAGCAGGAGGATCAACTAGTAACTCCAAATCCTCGTCATCTAACTCAGCTTCAACATGCAAATCAGGAGCCATTGCTCCATCCCGACCTTGCTTTGTGCTTTCCCAATATCCTGGAACGAGGTTCTGATCAAGATGCATCCCTCCTTCTGAATCAACTATCATAGGCACTTCTCGCTCAAGTGAGAGCGGAACCAGGAAGTCGTATGTAGCATAGCGTGCTGGATCGGTCTTGATTGTGAGAAGCTTGGGTGGAAACGCTGGTGCTGGAAGTGGATTCTGAAACCGTTGCCGCACCAAAAGGTCGGTCTTGCTGTTGTTGCGGCGTGACGAGTTGGAGGTAGTGCATAAAAAAGCCGAATTAGCGAATGATGATACAGTACTCTAGTCCTGTTAAACTACCTTTTGGAAGACATCCTTGTTTTCAGTTGCGCCCGAAAGCGTATAGTCGTGGTGAGAATTAAAGAAGATCACGCTTGATTAGAGCGGCAAGACTTCGAGAGTGGACATTACCATCATCAACTCGGATTGGCCTGTCAAGCCTCACATGCAAAGAAACAGCAGTCGCTTCAACAATCGCTACATTGCATGCTCAAACCTTAAAGGTTTCGACTTCGTCTCTACATAACACAGGGCGATTTCCATATGGTCTGTCCGATCACGTTTCCTCTCTCCAGCTTGATCTTTTCAAAACGTGCGTTATCTCTCTTTTCATTCGCATCTACTGGTTCTTGACGTCCTCGTCGAGCGAGTTGGTACCCTTCTCCAAGTCAGCGGCGTACAGAGCTGCACCGGCAGCGTTGGAGAAAGCGAATAATACATTGGCGACGGGGATGATCTGCAAAAGGAGAGCAGCAGTTCCCATGGCACTGTAGCATCAAGAGCAATGCGCGAATCTTAGTATATGCTGGCACATAAGAGCTGGTAAACGGGACTTGGCAAGGCTCCACTTACGCATACTGGCCGCGCTGTTTCTTGATGTGCGCTTTCTTCTGGTCTTCACTAAATTTCTTGAGCTGGAAATATCGGGCTATGGAAGATATGCATGCCATCAGACATTGGTCCTTGGAAAGCCATTGTGTCCAGATCTCACCGTGCAGACCAGGACCTGTCTTCGCTCCGTTCAATAGGAAGCTGTTTCAAACGATCTTTAGCTTCGGCGAAAAACAGGGTGGATTATTGCGACCTTTCAACTCACAAAACAACAGTACCGACGACAGGAATGAAATTCAGAGGTAGCGTCAAGATGTAGTAGGCGACACTATATGCATGGAGCACTCTCATTAGCTGGACAGGTTCAAGCAAAGGGCAGAAGCTGGACACTCACGCCTTTGGTGAGAAGCGAGCGAGTGGGCTCATCAGGGCCTTGCCCATTTTTGAGGTTGTACCCTTGCCTTGAACGACTCTACCATTCTCAACTAGCGAAGTGAGCTGTCTATCAACCAGAACCTTGTCGAAGACTTCTGTAGTGAGGTCGTCCAGAATGAAAGCTTTTGAAAGTGTTTGAAAGACCTGAAAGGGCAAGCTAGGGGTTAGAGCAGGCTTTGTACTACCTCAAGTACCCACGTAATGTCCTCACAATGTAGCTCTCGGAGAGTACGAGCGGGATTGCACTGATAAAGCCTGCAGATAAGAGTGTAACGCAAGCATGTCGTCAGGGTGGCGTCTTGTCGAGAACTCGCCCACAGCTGAACATACCCCACGGTCCGAAGTTGATGATACTGTGGGCATTTGATCTCAGCACCTAACAATGCAGAGCATATAAAAACGGCTCACCTAAGGAAAGCAGCTTGTGGTAGATAAGTGAAGCCGAACATGAAAGCGAGGACTCCAGCCGAGAGGAGGAGAGCCTGGAGTGCAAGTGACAGTGAGCAGACGGTAAGAATGGCCAACATGCAGCAAAATGGCACCCACCGGAGGCAATGCTCTCAAGAAGGGACCCCAGCACGACCTATGGGACAAGAAGTAGACGATTCCCTTGACAGGGTACAGCCATGCACGTGAAGCGACTGCATTCTGGGCGACTCTGACGGCGTCTTTGGACTGGTTGCGCAGTTCAGCCTTGGTGTTGTCGACGTATTTGGACATCTTGGAGTGTAGACGTGTTGATGTAGAATGGAATAGAAAGAAGAAAGAGCAAAGAAGAAGCAACTGGAAGTGCGATAGCTTGACGTCGATCATGCCTCGATGACATCGTCGGGAAAGGCACGTGAGAAAAGTATTGTACTTCAGCCTGTGCTGCTCTTGAATGCAGCCTTAGACTTGGGTGGACAACAGAGCGCAAGTCACGCTTCGTATGCCATTGTGTTATTAGCTGGTACCGCTGCATCACATTATGTCAGTCACGTGTCGGCTTGAATCTTGTTACCGTCCTGAAGCCATAAGGCTGGATCCATCGTACGGATTACAAGTGTTATTGTCTGGAGACAGTATCTCGTTGCAAGACACGCATAGACGAACTCAGAAACTCTAAGACATAGATTTGCATGCGCGAGTTCCTTTGGTACAGGCAACAACAGAAAAGACTTGACAGTGTTGGCAAACATACTCGCTTGATACAAACTCAGGTAGAAGAATATATCCCGTCAACTAGCTGCTCGCAGCTCGAAGCAGCTACCATCGTTTAGCTTCCATGCCCTACGACCATCGGTGCGGTGGTCAGTACCAGATGTGAGATTGGGTTGCTAAACATGGGCACTTACATCAGGAGGCTGAATCTCAGTGCCGACACTGGCGAAGAGAGCTTATCAATACAAGTATTTCATTGATTGGATGTCGTATCGCCAAGCTTACCCTTTCTCGACTTCAGCCCAGTTTGTCGACAGTGATGTTCCACCGCTTAGCTGATAACTTTTGATCATAGCTCGTTTCTGTAAGATTGAGTGGGTGATCTTGTATTAGTATCAGGTGTGGAAAAGGAAAGGTCAATAAAGACGCACCTGTTCATCCGTAGCGTCGGCGTACAATTTCTGGAAAAGTTCGTTTACAGCTCTGTCACCACCTGCATTGGGATCATCCGACTTTGAGCGTGCTTCCTCCTCTTTGACAGCTTCTGCTGCAATAGCATCCCAATTTGTCTTTTTGCGTGACGAGGAAGGGTAACCGTGTGTAGCAGAAGAGGCGGTGGATGCTGTTGTAAAACAGTGTCGTCAGATGAGCCTCACAAGATCGAGGTTCAGGGCTCAAGATGAACGAGACTCACTTGATACAAGTGTGGTTTGGGAATCATTAGCTTCTTCATTGGTACCTTCCAATTCTTTCCACTTGAAACCAGGTTGGGCTTTCGCTAATTCGAGTTCAATCTTGACGCGGCCGACTTTATAGGTAGACGCCTGGACATCGATTGTACGAGCTAGTGGATCCAAATCATATACTCCGTCTGGCTGACCAGGTATTGTGATGGTCAAGGAGGCCTGCACATTGCCAAGGTTGCCAAAAGGGCGCCACAATAAAGAGCATCAGTTCAAAGGGGTTTAGCAGAGCGTACTCTTCGACAAGAAATAACTTACACTTCGAGGCGCGAGATCCACTTCGACGGTAGCTTTACTTAGATCTGAGATAAGGCTACGGGTGAAGAACGTTACGAAAACCTGTTGTATTGTTTGTAGGACAGCAAATGAAAGTACGGTCAGCTCGCGTTAGATCCAAATGGAAAAGCCAACAGTGTCTGGCTCTGACTGACTTTAGTATCGTTCTGATACCACTCTTTTCTACATTCACAGGAATTGTATGTCAATGTCAGCCTGCTTTTCGGATGCCTTGACGCGCCACCGCTGTCTACACTGCATGACCCACTTGATCTTGGGTGTAGAAGCACGTCCTGCTTGCTCGGGCGCCGCACCAGCTAGAGCGGAAGCATGAGGATCAGATATAGTCGATGTTGAAGCCTTCCCTTCAGATGCCATGGCTCTTGATGTCTATGGTTAAAAGCAGAGCAAAGCTGCAGTATGCCGAGTGTCGATCATCCTCGTTGTGGACTGGCTTCTAGCGCTTTCCACACTGACACAACGGGCAGACACGACAGACGAGTACATGTGGACTCGGAAAGCGCCGAATAGGTGAGAGGTGTCAACCATTGTTACGGTATGACAAGGGTAGATAAGATTGTCGCATATATGTCTGTCGCCACTGTTACAGGCCGAAAAGTCACGTTTATCATACAAGCTCTTTCGGTATTATGACTGTTGATGACCCTCCCAGTCCAGCTTCAGCGGTTCTTTCTCTCCAAGCCATTCTTCCAAGCGCTCTTTCAAGGCCCATTGAGCCGTCAAACCCCGCAGAAGATCTTCATCCGGGAACTCCTTGCATAGCAGTTCAACATACTCCTTGACTGTACCCGGTCGAATCAGTTGCTTTAACCTGCTGAGTGACTCGACCCCCGCTCGTCTAAGTAGATCATCATACGGTCGCAACAGCGCTTCAGGCAATCTGCCATTTGGCTTATCTTTCCCATTGACAGCAGCATTCGACTGCTTGATGGGAGCCCCTAGGCGACTCAACAGAGAATTATCCTGGTTGTTTGCGGAAGCGAAGCCCTTCAACTTGAGTCCTTTGGCTTCAGGCTGAGGCTCCGGAGTATCTTGTTCTTCCTGCTTTACGCTGGAAGTCAGCAGACTAGCCTTGAGCTTGCAACCATCCGCCATGATACCGCTGTAACAAGTCAATCACGATCAGTAAGTATAGCTCTCTCTCCCATAAGCCATTGTGTATACTGACTCAAGTTCCTTCACTGCCTTTTTGGCGCCTTCTACCGCCTTGAAGCCAGCTTCGAACGCCAAAGTGCCTGCGGGAATATCGCTCGCCTGAACTTCCTTGCAGTAGGTGACTTGTCCAAAGTCTTCAAGAATCGTCTTGAAGGCAATAAAGTCAGCTTCCATACATGTATCTTGCCTAAGTGCTGCCGCACTCACTCGCATGTCAATTGCTGTTGTACCCTCACGGACGCCTTTGATGACAATTACATGTTCGGCGGCTTCGTTGCCTGCATACTCGCTTTTCGTTGTGGCATGCGAGGCTTCTTCTGGAATGAGGTTATCCTTTGGCGACACTTGACTATCCCTTGCAGGCTGCGGTTCTTTCTTTTTTTCCGTCTGATCAGTTCTACGGTCGGGGCTCGCTCCACGTCGGCTTTGCGGCGCGCTCCTGCCATCGTCCGAGTGACGATCACTTCGAGGTGAGGGCTATCCATGAAACTTCAGTATACGCAAATATAGCTAAGCAGCAGAAAGCAACTCACTGAGCGCCGGTCACGTCGACTATCGACTTCTTCACGCCGTCGGTCTCTTCGCTCATCTTCGCGTCGCCGGTCGCGTCTATCATGATCTCTGCGTCTTTCCGGACTTCTGCTCCTGCTCCTATTTCGCTCTCTTGTAGTGCGCCGTCTATCTTCCCTATCGTCGTCGGTCCTTGCTCTTTTTCGATCACGTTCTCGTTCTGAATACCTATCTCTGTCTCTGTCTTTGTCTCTTTCTCGGTCTCTGCTTCTATCCCTGCTCCTGTTTCTCTTGCTATCACGAGATGATGCATTAGAGGAATCTAGATTTCGCTTCTCCTCGTCAAGCCTTCGCCGTGTTCTATCTTGTATTTCGTCTCGCCCTGGTCGGCTGCTATTTTGCATATCGTGCTTCTGAGTCTGGGTTAGCGGGGCATTTGAAGCAGATTCTATATCCCCCACTATAGCTGGTTTTGCTATTGGCTCTTCATGACCGGTTTTGTTCGCCCAACCGCGGTCCAAATGTCCAGCTGGTGGTGAACGTTGCCATCCACCTCCACTTCTGGAAGGTCCGCCACGACCACTTCCAGGAAAAGATTGCTCAGGCAGTGGACGACGAGCAGACTGCGAAGAAGAGCTAGCTACTGGCCCAAAGTTCGAACTGCTTGCGGGTGGTTGTCTCGCAGGTTGAGACCTTGTTTGACTGGCAGAGCCAGGTGACATCGGATCCACCGACAGCCCTCTACTCAAGGCTCGCCGTGCTTGATAGGCTTCATTGCCGCGCGCTGTAGGATTGGCCGTGGGCTTCCAGTTGGCCCATGGATCGTCTGCCATAGCTGAGCTACTTTATGAGGGTGGGTGAGTACTGTGCGAGATGGGCGAACGTCAAAAAGCAATCGCTTCACGACTGGCAGCATAACAATTTCGCCACATGTCTGGGTCTGGGTCCCAGGCAAGTAACCCTTACGAGACGTCAAGGATGTGGATGCAGACGCTGCACCGCAGCATAGTTTGCTTGATCCAGGTCCATTGGCATTGGGAGCAATGCCACAACGCGACTCAACGCGGCGACTCATCGATGGTCTCTATGTAATAGGCAACGATGTTACATTGCAAGTGGGCGAAGTCTAGTCTAAGTCACCCATGTACATCATTAACTGGTCTCATTTCCAGCTTCTTTCTCCTTGCGTCGAAGTTCCTCAATTGATGCCTTTTGGGCAGCGATTTCCTCTGGCGATTTGAGGATAGTTGAATTAGGGTAGAAGACCTTCGCACTAGTGACGAACGTTTGTATGGCTTCAGAATCGGCTTGCACAATATCTCGAAGGAACGTCAGGGCAGCTTGTACAGTCTGGAATCGGGAGCGATCGTCAGCCTCGCATCAGAGCTCCTGTGACTGGTAGACCTTACTGCCAGTGTCGGCGGCTTAGCACCCTTGAGAGCCTGTAATAATGTTTGTGACACCCCTTCTTTGTCCTGGTGCTGGCTGACGGCCCACTGAGCCTTCGCAGCCGCTAGTCCAGCTTCAGCATCGCCAGGATGTTGCTGCAGATATTGAGTATTGTACTGTTCCACGGATACCGAAGAGATGGGCAGCATCGTCTCAAGCTCTTCGCGGAGGAGGGCTAGGACTGCTTCCGGTGTACCCGAAGGCGGTGACCTCAAGAGCAGGGCGAGCTCTATCAGCTGCAAGTGCAGGGCAGGCGATTGAGGTGCAATCTCCTGCATTCTCCCCAGGGTTTTCAGCGCTCTGGCCAATTCGCCTAAGAAAACAAGGTCAGACGCCGCAAAGAGAGAGCGAAGGTACGATTCTCACCTCGCTTGATGGCGACTCGGCAAACGAGCTCCAAAGCTTCCATATTGTCCTGACCAAGCAGCTCAAGATGTCTAACGAATGGTTCGATGTCTTTAAGGGGTGTTGCCGTTTGCCAGAGCTTTTCACCATTAGTATCCTGATCCACATCCTTTATTATTTCCTCCTCGTTTTCGTCTTTCTTTTGATTGCCCTTAGTTAGGAGCTTTTTCGCCTCCTCAGCTGCTGCTTTTGCTTTAGCTTCGAGCTTCTTTGCCTTTTTTTCTGCTTTGCGGCGGTCTTCTTCTGATAGATTGTCGGCTTCGGCTGTGTCAAAGAGCGATTCAGTGAAAAGGCACTGTGTCTTCCGACAAGGAAACTCACCATGTGTACCGTTAGTCACAGGTTTTTCATATGGTTTGTCGTGCAGCTGTAGATAGATCTCGATAGCTCCTCGAGCAGCAGCAAGGAAAGCTGGGTGCTTGCGCAGTCGGTTATTTGACCGGACAAGGCTACCGAGCGCGTGTCAGCAAGCTTCAGCAGCTTTAAGCAACCTCATCTTGCTTACTTGATGCATGCCCGCAATGTGAATTTACGCATGCAGTAGCCGTGGAAGTCGAACTCGTCTTCGTACATTTCGGAAAATATCCGCTCGATTGTATGATATCGCTTCAATGCAAGTCCAAGATTGCCTTGTCGACGGTAGGAATGTCCTTCTTCACTTAAGAACCACAGACATTGCATGTCGGTCAGATCTTGTAGCGGACTCTCTGCGTCCTTGCGCGTGAACAGTCCAGCAATCTCTTCTGCTTTCGTAACGTCGTCTGTTCGCAACAGGTACTTCACATGCTTGCCATTCAGGTAGCGATCCTGTCCATCAAGGAACCGAGCTGTTGCCATCGCTTCTTCTGCAGCAATAACATCTCCTGAGCGTTTCAACATACGTGCTTTCATCATCCATAGTTCTGGCAACACTGGGGTGTGTTGCATCGCTGCTTCGATCGTTCTTAAAGCTTCATCGTATGATTGCAAGTGAAGGTGAATTTGGGCGAGTAGATACAGAAGCCAGACATATGTCGTCGGGGCTTCCTCAGCATCTGTAGCGAGAATACGGTAACAGTTAGCAACACGATGAAGATGTGTAAGCACTTCTGCACAAAGACTGACCTGACTCTGGCTCATCCCCATCGATGGTTTTGCCCTCTTCCAGCAACTTCCGCATGTTCAAAGCAGTTTCAAGTATGATGTCACGCTTTTCAGCGTCATTCAGCAAGTATTTGAGGTCTGAGAACAGCGATGGAATGCCCTTTGTCAATCCTTCAATGATATAGGCACTGGCTCGCTTGCGGAACAGTTCTCCTTGCGTCGCTTCGAGAACGGCTCTGCGAATCATTCTAGATTTCGGATATCGGTCGGATAGGGTTTGGAGTGCATCTACAGCTGTTGAGCGTGTCGAGTCATCGAGAGAAGCTGCAACATCATTCAATGAGTTTAGTGTGAATCTAATTTATGCTGTAGAACATTGGCTCTTACATAAGTCGATTCCTTTCGTTTGCAGATAAGCTGCAAGATAGTCTTTGCTGTCCGAATTATCATCGAGTAGCTCTTGATAAGCTAGCTCTGCAGCTTTCGTTTTTCCTAGACCTATCTGTATCTGCGCTGACAATTCCTTCTTTGATTGCAGGTCAACGATCTTACGGCCCTCCTTTTCCAGCACTTCGGCTGCTTTGGCGTAATCTTTCGCTTCCAATGCAACGAATATCCGGTATAATATGACTTCGGAATAGTCATAGTCGTGAGGTGGCACTGAATCGAGCATTTCGCAGTATGTTTGCAGGATTTCACTAGCTCGACCATAATCTCCATTCAAATGATGCGCAACTGCAAGAGCGGTCCAGCTATATCGTAACCGAGGCTGAAGCCTGACAAGATTAAGTCTTGATATGCATGCTCCTTCGTATTGTCGGAGGAACAATTGCAGATTGATCAGGTCCCTCAATACATTCATGTCGTTCTGTATCGAGCTGGCACTTCAGCCCAAATCTCAGGAGCGGACATAACGCCCACGCTATTGAACTCACAGACTCGACTTTGTTGGCTTGTATATAGCATTTCAAAGCTTCTGTATATTCTCGGTCGGCGCGATGTATCAGAGCGTTCACATGCCATGTAACATGGCTCGTCAGCTCTAAGCTGAGGCCACGCTTTGCAATTTCGCGACCTTCTTCTCGTTTGCCTTGATTGTATGTGCTGAGACCCTTCATACATAGTGTTTCTAACGCAGATACAGCATTGAATGCATCATCAATCCTTTGTCCATAAATCGTGGCCGATTGGCAAAGCGTAATGCTGAATCCTGTGGCTACTCACGAGCATGGTCCGGGTACTTTTTCAAGATGAGATCCGCACTCTTGATACTTGCAGTATACTTCTTCTCTTCATACTGCTGGAAGACCTGTGCCAGCAACGCTGCGTCCTTCGGCGCTAGATATTGTGGATCTTTGGCTGCTTCCTCTTTTTTGATGGGCGGACCCGTCTTGCCGCGAGCTCCCTTGGCGATTCTAGGAGGCATCCTGCGAGCGTTCGAGAGCTACTGGAAGCTGCGTGGCTGATGGAGTATGTCAAGATGACTAGTCGCCTGAAAGAACAAGAGCAGCGACACAAGGGTATTCGCATGGATGGACACAGGTGATCGGCCGGAGCAGACAGACTGCGTGAAGAGCGGAAGATAGGTAGCTTTAGTACCGATACAACAGTCAATCTGAAAGGTATTGACAAAGCCACAGCCCATGTGAACCCTGAAGAGACATGCTCTTGCGGATGTTGCAATCGTTCCTTTAGGCCTGTCCGACGCCCCCCTCTGATATCCATGGCGACGCTGTCACTTAGCAACCTGGCCAGGCTTACGATGGAGTACGATGCCGATTGTCACTCACTCTTCACTCGTTTCTCTATCAACTCTTCCTCCATTGACCTTGACACATAGTTCTCCTTTGCTCGCGGGTCGAGCTAGCCCAGGTTCCCCCGGGTTGTGACTGGGTACCTTACTACAAGTGCAGTGCACTGGAAGCGACTCTCAGGACACATTAACATGACGAATGCACGTTGGGGTTGGGACAAGCACGCCAGATTGGTCGTCGTCTGGGGCGGGCTCCAGCTTCTTTACCTGGCGTCTGCAATCCTATGCTTTGTTTCCGTTTGTAAGTACCTATAACCCCACGAGCACCAACCCAACAAAACGACTTCAGTCTAATGCCTCAACAGTTGCATGGCGTGGGATTGGGCCAGTCGGAGTGAGCGATGGTCCGAGCTTGATCAGAAGATTTGCTACAACCGAAATCCAAGCTCTAAGTAAGCGCATTCACGGTCAAGGCCGCCATCAGACTGAGAATAAGAAGGCTAATAGTCAGTACACTATAGTCGTCACTATCTTAGGAAGCCTCATAGCCCTGAATGTGGTGTTCTCAATTGTCTCATATCTCCTCTCTCGAAAGAAGAACGCTACTACTCGGTCTCTCACCGTTTCGAATGCTGTTTTAGGAGCCATGATGTCTCTCACATTGCTGGCCGGTACATACATGTGGTTCTGCTCACTTCGACAGGTACAGGATTATGCTGTAGCTTTTAGCAAGTCACCGCCGGTTGTGCAAGGATATATACAAGATATGCTTCAATGCTGCGGATATTACAATGGTACATCTGCTGGATTGTTCACAAGCTCGACCGGCTATTGCTCAGGCACCCTCGTAAGTGAAAGTTCGTTGAAGGTATTGTAACGACAGTCCTACTTGTCCTGTTACTGACATATTCCGGATGACAGCTCATCAGGGAACCGCAAGGCTGCGTATCAAAGATAATAGCATTTTCGGTAAGACACGGACTCGTAGCCTCTGGTGGCTTTCGGCTCAACAGTACATCCTATTGTACAGGATAAGGTCCTCAACACAGCTTTTACTGCTATATATGGCATTGTTGCTATACAATTCCTGCTCTTCTTGGCAACAGCTTGCTTACGGGTTGACAAGATTGAAAAAGAACGTTTCAGCAGAATTGAAAAGAAGCGAGGCCTTACTGGAGGCTTAGTGTGAAGTATTCAAGGAGATTACTGAGACACAGCGAAGGTTGAGTGGATATGTTGCATCGCCAATAATCAGTAACCATACCTCCGTTATCAGTCGTCCGAATTGATGAGCGTAGGTGTAGACCGTTAAGAACCCTGCATATAGCCCGCTACGACCAGAGCGATAGCTCGCTCTTTCTTTACTTTGCTATTATGAATTGGAAGTTCTTGGCTGTGATAACATGCATAACCGTAGTTGTGGCGAGATAAGGCGTGGTGACCCGAACAATCAAAACGGCCGGGGCTACGTGAAGGGGGTCTTTCATTTCACAAAACATACACGTAGAGCGGATCCCTGCCACTGAAAGGCTTAGTGGCTACTCGTGGTCGGTCCTGCAGGCCATCCCGATCAGGCTGCTGTCGCTCGAGATAGAACGTGCGTCTGCGTTGCAGCGAACAGCCGTCTGCTTATCGCTCTCATTATCGAAACTGAGGTCTACAATACGGACTCTTCAGTAGGCAAACGACCATGGCTGGGTCAGCTGTCGTCGACTCCAAACGGCTATCGGAGGACGGGCGCGACGCGGACGAGCAGGACAATGATTACCCTGATTCTGGTACAGCGACGCCGACGGAGCTGATCAGCGCAGAAGAGACGGGCGAGGTGGACACAGATCAAGGCAAGCTGCGTGCCCTGCTTGGTATACTGCGCAAGGTGGTGGGCGTCAAGGTGTGTTGTCCGCTGCTGTCGTCGGACTGCTGTAGCTGGCGACCCTTTTGAGATCACTTGCTTAACAATAGCTACTCATCTACAGGATCTGGCAAACTTGCGACTGTCCCTACCAGCCTCGTTGCTTACTCCAGTTGGCAATCTTGAGTTCTGGCACTACCTCGACAGACCGGATCGTGGGTCTATACAGTACCTCGGGGCATGCCAAAGCCACTCCGATTGCATCACTCTGATAGCGGATGCATTGGAATATCTTCACTGACCTCTCGACATTCTCTACAACCAGTATATGCTGCAATTGGCGAAGTGGATATCGACCCTCTAACCCGCTTCTTGGCTGTCGTGCGATGGATGTTTACGAAAGAACTCAGATATGTCCGCCAGCGCGTTTGCAAGCCATATAGTGAGTGGAGCTCCTCAGTCCCCCATACATGTCATACTCATGATCGCTTGTTATGTCACAATGTAGATTCTGCGTGAGTAGATCTCTTCAGAACGAAGGATAGCATGCAGAGGACTAGACAATTAACCTTCCTTCAATAATGCTAGTCTTGGAGAACAGTTCCGGTAGGCCTCACATCAGCCTAGTTCCTGCAGGCTTCAATCAGCTAGCTAACTTGTATGCACACGAACAGATGTGTCTGGGAAGTCTCGCCTGCCTCCCCTCATGACTTTGTAGTCTATCAAGATCTGTATGAAGGTTCCTCCGAAACACCTTCGCCGCCTTCTGCTAAGTCGTCGCCGGCCTTATCGGCGACGAAGGGAGGTAGCGGTCTGGCGAAGAGCATGTCCAATCTCTCTTTGACGGATACGCTGAACAATAATCATAAACGACGGATATCGAAAGGCACTTCTTCCTCTGCTTCAAGTATTATGAATGTTCCGGTCGCCAGCACAAGTACCTCCAAGGCCACCAATGACGACAGCTGCAGGGTCGCATTCATCAACGAACAAGTGAGAAATAAGCGTCGTTAATATTAGAAGCTGTCTCTAATCCGTCTGTACAGGTGTCTCACCATCCACCAATATCGGCCTTCTGGTATGAAAGTACACCTGGACCCGGTAGGGCGAAAGTGTTGGCTTCTGGAGTAGATCAGATAGCAGCAAAATTCAATGGAACTAGCGTGAGTTCCTTGTTGATTCTAAACCTGAACTGCATAGCTAATCCTCCTGTCCCTTAGGTACGCATTGGGCCGGGTTCCCAGAATAAAGGCATTTTTTTGTCTGTACCTGATGTTACAGACGACGAATATCATGTGAGCATGCATGCAGTTCCGAATCCCAGAGAGGGCATGACTTACCAAGGACCGGCTCAGATATCACATCCCAGCGCCTATATTACGGGCTTCCTGTCAGGTGCGCCGTACATCATCATGAGCGAAAGCTCTTATGTTAGTACGCTGCGGCCGGAAGATAGCAAGAATAAAGGGGAGAAGATGTATAGAGCGATCATCACGTATGGCGAAGAGTCTTGGATTTCAAAACCGAAGTTCTTGGTAGAAGGTGTTATTTACGAGACAGATGGCGGAGCCTCTGCGGAGTATACGAAAATTAAACAGGTTCCTGAGTCCGCAGTTGTTGCGCGCCTGAAAGGTAGCTGGAAAGGAAAGATCACCATTAAGAAGAAGGGCGAGAAAGTAGGTGTGAATATATTACGGATATAAATCGCTTGATACATCTGACGGTTACTTTACTTTGTAGACGGAATCAACTTTCGTGGACTTGGCTCAGCTTGAAGTAGTGCCTAAGTCTGTCCGACCTTTGGAGAAGCAAGAGGATATGGAAACGCGGAAGTTCTGGGAATCAGTTACCGAATCTATCGTCAGGAAAGACTACAAAAAAGCAACGACACATAAGCAGATCATTGAGCAGTCTCAACGGGATAAGGCTGCTAAACGTAAAGAGGAGGATGAACCGTAAGTCATCATGGGCTACTACTTGCTTCATCCGCAGACGCGGTCACTTAATGCTCTCGCTTGCATTGTAGATTCGTGCCAGTCCTGTTCAACGAAGATATCTCGGATGGCAAAGGGAAATTGACCGAAAGAGGTCTTGAAGCCCTGCGAGCAGAACTGAACCTCGTTGACCATGCTCGGTGACCCGATGGCATGGTCTGCTGATTCCCCTTCGATTTTCGTTTCATGTATACCCTGGCGACATGGCTTCGTAGGCCGCCGGATAAGCGGATGTCCAGCTTCTTACCGCTGGAGTAATGGGCCGTGTCCCTCTGTTACTCCTCGTCATATGTATCCCTTAATTTTCCCAACTAGACCGCCCAGCACGTGTGAAGCTTATGCACTTTCGGCTTACCTAGAAGCAGTTTCGTAGCAATATATATTATCTCCCCGCACCACCATCATATATGCACATGCCTTGGTTGCTTAGAGATGGAATGCCGCACTTGAAAGAGTCCTTCGCCGAATTTGTTATCGGTCCGACATGCTCTCTCTCCTACGCACTCGTCACGCGGTCCAGCGCATCTTTTCGCCCATATCATACGCCTCAAGAGCTTACGGCACTATGGGCGCTATTGTGAAGAAGGGCGGTCCCGTCAACACCAGCGAGCGTGTTCAAGCGCTGCGCAGCGAGATGCAGAAGGAGAACATCCAGGCATAGTGAGTCTGCAGTATTGTGTGTCTAAGTAGAGGACGATCGAGCTTGCCGGTGCATGTGCAGACGGAGCAGATGATGCAGCTTGCAAAGGAAGGAAGACATGGGAGAGATGTAGTATGCTGATGTCAGCTCTTGCCTGCCTTCAAGCGTCGTCGTGTCCGAAGATGCGCATTCCAGCGAATACTCTGCACCATGTGACCTCAGACGTGCCTTTATCACTGGCTTTACTGGCTCTGCAGGAACCGCTATCATCGAAACAAAGTCCGGCAGACTCTTCACAGACGGAAGATACTTCTTGCAGGCTTCCCAGCAGCTGGATGAAAACTGGACCTTGATGAAGCAGGGAGAGAAAGGTAGAGACGTTTCTTCCGTATGAAAGCTGTGGTTTGCATATCTGACCTTTGTAATATGGGACCCTTAGGTGTTCCGACATGGCAAGAATATCTGCAAAGTGTAGGCTTGTTGATAACTACCAATTCAAGTGCGAGTTTACCAACTTTTGCATGTTTAGCTGGAGAACACGCGCATTGGTATCGATCCTAGTCTATTCGCAGCAGGTGATATAATGCTTCTTGTGCTTCTCAATGCATTCTTGCACTAATTAATACTGTTCTTCTTGTAGAGGATGCCAAAGAGATATCCCAATCGCTTCAATCAACCTCTTCGCTTGTGTCTATCTCTCGCAATCTCGTCGATGCTGTATGGCAAGACCGGCCACCAAGACCCGTAGAGCCCGTCACAGTGCAAGAAGCGAAGTACACTGGAATGTCAGTCGATGAGAAGCTCGGAAAAGTTCGAGAGATGCTCAAAACAGGCAAGCCAAAAGCTGTCGGGCTGGTTGCAAACATGCTTGATGAAGTCGCCTGGCTGTTCAACCTTCGCGGTACCGACATTCCCTTCAATCCAGTCTTCTTCGGTTACGGTCTCGTTACAATGACGGATGCGACTTTGTTTGTCGATAGTTCGAAGTTGACTGACGATGTCTACAAGCATCTTGGCAAATCTGTAACGGTAAAGCCGTATGATGAAATTATTCTGGCTTGCCAACAATTGGGTAGAAGCCTGAAAGATGGTGAAAAGGTAGTTCATTTCGTTTGAAGCACTGTTACTGGTGTTTCTGACTACGGTTATATCAGATCCTTGTGGGAAAGACTGCTTCTCTAGCTTTAGCAGAAGCAGTCGGTCAAGATAAAATCGTTATCGCGTCAAACCCCGTCAATGAAGCCAAGTCTATCAAAACAGAAGCAGAACAAGAGGGCTTCAGACAATGTCACATTGTAAGGGATTGTATTTGTTCCGGCTCTTCTTCCAGCTTAATCACCTTGTCATAACAGCGCGATGGTGCTGCGCTAACAGCCTACTTCGCCTGGCTAGAGGAGCAATTACTTTCGGGAGCCAAGATTAACGAGAGTCAAGCTGCTGATAAGCTTGAAGAGTATCGATCGTACGTGATATCGGCCGTATGCCATGCCTTCGCGATATTGAATATGTCCCCCCTGTGCGCGTTCACAGGAAGCAGCCCTTGTTTCGAGGACTGTCCTTCACAACAATCAGCTCCACTGGACCGAACGCCGCCATTATCCATTATAGTCCTGATCCAGATTCGTGCGCCACAATAGACCCTGCAGCCAGTAAGCACTGAGAAGCTCTTGCTTTTCCCCACCATGCATGCTAATCGGAACCATAGTTTACCTTTGTGATTCCGGCGGCCAGTATACTGACGGTACCACGGATGTGACGAGAACATTGCACTTTGGCGAGCCGTCAGACGAAGAGAAGAACGCCTACACTCGTGTCTTACAGGGGCATATTGCAATCGATATGATGCAGATGCCAGTATTGGCGACTGGCACGAATGGGTACCGACTCGATGCTCTGGCTCGGCAATATCTCTGGGAAGACGGATTAGACTACAGACATGGAAGTAAGCATGCTGCTCACACCGTCGCTATCATTGATACGAATGCGAACCTGATCCTAATGTCATTGACAGCCGGCCACGGTGTTGGTTCATATCTGAACGTGCATGAAGGGTAAGCATAGCTGCTGCAAACTGGCAGACCTCTTCAGTAGACCCTCACTGACTCCGGCATGCAATGATAGACCCATGGGCATTGGCATGCGACCCCAGTACAAGGAGCACGATCTGAAGCCAGGTCAGTGCATTTCGAACGAACCAGGCTACTATAAAGATGGAGCTTGGGGTATCCGAATCGAGAACCTCGTCTTGATCAAGGAAATCCAGACAACGTACAACTTCGGAGGCAAATGGTTAGGATGTGAACATATCACTATCGTGCCTATACAGACGAAAATGGTGGTGAAGGATTTAATGACGCCCAAACAGATTAAATGGCTGAACGACTACAATGCAGAAGTCAAGGAGAAATTGACACCTTTGCTGAAAGATGATGAACGAGCTTTGAAGTATCTAGAGAAAGAGTGCAAAGCTATCTGATGTAGTGTAGACCTAGAGAGATTCGCCGCAGCAATCGATGCTACACTTATTGGGGCATTTCTAATCTGACTGTGAACATTCGGATGGAGAGGCCAACTATCTAACATATCAGCACCGGAAGTACATTGACGAGTACATAAAAATACGTTACAAGTTATACGATGCGTGCTGTAGGAAAGACAATTGCGAGACTACGGGAAAATGACTGTGCTAGTTCGCGGACATGCAATTGGGATACGATAAATACCAACGACTAACGAGTTAATATAATAGCTACATGTGTAATATTATATAACGGAAGGGATCCATAACTAATGTGTTTGTAGGTTTATTCATAGAAGGAACCGATACAAGGAAAACCGTGAGGCGATTCATCATGTTTTGCTTGAGTTATCCACTCTCAGCTCCGAGGACTACTATTCCAATTTCCTGACAAGCTCTCTGAACTTTCGGAGTCAGAAGATGATTCATCTTAGACCCGAACGACAGCGTTTCTGTTCTTCCAGCAGGTAGATTCTGAATGAGTTCCATTATCTGTTCTTCTGTTACCATTGGATAGTAGTAATCAAGTTCGAGTTGAGTAAGGAACAAGCTGGGTAGCACAGTAGCGAAGAAGTTAGCAGGGCTGACTATACGCTCTGCTGCTACTTGCAATTCCTCCAGCATCGGACAGAATGTAGGTAGATCATCGAGGATGTGAAGAAGTTGTTGCTCTGTAGCTAGGGGTGGTGGACCCCTAAAGACAAGACGGTGAATAGCGAGGGAACGTAACGATGGGCCAACGACTTGCAGCATAGATTTAAAACGTAATCGAGATCGCGTGACGAAGCGCGATAACTTTATGTTGACGATGTTCTGGCCGCAACTTTGCAAGATTCCATGCAGGAATTCAGTATCTAACTCGCTACGATAGAAGGAAAGAGAATGTAGCTGAAGCTTGGTAGATCCGAAATCATCATGGTATGAAGCGATGTCGACATGTTCACCGGTTGACAAGCCCGAGACGGTTAGATCTTCCAGACAGTGTAAGCTCTTCAACAGTTGCCAGAGTCGCTTGAAATCCAGCTTGCCGGCAATATCGAGTTTGCGAAGTGAAGATAGATTGGATAAGATTGACATAGTGCGCGCGTCTATTAATTTTGAAGTTGGGAGACGGATTGTAAGTACATATATGCAGTTCGTCTGGGAAAGAAAGTCAAGTGCGCTCGTGAGAGTTAGCGGCTCTGAAGCAGCCATACTAGCCTCAGGCACGCTCTTCTGAGGTGATACTTGAAAAGTTCCGTCCAAGACAGCCTGCAAAGCAAGCTGCTGAGCTTGCAAAGATGGCAATTCCAGGGCCCATCCATCTACGAGTGAAGTAGGTACTGGCGCAGTTGGCTCAGGTAGCTGAGCCGCCTGGAAAGGGTTTGCTGGTCCTAATGTAGCAAACTGTAGCCAATGTGCCGCAGGTGCGAGCTGAGCTAAAGCAGCCAATCCTCCAGGAACGATTGTACCAGCACCAGCATTCTGCGGTAACGGTCCTCCTTCACCTGCCCCTTGGTGCGGGAGGGTTTGCGGTGGTGCAATTGCCAAGTTGGCATGAGGTATTCTAGGAGGCGGAGGTGGTTTGCGACTTGCTTCGTCTCCTACGACAAGACATACTTTTCGAACTGTTAGAGCAAGGGCTCCACCGGTACGCTTGTCCGCTGCGAGGGTGGAGAGGGCTCCTTGAGCATGTTCTTCGTTGTCGAGAGTAACCGAGGCGAAGAGCTCTCTTATAGCTGGAGCGTACCTAGATTAGTGAGGAAAGTCAAGTCACACATCGTCATTAGGTTTTATACATCGGGACCGGAGCACGTGCGTCTAAATCAAGCAAATGCTGGACATACCATAGTTTAGAAGTCCGCGCAAGGCTGAGACAGGTGCTCGTCTTGGATGAAGCAGGCAAGAGCTGGCATATCCGTTCTATCACCTCTTGCGGAAGCTGTTGGAGTGGACTGAGAGCCGCCATCCGCCTGTGGGACCAGCCAAAGGGTCTCGACGTAGACATGAAGAGCAGAGCAGAGATTCGGCTTTATATAAGGCTTTTGAAAGCTCTGCAGGCTCGATGTCAATCTCTTCCAGCCTGCTTGCTGCGAATGCCGACCTGCACCGCTCTGACGATTTCCACGAAAGACTATGGCTGCTTGCCGCTGATCACGAGGTGTGTGATTGTAGCCCCAAGCAGGCTGCCTGCAGAAGGAGGCAGGAGGGCGTGCGCTGCCTATGCCATTGAGCCACACTGCTCTCGTATTGTCGTTCTTGTGCCACTCTTGTCAAGATGCTGTATTGTATGATATCGCATGCAAGTCAGGCTGCAGCGGTCTACGAGGTGCTCGACAAGAGCCAGGCTGGCTTGCAATCAGAGTAACTGGATACTGCTACATCAGCATACCTGGCTTTTGCAGAGGTTTACGAGCCATCCATCTAGCCACGATGGTAATGAAGAAGAAGGTGCGCAGTGTCGCTGCCGGTCTCCGTGTCAGAAGCAAGCATCCTAACTACTACTGTGATTTTTTGTGTATCTCTCTGTAGGGCCGTGGAGGTGGTGGTGGACGCAAAGGACAAGGCCAGCGAATGCAGCAGGATGGAAGCAACAGCAAAGATGGGCCGTACAACCTCGACATCGTGACCAACGAGTCCTTCAACAAATACTACAAGGCTCAAGGCCTGATAGCGGAAGACGAGTGGGAGAGCTTCATGCAGGTGGCTACATCACCCTTGCCGATGACTTTTCGAATCACTTCGTCGAGAGATTCGTCGCAAGCTGTCAATGACCACGTCAAGAATGAGTTTGTGCCCCATCTGTCCGATGTCGTCTTCAATGGGGAGAAGCAGACTCCCCCAAGAGTCCTTGAATGGTACCCTGCTGGACTGGCATGGCAGCTAGATACCTCAAAGCAGGTGGTCAGAAAGTCCAAGGAGTTTGCAAGGCGAGTTCATGTCCTTAACAGGTTCTGTGGGGTCAAACTGACTTCCGATACATGTGCAGATTCCAGCAGTTCCTCGTTCACGAGACCGACTCTGTAGGCCAAACCGATAATTTCGCCACACCGACACTTTTCGGATCTGGTCTGACTCTTCCCACTATAGGGAAATATTTCTCGCCAGGAAGCCGTTTCCATGATACCGCCTCTCCTTCTTGACGTTCAGCCTCATCACTACGTAAGTTGCTTGCTCGTACAGCTCTACGCTTCCATACTAATAGTCCGTCTATAATCTACAGGTCCTCGACTGCTGCGCTGCACCTGGAAGCAAAACAGTTCAATTACTCGAAGCGTTACACGCCAAAGCGCCGACAAGTACCGGATCAGCTGCACCAATCCCATCAGGTTTCCTGATAGCCAACGACAGTGATGCCAAGCGGTGTCACATGTTGGTCCATCAATCACTGAATCGAATCGGCAGTCCAAATTGCATGATCACGAATCTGGATGCATCAGCTATACCATCTATCAAAATCCCAAATACTCAAACTGGTCAAACGAAGAATTTATACTTTGATAGGATATTGTGTGATGTGCCATGTTCTGGTGATGGTACCACACGAAAGAACCCTGGTATATGGAAAACCTGGAAACCTGCAGATGGACTCGGCCTGCACGCTTTACAGTTGAGAATCCTGAGTAGAGCTATCCAAATGTTGAAGCCGGGTGGTAGAGTGGTTTATTCTACATGCTCTTATAACCCCATCGAGAACGAAGCTGTAGTCTCAGCCGCACTGGCATCTTTCCGTGAGTCACGTCAATGCCTTGCGCATCTTGTGAAATACTGAGAAGCTTTTTGTCGTCTCCCCAGCCAATATGTCCCTTGTTGACATGTCAGACGCTCTACCCGGCTTAAAACGCAAACAAGGCATTACAAGCTGGAAAGTATTTGATAGACAAATGAACGAGCTCACTTCTCCTGATAAACAAACAAGCAGTTCGAATTCCAAGCCGATCGCTGAGACCTGCTGGCCTAGTGGAAAAGAAGCAGAGATGCACATGGAAAGATGGTGAGCGGTGTTCTGCTATCGTAAGCGATGATCAGCACATGCGGTATACTCATGATGCAAATCTCTTCAGCTTGCGGCTGTATCCCCAACTCCAGAATACAGGCGGCTTCTTCGTTGCCGTGCTAGAGAAGCAGGATACACCATCAAATGCTGATGCAAGTAGTTCAGCTGCTGCGTGAGTGCCTTGTTGATCTCGTAGCTACCGCATCTGTTTGCTAACAGTTTACTTCATCTAAACAGTGGAGCCAAACGGGCCGCTTCTCCATCTGCAGAGGCGCAACAAGAAGCTAAGAAGATTCGAACAGACGCTACGACTTCTGCTCCCCAGTCTGGAACATCAACGCCTGCCCCTGAAGCAAATGAAGTCCGGATGGGAGCCGGAAAGCCGTTCAGTGAAGATCCTTATTCGTACCTCAGCTTGGACGATGAACAGCTCAAGATTAGCCTGTACGTGCTTCACCCAATCTACGCATCCAAAAAGTCTGCACGCCAAACTGATATCGTCTCGTTGCCTCTATAGCGACTTCTTCGACTTGTCGCCAGATTTCCCTGCCGACAAGCTGTTCGTTCGAAATGCAGACGGCAACCCACTACGATCAATTTACTTGAGTTCGAATATGGTCCGCACTATACTGGATAATAATGACTATACACGACTTCGCCTCATTTCATGTGGAGTCAAGATTCTAGTTCGTCAAGATCCTGGCAAGACCGATACTTATCGATGCAGATGGCGAGTCACCCAAGATGGCCTGCCAGTATTGAAGAACTACATGGGACCAAGCCGAAAAATGACAGGGGATCTCAAGTCACTAAGAAGGCTGTGTACGGACTTATATCCTACGATGGAAGGTTTCGAAGATGGAGAATTCAAGAACGCGGTGAAAGATATGGAGAATGGCTCCCTGATTTGCGAGTTCTTGCCCGGCAGTGAGGCTGGCGGAAAACTCGAGACTTCGATAACATTGCCGTTGTGGAAGGCTCCCAATTCGATATGCTTGATGGTGGAAAAGATGGAAAAGAGGTTCGTACTACATCTCCGACAACGTTACTTGATATGCCATCTATTCGTCCGCTAACGGTGGGCTTACTACCTGCAGAGGCTTATGTATGCGCATATTTGGAGAAGATTTAAGTCAAAAGAAGGGCAATACCCAGAAGAACAACAACAAGAAAGCGGAAAATGGTCAAGCTGGACAGGAGGAGACTGTAGCTGACCAAGGTGCACAGGTTAAGGTCGAGGGGGATGATGCGACCGGAAATGATGGGCCACAAGACGAGAATGGCATTGGCCCAGAAGTACCAAAAGATGAGGAAGTTGTATAGACTGCTTCACGGGTTTTCGGGCTCTTTGGGCGGAAAGAAACGTGACATTGACACAGACCGGACCTGCAGAGAAGCTGAACACTGTGGTCGTTGCTCAAGACTGAGGGTGTGTTGTGGTTCGAGCTAGTTGAATTCTTGTGTAATGCCACTCCACTGCTTGCTTGGTAGCCATTTTGGACAACTATTGATCGTCTACCCATACAGTGCAGCAACCGTGAGATTTCGTTGAACCGCGTCGGGATACGAGTACGCTACGCCCATGAGGCATGCAGTACGGCTACCAACAGGTGCCATATAACTAATGTCTGCATCTGATGCAGTGCGTTGAAAGCTGAGCTCGATCATCCTTCGAGCCCCGAAGGGCAGTGTAAACTGACGACCGTGCTTCTTGCCATCTTCAGTCCTGTTGGAAGACATCAGTTTGGAAGATAGTAGCTCCACCCGCCTAGCAAGCGAGTCATAGCTCTACAGGCTTGGGTCCCGCTCGCTTTCTCTTCGAATAGTCGAATCGCCAATATGGCCGTCGAGGTGCAGTCTGGGCTGCCGAATGCTGGTCCTAGCAATCCTGTAAAGGCATTTGGCGGTTACCTAGATGCAGTCAACGCTGCAATCCAGAGTCTTGTTGCACAATTCGAGGAGCAAAGGCTAGTCCAAGGCAGACAAGATGCCTTGAGTCAATCAGAAATCGACCTAGCAGTGGAAGGGATCCTCGAGAAATTGCCAGCTTACGAGAATGCTCAAGAAGTCGTCAGAAGCTCTTTAGAGAAGTCGCTAGAAGCAATGGTGCTCAATATGGTCAGTTCTTCGCATTTTAAGCCCATGCGAGCTGCAGAACTAACGCCTCGGATAATGCAGCCTTCACTTCTAAGTGGACAGTGGGAAGACGATAGCCAGCACTTCCTGCTATACCACGATGCCCTGGACGTCATGGTTAATATCATACAGCGGCAACTGGTGGATCCAAATCTTGCCATGCAGACGCTGGAATATCTCTTCGAAGCCATGTCGGTCCACAAGGCCGATCAGCTGTTCACTTATCTCGAAACGCGTAGAGGGCCCTTGACGAAAGTAGGTAGAGCCATGAAGTATGCGGGAGCCGCAGTTGACATATTCATGTGTCTTCAAGGACATGGTTCTAGGCAAAGGCAAAGCCTTGACGATTCTGCGTACCCTGAATGATCTCCTTCGGCGCTCCAGTAAATCTACACATACTGTCTTCTGCGGGCGCATCAGGCTGTTCTTAGCAAATACTTTCCCTCTGGGCGAGCGGAGTGGTGTCAATCTTCGAGGAGAATTCAACAAAGAGAATATCACTACATTCGAACTTCCTGAGCCTGACCTCACGATCGACCAAGACGAGAAGAAAGAGGGAACGGGTGACGAGGACGATCGGATGGTCGAAGATTCTTTGATAGCAAAAGGAGGAGCAGACGCAAAGCCAACAGTCGTTGTAGAAGCGCCCGAGGATGGTGAAGAAGTCGAAGAGAAGGCATCAGCAGATGATGCCACAGGGGCAGCTGACAAAAAGACTACACCGATTGAAGAGTCAGACAAGAAGCGTGCCACCGGCGAGCCTGACTTCTACACCTTATTCTGGTCGATGCAGCGCTATTTTTCAGATCCTCCATCTCTTTTCGACCGGCCGGTGCATCCAGATCTCCCACCTATCCTGTCAAGTTACGCAGCCAGCTTTCCGACTGTTCCGCCATTAGGCAAGGATGGCAAGATAGCAATCGTGCCGATGGCGGCTGCTACTCCAAATCTGACTCTCTTAAGGGAAGGCGTCACCAAAATGCTGAATGTATTCTCCGATGCTTCAAAGCGAGAGAAGGCGTTGCAAGGTGCCGCTAGGGACGGTTCTCACAAATCAAAGAAAGACGGTGGATCAAAGAGTGCTTCTTTGCAGACCCCGGTAGAGGACATTAAAAAATTCTTCTTCTATCCAAAATATCTTACAAGCAAAACGCTTATCGATCTGGAGGTTGCAGACAGCAATTTCCGGAAGCAAGCGATGATTCAATGTCTTATTCTGTTTCAATACCTGCACTCTTTCACTGAAGCGGCGCGCGCAAAGGACATGGCGAATCTAAAACATCCAAACAAGTCCGTTCTTCTGCCGCATCGTCTATCCGATGCTGACAATCAATGGATTTCGGATCTCGAGGCGCGGACTTACACAGAAATCTCACGGACGCCCTCCGATGGCGAGTACTTCGTGAAGACAGTCAGAATGGTGCTGCAGGGCGAGCGTAATTGGGTAGGCTCGAGTTGTTGTCGTGGCTTGAGCAAGAGTTGGCAGCTAACAGGGCCATTTATTGCAGACCTTGTGGAAGGCGGAAGCATGTCCACAATTCGAGAAGCCTCCTCTTGATGAAGAAGCATCTGCCAAGGGCAAGGCAGGGGCGAAACGCCTTCACCAGCCCATATCAGCCTTTCCATTCAAGACTGGAACGCCAGCTCTGTCTAAACTGTGGCTAAATGAAGGCAAGAGGATGCAAGACTACCCAAAACCTAATATGTGAGTGGAACATTTGACACGTTTTGATTTCCTACACTAACGTTTGTGCTCGTCAAGCGATGCGGAACTACGTCAATACTTTGAGGCTGCTAGAATGCAGAACCTTCTAATTGATGAGCGAAAGCAAGAGCTGAAAGATGAGGGGAAGACTGATCCTGTAGAACAAGCTATGGATGCCGACTTGCAAAGGTTAGAAGAGGTACGTTCTTCCCTTTTGACGCCGGCCATGTGAGCAGTCAACTGATCAAAACAATCTTCTCCAGCGCAACGCGGCTATAGCCTGGCGCACTCTTCGTGTCGCTTCGACGAAACATTTACATTTATACGCGAAGATTGGAGTGAACAATGTCGAGAAGCTCATAGAGGAAATTGCGAAGGCACCTTCCAATCTTCCCCATTTGTCCACCAGTGACACAGCAGGATCCACGAATACGAAGGAGAACATCGTCAAGTCGGAAGAGTCCGTAAGCAATGAAGCAGAAGTCAAGGACGAGTCGACACGTGCGACTGGACAGAACAATTCATCGCAAGTGCAGATCAAGGTGGAGGAATCGCAAGAGACGGGTACGCCGGGTGTCGATGCAACTGATCTTGCGAATCCATCTGCAAATGGCGACGACGCCCATGGTACTCCTTTGAAAGGCAAGCGATCTCGTGAAGCTAGTGGCATGGCTATTGATGAGCCAGATGGCGTAGAGGAGCAAGCCAAGAAGCAAAAGGTGGCTTCGGCCGAATAGAAAGGCTGTAAACGCTATGATCTCTGTCGAATATTGTAGTCGATTACTGTACTCAATACGGCAATGAACGACAAGCGCAAAAGTTGTCTGTCATACACATGGGCAGGTTGCAACACGCCCTCGCCCGTGCTGATTTGCCACCTTACCACCTGCTCACTTTGCTGCTGATCTGAGGGATTCAATGCGCTTAGCTGTGTATTGCGAAACGCTTTGGATCAGGCACTCAGTCAGCGAAAGCGCTCAGTGGGCTTGACAGGTAAAATTGAACATACTAGTCTGCATCAAAGGTTTTTGACCATGAAGGGCGGCTTATGATCGCTTCCGCGTACTTTGCAAAGCCGGCGTATTGACCATTATTATCAAATAGAGTCTTGCTAATATCTGTCTTTGCGAGATCTTGAAGGGTTTTAGAGAAGACTTTGAGACGGCCTACAAAAGGAGCTATTCCCAGATCTGCAAGTCCAGGCTCCTTGCCATGCCAAAATGGACCTCCATTTTTCTCAATGCGCTTCTGGAGAAGATTCTGAATTTCTTCGACACCTTTGTACAGCTCTGAAGCTTTATCCGCTTCTCCGCGATATGAAATGGCAGAGAAGGGGCCATTTACGACTTGCAGGAACCTTTCGATAAAGTAGCGCGCTTCGGCTGTAAGATAAAGTGACATCAATATGTACACTGAACGTAGGAAGTTGCAGGCAAACATAGTCACCTCGTTCAATAGGGTCTTCCGGTGTCAGCGTTCTAGCACCTCTGACAGCTGCAAGATCGCTAATGAGTTCCAACAGAACTGCGCTTTCAGGAATGCGTGGGACACCTTCCGTGTTCTCATCTTGTCCGCCAATCTGAAGGACTATGGAATCGTGTCAGTAGTTGCTAGAGCGTAAGAGCTGTGGCGGCCTTGGTCGTGCTCACCTGGGACTTTCGAAGCGGGGTTAACCTTGGAGTTGTACCAAGAGGGCTTGTTCTGCAGGAAGAAAGCTGAGCGGGGAAGCAAGACGAGAGATGTTGGCATGAGCGATTGACCTACCTGCAAGTCTATCTCGTAAATCGAATGAGGAAGACCCGTCTCCTGCAATGCAAGCGTCGCTCTTTGTGCCCATGGACAGACTCGGGCGGAGTAGAGGAGTAGAGGTTCCGTAGCAGCAGCAGCCATGATGCGAGGGAATACCTTGAACGAAGAAGCAGAAGGACTGCAGACTGAAAGAAGGAGAAGCAACAGTTGGATAGACCTGCACAAAGGCTGCCTCCAAAGCTCGATGGTGCCTTGATGAATAATCGCGGAAATGGCGGCATCCTTATCGCCGGTGGTAGCAAGTTAGACGGGTTCAGCGTACTCACAGCAAGTACGAACAGGATGGTATTCGTCTGCAGAAGTGGCACCGTTTCTGAGCCCTGCGTTGGAACCTCGCAATACAAGGCGTTGTCCCTCTGCTCAGACCAGCTACTCTGCGGAAAACGGGCTTCAGCGGCTTCTTGCTATACTGGGTTTGGCGGCAGCACTAGACATGTATTGATCATATACATCCTAATTTGACCATTCGAAGAGCAGAAGCATTGCTCGGGTGCTGTATCAGCTCGTCGTCTTCAAACCATAATTTTCGACATGCGATGTTCGAGTGTCAGTCCTATATCCCAGATTCATTAGGACCCTGATTTACCGTATATCCAGCGAAGCCTGCATGAACAGTCGTACGGATGGCAAGCTAAACCGTCCTACAGGACGAGACTTCATAACGCAGGCGCTTGGGCCGCCCCGATCTGCTGACAGTCTGGATCTCTCGAAGGAATTCTCTGCTATTGTCTTGCCAACATACTCGATACTCGGCACAATGAGCGGCTGCGACAGAGCATCTCTGCTGTCTCTGCCCAAGGAGCTGCTTCTCCGAGTCAGGTTCCATATCCACGGCCTGCCCAGTCACGTCAGCTTCAGCTTGACCTGCCGTTCGACCTACTACTTGTATGACACAGCATTCTGGGCGTTCGCATGCACAACCGCTGGATTTGGGATGAGGACACTACGCCCCGAGCAAGTCTCTCGTGGTGCAAGCATGGACAGCCAGCTTTGGCCTTGGGCAGGCCTGGCTCGCATCGTCGTCAGGGACAGTGACTTGTTCAAAGGCCACGAGGAATATGCCTATCTGCACAAATACCGTAAGCAGGCTTTCCAGACATTGAGTTCTCTTTCGTAGAATCCTTCGAAGCTGATATACATTCGCAGCCATCTTCGAAGAAGGCGGCCGTTCTATCGGCCTTAAAAAGCAACGTGTCGTCAAAGCCAAGAATGTAAAGAAGCTGAAGCGCTCACCAAGTCTTTCCGAAGTAATTGGATACGACTCTTGCGATCGTGATATACAAAAAAAATGGGTGCTCGACCTGGTTTTAGACCACAACTCTTACAAAGAAGCGGTCATCCTGGAACACCCATTCCTCGCAAACCGCTTCAAGACAATTCCTCCTATCAATAAACTTTGCATAGAAGATGGCGCATTGAACGAATACTACGGAAAGTTGGATTGGCTGGAGGGGGACGATGCTCGTTCCGATGACAGTATTGATTTGCCGGATGAGATTCCAACTCCTATGATTGCCAAGAATGCAGGTGGAGTGACGGTTGGAGATGTCTACCTCAAGTGTGCCAAGGAGTAGGTTTGCTCACAAAAGATATTTGTATGCTACTAAGAGTGTCCCTATTCAACAGGATGCGACGTGGCTGTCCACCACGGGTAAGTAAGCATTTACAATGCCTGTACTTAAGCAATCTTCCTAAATCACTGTGCTGATCGTCTTGATTTATAGCTTGATGAGGCTCCGTGGGTCACCATTATCTAATCAATGAACATCTCAGCTATGTTCTTACATAATGTCACTCTTAGCGTATTTGAAGGCTTTAAGCTACGTGATGCAACACTGCTAGTCAGCTGGTACTATCCGTGAAATCTAACGCAAGGAGGGCTCAATCGCAACACGTCCTTGGTCCCAACACATCTACTCTGTCATCGGACTTGGTGGCTATCCCTTAAAATAGGCCCGCAAAGAGGGCGTGTGCGACTCTTACGAACGCAAACTTGCTTCTGGACTGGCGCGCGCATCCGAAACTGTCGCACTTCACTTCGAATGGAGGACATCCCGAATATAATTCTCGTTGTTTGGGTTGTTTGGGAGCTAGGATTTTTTACATTGCTTTTTACACTCACTGCAAGCGCCATGCTTGAGCTTGTGCCTTCATGTGAGGTCTACCCCGCTGCTTCGCCCCGATACCCATGCTACGCCTTACATCGGCCAATCCTAAACTGTCCAGCTCGCTAGAAACGGTCTTTGCCGCGACAGCTAGGACCCACGAAGCCACCATCACCTTGAAGTGATGCGCGATTGACAGCGAAGTTGTGCCCTCTGGGTCTGTCATAGCATCTCCACGACTTGTTGCTTCCTTGTACAGTTGCCAGAAGCTCTTCTCAACTGGGAACTGCTTCAGATTGACATCGATAGGGAGGATAGCCTTTCCATCTTCGGTGATCTCGTATTTCAGACCGGGTACGATATGCTCAATAGCTTCTGCATCTGTTAACTCAGGGTGATCTTGCTTTACTTCCGTTAAGGATCGGGTCTACCACATACCGAGTCAGCTATATGCTAAACCGGGAGAGTTTTGGTGGCATGACTCACCAAGAAGACCTCTGCGGCTAAAGCTGCTGCATCTCTAATGCCTCCCAGACCATCGACTATCCCTCTGCCTAGAGGGCCTAAAGGAGGAACGTCCGAACCCTCCGTCAACGCTGGTTCCTGTGCTATCACACTGTTGTCGGCAGTCTCGGGCTCAGGCGGTGCATACGGTGACATCGCTTGATCTTCAGACACCTGCACGGATGGAAGAGCTTCCGCCTTTGAAGCAGGGTCAGAGGCTTTGGCCTTCTTCTCCTCTTCTGCCTTCAAATTCAGACGCTCCACTTCTTCCACTAGCAAGTCATAAGCCATCTGGCCGGTATAAACTCGACCACCAGCAAGGGAATTTATGAGTTCTGGGTGAATCTGCCTTCCTTCGACCACTCGATTCTTGAAGTCATCGTACGTTTCGTCCACATGTCGTCTATATCTTTCTAGATCGCGTCCAGATAACTCGCTCGTCAAGTCGTTTGCCTTTGATCCCGTCAAAATTGTCTGAACTGTTACTTTCAGCTTGTCGGTAAAGGTCGTGCCGAAGGACGGTCGGACAGCGGCCACGCCTACGGACAGAGCAGTTAGTGCTGGAGTCAAAGCGCACGAAATCGTACCCAGACTTACCGATAGATCCAGTAATTGTGCTCGCTAACATGAGAACTCGTCAGTGATGGCCTTTGAAATCCCCGCATATCGGGCTTACGGTGAGCGAGGATGGCATCCGTATGGCAAGCAGCCAGATAGCCACCACTAGCAGCGGCATTGCTGAAGCTTGAAATTACAATCTTTCCTTTCTTTTCCCGAAGATCTCGAACAGCTTGATCTATCGAATCCGAGTCGACTACGCCTCCGCCGCCGGAATCGATTCTCAGAACCACGCAACCAATCTCGTCATCCTCGCCTGCTTGTCGTAAACCTCGTACAACCTGCGCACGAGGATGTCGTCAGTCAAAAGCATCACACCCTTTCTGAAGGTGCACAGACTTACCGAGCCAGCATCAAAATCTCCTGATTCGCCAATGGTGCCCATGAGGTAGACGACTCCGACATCGAGCACCGGTTCGTCCCTCTTTCGGGCCATTGCGCGATCCATGACCTTATAGTAATGGTAGAAGCCCTGCAAGGATGCGCGGAGATCAGACTCAAGTGCGCAAACAGAGCTGCGCGAGGTATCGTACCATCATATGATTGTCTTCTGATCCGCCAAACTCCGATTCTAATATACTGTCAAATATGTATTGACGGTATGACATGCCGGTTATCTGTAGAGACATTTCTTTAGCCAGCTACATGCATTTGTCAAAGGTAATGATAACTGACTAGGCCATTTTCCGTTGCTTCCCGTGCTGAGAAAGGTCCTTCGAATGTTAATTTGCGCACCTATCCAGAAGAGGAAAGCTCATTAGCAAGAGCGATTCGAAAGAGACAGATGCGACCGCGAAAGGGCGTTAAATGCAGTAACCCGACATACTTTATCAATGATAGATTTAGGTACAGGCGCCGGCTCAACTGGAGTGAGGGGATCGACTTTGGACATATCTAGGCTGCTTGTCGCGTCAAACTCCGAGTTACCAGACTCTTCGGCTTTGGGCGGTTCAGCCGGTGTTAGCGACTCGGTCGAGTCGTTGATGACTGGGCTGGCGGCCTCCTCTTTCTCTAACGGACTAGCTGCTACCACTGGTGCGGTGTTTTCTGATTCTTGTGTCTCCAGAGGAGTACCGGAAGCCGCTTGAGGCGCAAGGCCGAACGGGAATGGATTGAATTGAATCTTAGGAGGCTCGACGAAGCGATTCCGTGCTATTCGCTGCAGCATGAGATCGTTGAGGGAATTTAACAATTCTACTTGATTCTCAGTCTGTGGTTCCGAGAGCTTCTCTCTTGTATATTGCGCTACTATCGATTTGTACTCTTCCCGAGCTTCTGCCTGAACACCTATCCCTAGCCAATCTATCAGGCGCTTGAAGAAAGGCAACTGAGATCCGAGACCCGTCAGAGGCACTTCTCCGGTCGGTTGCATGTATACCTGTCCATGTCATTGGTCAGTACGCGGTCGGCAACGGCTTGATAAGGAAAGATTGAGACTCACCTCATTGAAATGCGAAGCCAGAGTATACTGAGCTTGACTATCAAATGAGTCGGTGAAAGCTATACTTCTCCAATTTGTGGGTCCCAGACGTTCTGCCTTGATTCTGTTAAGCTCTTCTATTGCATCTCCAATTTCTTCTATTTGAGCCAACCCTAAGGAATAGCCTGCTTGGACAGCAGGTGCAGAGAGTGACGAGAAGTCGGCGACAATGCCTTTCTGTAAGGCTCAGCATGGTCAGCAGAATTTCTCGTGGGTGCAAGGTGAGGTTGATGCCCACAATACGATCATCTCGCATTGCCCAGTTCAAAGTCCGCACAACATCGAAAATAGTCATGACTCTTGCAGGCTCGTCGCTTCCACCCGGTCCTCCAGAAAACAGGAGTGAATTGAGGACGGTTGTAGAGCTTTTGGCTTCGACAATCGAACCATCGTAGATCTTCCAATATAGGTACGTAGAATCTCGAATTCTATCACGCTTGCGGGCATGTAACGCTGCTGCCGTATACGAATACGAAGTGTAAACTACGAAAGCTCCGAATAGAAATGACCGCCTGTACTTGTTCACGAAGCTGAAGCCTTTGAACAGCCTACTTCCTTGGAAGGCCTGATAGCGCGTCCTGAAGCGGCCTGTCCTGCTAGAATTGGGGCTGCTGCCATTGCCGCCTGTTCCTGTCGCCGAACTAGACACTGACGATGCTGCAGCGGCCTTGTCTGCCTCGACAATCGGAAGAACAGTCACAGCATCCTGCACCAGCTTCGAAGCATTATCTGACAGAGGAGGCCGGCCAGAGGCGCTCCTGCTGGGCCCAGCTTTACTGCCTCGTGCAGGCATTCGATGGAATGGTAGTTTCGTCAACGTTCAGTTGATCGAGAGAAGATAGCAAATGTTTGACATTCCAAACGCAGCTTTCATCTGTGTCGACTGCAACAGCATCGATATGATGGTTTCGTATCCTACACAAGCTTAGCTGTGGCAACGCAAGCAGTTGGTAACGAGCAGCTAAGTGCCTCTCTGTCGGCGGCAGAAAGTGGAAATTGAACATGGAAATCCACAGTTTCTCATTACAGGGCATACAAACCGCGAGAATACACTCCCGCTCCGTTCCTTTCGCTTCATATCCCAGCTTGGACGGGACAAACATCGCCCACCGCAGCTTTCCCTTAGGAACCGGATCTCGATTTACCAAAGCCAAAGGTGCCTTTGGTCATGAACGACACTTGAGAAGGCATCGGTTGTGCTTGACTCGATACTTTTGCATTCTGGGACCGTAAGTCAGCCAGAGAAGCATGGTGCTTGAGCGATCTTCTTCCAAAGAAAGCATTCTGATCAGCAGGAAAGCCGGCTTCCAAGGGGGAGTCCAGGTCTGAAGGCTTAGTAGCTTCGACAGCCGACGGATTTGAACAGGTCCTTTTGAGCTTGTTGACGAAGGAAGATATCTTTTCATCGCGCAGAGGCAACCGATGCCTTTACGTACATCACTCACCCGGCTGCTTCATTTATTGAATGTGGGGCACCAGAATCGGGTTGAAACCGGTCTCTTCGTATCGCTGTGAGTCTGAAGACTCAAATTCAGCAGACTGATGATTGCGTTATAAAAATGGGCGAAAGGAAAAGCAAAAACGAGAAGCCAGAACGATTCGAACTCTGTACCTCTGTATGTTATCTGGCAAAAAATAAAAAGGGGCATCGCATTCACTTCAGTAGTAATCGGACTACAGAGAGAACGGACTCGCCAAGTACTCATTGTTAGTACACTTGCTAGACCAGCTAACAGGTACTAACAAGCCGGCTTATAAGAGAGAGTGTGTATGATTACAAGCCAGCAAGACGCGCCTAATACCAGGAACACTTTCAAGGACCTCGTACCGCGATCCATGGATCTCGGTCATAATTCCTTGAGAGTGTTCTAAGCTGGCAATACCTGGTTAATGCTTTCGAAGACCTCGTACCGAGTTCCTTAGAACCCGGTCATAATTCCTCGTTAATTGAGCATCAACCAGTCGGCCACGCCTCAGAAATACTCGGTTGAACAGTAATTTCAAGAATACGCTCATGTAACCCGATCTTTAGGTGAGCAAATCAAAGGAACAGTCCTCAATGACAGTGGCAGCTGTACAACAGCAACACAAGAACACCAAGGCAGGCAAGTTCTGGCTGGAGAACGACGATCATGGCATGCATCTACTGTAGCCATCCTCGCTTTGCACCAGCTTTCTCACAGCATATGCTTCGTGCAGAATGAGCAATCGCCTATGGCTCACACAGGCAAAGAGCACATTGCATGTCAGAATGTCCACCGGGCTACAGTGAATGGCACTAGGCTGGTACCATTCATAGAGGCCAATCTCAACACTCAGACTGGTAACATGACAGCACCGAACATGACCCGGTATGATGGACCTTGTCAAATCTCTTTGCAACAACGACAACAATGGCGGTTGGGCTTGCCACTTCCCCCTAACATAGCTGAAAATACGACACACCGACAGACTCTTTCTTTCGTCCATAGGAAGTCTTCAAAGCTGAGAAGAAAGGATAGAATGCGGAGTCGATTCTTGCAGCCCAACCACATCCTCGTGAAGCTTCGGGAGAGCTTCCGTGCCGAAGTGTTTAGACAGCCACCCAATCCAGTCGTTCTCGAAGGAAGGGAAGGCCAGCCAGATGCGTTCCTGCTGGCTCCAGCTCCACTGCCACATGTAAGCATTCGATGGAATGGTAGTTTCGCCAACGTTCAGTTGATCGAGAGAGAAGATAGCAAATGGTTGACATACCAAACGCAGCTTTCATCTGTGTCGACTGCAACAGCATCGATATGATGGTTTCGTATCCTACACAAGCTTGGCTGTGACATCGCAAGCGAATGGCAATGAGCAACAGGCTGCCTCTCGGTCAGCAGCACAAAGTGGAGATTAATCATGGAAGTCACGGTTACTCATTACAGGGCGTGCAGAGCGAAGATACACTCTCGCTCCGTTCCTGTCGCTTCATACACCAGCTTGGACGGAACAAATAACGGACAGCTCCAGCTTTCCCTAGGTTCCTAATCTCGTTCGCGATTTGCCAAAGCCAAAGGTGCTTTTGGTAATGAATGACACTTGAGAAGGCATCGGTTGTGCTTGACTCGATACTTTTGCATTCTGGGACCGTAAATCAGCCAGAGAAGCATGGTGCTTGAGCGATCTTCTTCCAAAGAAAGCATTCTGATCAGCAGGAAAGCCGGCATCCAGCGGGGAGTCCATTCCTGAAGGCTTAGTAGTTACGACAGCCGACGAAGCTGAACCAGTCCTTTTGAGCTTGTTGACGAAGGAAGAAGTGCTGGATTTGGTGATGGAGGGCAGTACTGGCAGCGCGGAATGTGGAAGGACTGGTAAAGGTGGGACCGGTGGTATTGCAGAAGGACCTATAGGTGCACCCATTGGCACAAAGCTGATTGGAAGCGTCTCTGACCTTGGTAAAGGTCTTGTGGAAAACTTTGGACTTGAAGAAGGTGATGAAACGGCAGTTGCACTGGAAGAGCTGTAGCTATCGCTCGTAACCTCGTTCGAAGATGAACGACCTCTGCGAATGGAAGGAGGCGGACGAGAGCTAAAATATCCAGATTCCTTGCTGATGGCAGAATAAGGTGAACTAGAGGTTTCGCTTGGTAGCGTTGACCCAACAAGGCTTTTGTAGGCAGTGGCTGCTTGGAATCCTGCTTGTGCATTTTGATCTCTGGCAAGAATTCTCTGCAAGGCTTTCGATGACTCTGGATCAAGGAATGGAGCTGAGAGAGGTAGATCTTGTGAAGGTATCTTAGCAGTCGGAGTGGAGAATGGATTGATGCTAGGGCTTAAGGATGTCGTAGAAATGGACAGAGCTGGATGGGTCAACGCTGTAAGTTGAGCCTTCTTTGGCAGCCGGGTTGGCGGGCTTGTGATCACAGACTGCGGTGTTTGCGACCTTTGCATTGGACTCTCGCTGACTATTGTATGCTCATCCACATCGCTGTCTCCCTCCTCATCCAGACTTGCTCTGTGCCTGCTCTTAGATTCGCTGTTCACGGCAGCGGTGTTAGTCTTGATGCTGCGCAGGCGTTTATTCACCTCCAGTGCGGATCGTACGGTATCCTGTATCACCTGCTCGACTTCAAAGGAGAAAGCGATATCGCTAGCGGAATATCCGAGGTTGTTCTTGGCAAAGGCGGAGGCTCCCAGGTGGAGGAGTCTGCTGACTATCGTCAAATGACCGTAGGATGCAGCGTAGTGCAGTGGCGTGTCGCCCGCATCGTCTTCAGCTTCGACGGACGCCCCCAGCGAGACCAGCATCAAGACGGCGTCTAGATGTCCTTTTCTGCAAGCGACACTGAGAGGTGTGATACCTTTGTCGTTCCGCCAGTCAATCAGACGGACATCGGCCTCTTCGTCGCTGGAGTATTTCCCAAACAATGGTCAATTAGGGCCGGGACGTGTTCAGATAGGTACGGAAAGGTTTACTTACTTATATGTTTCATTGTATTTTGCATGATACAGTGCGATTATATCCGTTGCATTACATTCTGCAGCGATATGGAGGATCGTGTCGCCTTCATTTGTCTACAGTGCGGATAGAGAGTCAGGACTGGTTGAATAGCACTGAGAGAGTAGCATACCCTAGCCATGCCGTCCTGTTCTGCTCCATTATCCATGAGCCAGTTGACTATCGGGGACATATGCTCTTCTGTAGCCAGCATGAGTAGGGTTTTTTGCGTATGGGGATCCGGCAGGTCGAGGCACTGTATAAGATTGTGAACAGGATAGGTGAGACACAATAGCTGCCATAGCCTGTCGAGTCGATTGACATCGCCTGTCTAGTAAGGAGCATGTCAGTAGCGCTTCTTGTCTAGCTGTCCAGTGCCTGTCCAGCTGCTGAACCTCACCATCGCTGCCTGGCGGAGCCGACTTGCTACCTGTTCCAGCGGGACATACGAACTGTGGTACGGCGCCGTCAACGAGCAGGCTGTCAGCCTATCGGGCAGACTCTTGCCCATGGCGAAAGAGTTCCTGCTGTTCTTGAAGTCCAGTCCTGACAGCTGTTTGCCTGCTGTGGCCTCAGCGTGTCTGCATGAGATTCGCTATCTCCGTCAGCGTCTGGAGGTCTGCTAGCTGCATCTCGCCAGCATCCCTTCAGCACGGTGTAAAGCAGAAGTTCAGAGAGATATCGTCGTAAATAGAGATGCATTACTCCATGAAGTGTGTGAAGGTGTCGACAGTATTTGGGCAGATGTCGTCCAGACAGAGGGCAAAAAGGAGCAGGAACGAAGCCGAAGGTCCGTACGAGGTGGCGCAAAATCTGAAGAGAGGCAATCTCGAAGCCACGAAGCGGGAAGCTGTCAGACGTCTACATATCCTGCTGCATTACTAGATGCTTGATGAATAATGCAAAAGCTAAGCTAACAATATCGTAGCAAAATCAAGACTGTCTGGGAAGGTCTTGATAAATGGAATCTGATGAAGAGCATAGGTCCATCCACGCAGGAAGCGATTATCTACCTGCTGCAACTACTGTGTAATATACCAGTCAAGCTTCTCGCTCCATTTTGGCAGTGCTTCGGCGATCTATAGAAAGAGGTTCGGCAACTTCAGTACGATACGACGAGAATACGAAGTTGACAAAGAGCTAAAACTGACCTGTTCCACATCCTTATCTCCTCTACCAGACAAGCACATGACGATGTTGGCTTCTTTGGGTAGCGTCTTAGCAAGCTCCACCGTTGCCCAGACAGCATGCGACGTTTCAAGTGCTGAGAAGAAGGATCTCAGCGTGAGGTTACCGAGAGAAAGAGATCATCTCGAAAGATTGCCACTCACCAGGAATGATACCTTCTCTTTCACTGCACATTCGGAAACCTCGAAGAGCCTCTTCATCAGTAGCAACGACGTACTCTGCGCGCCCACTATCCTTCAACCAGGCATGCTCCGGTCCGACACCTGGGTAATCTAGACCAGCAGAGATAGAGTGTGTTTCGATAATTTGACCGTCTGCGGACTGGAGGAGGTATGTCTTAACTCCGTGGAGAACGCCAACGGTACCCTTTGCGAGCGTAGCGGAATGATAAGGCGTATCGATACCTGAGTAGAACCGTAAAGACGATGAGTACTTGCTCTGTTCCGAAGAAAGTTCTTCTCCCACTTACCATCTCCACCAGCCTCAACACCGACGAGGCGAACTTCCTTATCAGGAATAAAGTCATGGAAAGTACCAATGGCATTCGAGCCACCTCCCACGCAAGCGACAACGGCATCGGGTAACTTTCCAGTTCTTTCCCTCAACTGCTTCTTGATTTCCTTGCCGATAATGCTCTGGAAGTCACGGACGATAGTTGGGAATGGATGGGGTCCAATAGCTGATCCGACGAGGTAATGCGTCGTTTCGAGGTTCGTTACCCAGTCACGCATAGCTTCGTCTGTACGATGGAACACGCCCTCAGTTTTAGTGCTGACTTTAGAAATAACGTGTTAGCGCTTACTGATGGCGTCCTTCAATGTTTGCGACCCGCTCGCCACAGACACGACTTTCGCACCAAGTAACTTCATTCTGAAAACGTTCAAAGCCTGCCTTCTCACATCCTCCGCGCCCATATATACGATGCACTCCATGCCAAATTTGGCACAAGCAGTAGCCGTAGCGACACCGTGTTGACCTGCTCCAGTCTCAGCAATAATACGGGTCTTGCCTATCCGCCTCGCGAGCAGAAGTTGTCCAATAGCATTATTGATTTTATGCGAACCAGTATGATTCAGGTCTTCTCGCTTGAACCAGATCTTTGCACCGCCAGCGAGCTCGGTGAGTCTCGTAGCTTCGTACAACTCGCTGGGTCGATTGATATATCCGTAATAGCTCTCAAACTCTTTCCAGAATTCTGGATCTGCTAGTGCAGATTGATGTGCTGCTTCGAGCTCGACTAAGCAGTCGAACAAAGCTTCTGGGACATACTGGCCTCCGAAATCACCAAATCTAGCAGGCAATTGCTTCATTGGTGCATCCTCTCCATTCAGACCTGGCATTGGACCATTGTTGACGGTTTCAACGATTGGCACGATATGCGAGGCGAGACCGTTTTTGGTTTCTTCCGCTCGAGCGAGCACGTCGACTTCGCCAGTATGGTTGCCATTTGATCCATTAACAGACCTGAGAGGCACGTCATGACCATTAGGCAGAGCCTTTGCTCTCGCTTTTCGCTTTCCACCACCTCCAACTTCTTCACAGAATCTCTTGATGTTCTCGCTATGCTCTCCGTCTTTAGAATCTTTCAAGATTTGTACAAGTTTGCTTCCGATAACGACACCATCTGCAACTTCTCCGATCTCAACGAAGTGGTCTGCTGTCGAGACACCGAATCCTACTGCTAGAGGAATAGATGGGTCATCGAGGTTCTTCCTGATTCTGTCAACCAAATCAGGCAGTGCTGCAGAAACTCTTGACGCAGCACCTGTTGTACCCATCTTTGACACGACATAGATGAATGAGTCTGCAATACTTCCTAGGAATTTGATGCGCTTGTCTGTCGTGCTTGGTGCAATCAACGGAACGTAGCTCATGCTGTAATGTAGAAGGTGGCGAAAAAGTAGGAAATGCATGAGTCTAAGCTATTGCAGAACAAGTAGCCATTGAGCACCTCGCAGCTCACCCTTCTTCTGTGCAGATTTCTCTGAATTTGATAGCCTCCTCAGGTGGTAAGTCGACCATGATAAATCCGTTTGCCCCGGCCTCTCTTGCGTCTCGAACAGCTTCTCGCTCGCCGTATGCTCTTGTAGGGTTATAGTAGCCTGGACATTGCAGAATGAGTCTTAGTAAGGTGCTTCGTCACTCTTCTTAGCGGGAATACTCACCCATGAGCAAGACTGGAGCCTTTAAGCCCTTAGCTCTTGCTTCGCGGACGAAGCCCAGAACGGCGGGCAAATCGACATTTTGGTTTAATGCGACCTAGGACAAGGTTTGTAGCGATAGCTCGGATCAGTTCAAGGGAAGAAGCTACTACGGCAGAGAAGCGAATGTGGTAGACTTACGACATTGCTCTCCTGAATTGCTGGGCCGTCGGCAATGGGATCAGAGAATGGTACGCCCAACTCGATAACATCTGCTCCTCCAGCCTCCATTGAAAGCATGACCTCGGGCGTCAATGCAGGAGTTGGAAAGCCAGCAGTGACAAAGGTCACGAACGCCGGGATGCCCTGATGCATGCATGCAATTCAAAATCAGCATACTGCTCTTTTGCCGTCGGTTTCAATGACTTTTGTTCATGCGTGACTCGAGATATCCGATCTTGAGAATTACTGGCAAGACAGGACCCATCAAAACTCACCAAGGCGCGCTTAGCGTTGAAGACCTCCTTGAGTGCTTTTGCCATACTTGCTGATCACCAGGGCGTTCAAGGATCAGACAAGACTGATATATGTTTCCTGGTTGATATCAAGTAGCCCGTTACAAAGCGGCAAGCTGGAAATGAGTCGGTCGAAACGGCGACGTGATCGGACGGATAGAAGAGCTCGTCAATTCAAGCTTGACGCTCGGAGTTTGATGAGAGACGTTTGCTACTCTGTCGGACGACAAGTGAGAAGCGGCGGAACTGTCCAGCAGTGTGGCTACCTCTTGTACTACTAGCTTTCATGCCAAATGCGAAAGCTTGCCACGAGACAATAGCCTGCAACGCATGTGGCGAAGAATACTCTCGTGGCCATTGTGATTGTATCCACCTGTATAAGTACGTTCACGAAAGCAGCAAGCTCTATCATTTCAAAGCTAATCTTCGCCTGAGGTATTTCCATGCGGACATTGGCATATCCCCCTTATCATCACCCAATACACCAAAAGTCCGCATCTAACACAGTGGAAGTGTACAGCACCAATGCAGCCATACCGAAGAGCAAGCTATTCCTTACAGGACTTGCACCTCTGATAGGAAAGTTGCAAGAAAGCTCTTCCTGGTCTTGAGAACCAGACGCAGTCCCAAAGCCAGCAAACTTCTCAATTCTAAACATCAAGACACATTAGACTAAACTGGCGTAATTGTTTCATTTCGAATGAAAGAAAGAAGTGCATTTCGCATTGAAAGCATGAGGAGCAGTGTTCTACGAATGAATTTCCCAAAAAGACATCATCTAATAATACATTGAGTATTTTTTCTTTCGTCAAATTCATTCCCAAAAAACGAGTGAAATACAAAAATTGCAGAGGAAATAGTTGATGCACCACTCGCGTCCTTTTTCTGTTTTCTTTTCCTTGTAGGGATTGAGGATGAGTCCTAGTTTTGCTGCTTGTCCATATAGATCTTCTTCAATTGTCTGGTATCTAAAGGGCAGTAACTAATTCCATTCTTTCTACTTCTTTCCTTACGTTCTATCTATCCCCATTTCGAAGTCTGTCTTTTACCTAGCGTACCATTTATGATTTTCCTTTTAACGCTCAAAACCTTTTTAACGGTGAAAACCTATAATGCAATGAGAAGGAATACATTTAAAAGAAAGAAAAAGCGGAGGAGCGGAAAAAAAGGTAGAACGACGGGATGTGAACTGTGGGATGCCTTGCATTTATTTTGAGAACTCAAGTCTTCTTAACTAATCTTGTTGTTTATGCAGCAGCTACCGTTAAAGGAACAGGTAAGCTTTTTTCCGTTCTCAATTTCTTTGCCTTTTCACTCTTTGGTAAATCTTTTGCAGCTTGAGCTCTTAAATGTTTAGCTTCGAATGATTGAATGACATCAGTTGGATTTTCCAATTGATAACCACCCAATAAAACTCCAACTCTTAACATAGCAGCAAGGTTATTTGCTCCATTTGAATGTTCGTAAACTCCGCCATAGAATGATGTTGTGGCATCTTTACCTCTTTTACCTCGTAGTAAAGCACGACCTCCTGGATGTTCATCCATGAAGTTGGTAACGTCGAGAATGTAGCCTCCTACTACCATCAAATCCCTTCCTGAGTTCTTGTGTTGTTCTTGGAATTGATCCCATGTAAGGATAGGGAGGTCATTCGAGTCTTTAGGCCAGACGACAGCTGCTCCCTTTCGTTCTAGCTTCTTCAGTTCCATGTTGTACTGTCCCTTGCGAATCTCATTGTCAGGGAATGTCTTGAGGTTGGAGGCTAAGCCGAGAAGGTAGGAAACGTAGATGAAGATGCTGTGGGGATGAAGATGGAGGGAAGGAATGGATGGAAGAGAAGGGCAGATGGAAGAGATGGAAGATATGAAATTAGCAAGGGAAGGCTGTGCGAAAGAAACAATTACAATTCAAACATACCGTGTAGGATCGTACTGATACCATTTAATAGCATTCCTATAATCCTGAGGGAACTCGTGGTGGAAGTTGTGGTAGCCTTCTCCGATTGTGCACAAAGCAGTAATGAAATGATCCTTGGGAGTATGTTTATCATCAAAAGGAGTTTCACCTAGCCAATGAGCTAAAGAGTTGACGCAGAAAGTGGAATGATGAACGAATAACAATCTAGCAGCACCAGCATAAAAGAATCCGCCCTTCCAATCATTCCATAAAAGACCAGCTACGACAGTAGGGAAGATGAAACCCATTCCGAAAATAAGAGGAACATAGTAGCGATGTTGCCATCTTACTACTGGATTGTTCGTCAAATCAGAAACATCTGCTGCTCCTGGCTTTCTTCTAGCTTTGAAAATCATCCATCCGACGTGTGACCACCAGAACCCTTCATGTGCAGAGTAGGGATCGAGTGCGGTGTCGACGTATCGGTGGTGGGCTGGAAGAAATGAAAAGGAGATATGTAATCAGTACATGATGGAAATATGGACTAGCATGTGATTAGTCATTGCTCACCCCTGTGACCCCTGCTCCACCATCGGATGGAGCCCTCAACGGCGCCGGAACCAGCGAACATGAGGAAGAATTGGAGAGGGATGCTTGCGTTGTAAGCGCGATGAGACCAGAGACGATGATATCCCGCTGTGATACCGAGACCAGTGTAGAAGTAGTAGACGACAGCCCATACTGCCGTCTGCCAGCGAAGAGGCACTGTCGCCGCACCATAGAAAGCGAGGACAGGCACGACGGTAAGAGCAAGGAACGAGATCCAATTTATATTCTTGTGGACGTTCTTCCAAGTGATTGGAGGTAGAGGTTTCTCCTTTGCCAGGGTACGTCTGACATAGTTCCAGTCTTCAGAGGAGTGGAATGCAGGGTTGTTCTGCTTCTTCGAGGACAAGGATGCCTGTCCTTCGTGGTCGACTGCAGTGTCCTCCTGCGAATCCCATGAGGACTGGTGTGCCTTGTAGTCGACTTCGGTCTCTGAGCCAAGCGAGACGAGGCCGTCTTGTGGCATGGTGTAGTAGATGGTGTGTGTATGTGGTAGGGAGTGTGTGTTGCTCGCTCCTGTTCTATATCCTCACTCCGCTCGCTCCAGTCGATGGGAGACGGAGCAACGACGAAAGAGAAAGAACGAGAGAGAAGAGAAAAGCGAACAAGTGGGTACCTGTGTAAGCGATGTCGAAGCAACACCAATGACAAGGCAGCACTTGGACTGAGATGTACGAACGACGATGGTTGTTAAGAGAGAGAGCTCACCCTCATCTCATCATCGATTCTCTCTCCATCTTCGCCACATCCATCTCACCTCTCCATGTCGTTGAGGGCCGAGATTTCACAAAAAAGCTGCGCCTTCGGAGTCTCGGGGCGTAAATTCCTCCCCAAAGAGTCGAGCTGACACGTCGCTTTTATCGCTCTCGCAGCGAGGAGGTTCGTGGCGTCCATGTAGTACAAGCATACTGACTATACACCAGCCATGTATACTACACTCACACTGCAACAACTAACCAGTCTCTATTCTTCCATCGTCTTCTCCATCGCTTACAGGATAATATAATTCTGCCCAGTGGCAAATATCGGTGGCAAACCTTGCTCGCTCGCTCACTCCGGCTTCTCCGGCAACTGCGATTCGCTGTCCTCGCCTTCCGCAGCCGGAGAGCCTGACTCGATACTACTACTACTCCCACGCACATCTCAATATGCAAGTGGTGTCCTTCAGGTAAGCAAAACTTGACAATCCAGACGGGATACCGGTAGTCGGCAGACTGGATAGATTCACATTGCATTGCACTACGACTGCTTTTGATTCGACGCACAAGTATAGCCACTTGCTTCTAGTGCTGATTACCGCTGACTACTCAAACTACCCTTCTCCTCAATAGACTAGTACTATGGCTATAGATTATAGATAAAAACTTATATAGGAAAAACCTCTGCTATATCCTTTCTTAGAATGCCGTTTGGGGGGAAGAAAGACAAGAGCTACATGGATTTCATTCGAAAGAACAGGTAGCTGCTAAGAAGCAAGGCCTTTGTTAATTTGCTCGATATGCAGTATTCTAACTGATGTAATGTTGCAGACCATGGGCCTACATATTCTCCCGTGTTTGTGCTAATTGATATCTGCATCTAATCTTGCAAGTCGAAACACTCCAGCCATTCGTGTATAGAGACTGTTGCTTTCCCTGGCCATTGACCATTGCCGTACTCGGTAGAATGTCTGCTCTTGTTGATATGCTAACCAGGCGGTATCCATGTGTCGTATGAAGAGAAAACAGCCAGTGACAAAAGTAAAACCCGCATGCATAACTATACAGAAATATGGAGAGTGTAGAAGCAGATGAAAGCACTGAAGAACCCGGTAATAGGACGAAATAAATAGTCGACAAACTAGGAATGTTGTTGAAGCCAGACCAAAAAGATGCCCGGATGAGCTCTTGCTAAAAGAGCGTACTGGCCAGATAGAAAGAAGAGATAGCCTGTGAGAAGGATAGATAGATAGATTGTTGTACTATAGACAAGAAATAGATACTTTTGCTTGCTAAAATGATAAGAATAATCACTTGATAGATGGCTCTAAAGATAAGCCTTTTGTTTTGCATTCTTCCTGTTTTTTTGGAATGCTTTTGTTATTTTTGTATCCAGTCTGTATTAAGATGATCCAGTCAGAGGGAAGGAACAGACAGGCTATCAACCAGAGGCAACAGAGGCTGCCTTGATCAATTCTCCAACGAAGACTTAAGAGACATTTGACTACCTCTTCTCCTTGCGATCCTTTCCTCAACAGCGCTACTCCTCCTAGCAAGAGCAGAAGCTGGAGCTAGCAGCTTAGAGGGCGAGTAATCTGGATCGTAAGAAGTAGGAGTAGCAGGGAAAGCACTAAGTCCTGCTGTCGTATGGGCTCGTTGATGATTTCGTGAACAAGGTCGGTTTCGATTGTTGGTGGTAGACGAAGATGAATCGAAGAAAGGATGTGACGATTCGGGAGGGGGTGTAGAAGGGGGTGCAAAGCCTAATTTAGCGAGATCATACGTTGCTCTCGCTTCATCCATCTCTTCGTCTTGTCCATACTGACTGCCCAAGCTAGTCTGGGTAAACATACTGTTCATACCTTCAAAAGTGGATGCATAGGCATCACTAGGTCTGCCTCCAGTCATACGACCTATGTTCGCAAGTGAACGGTTGATACGATCTTGTTGAGCTTGGAGAGCCAGCATACCTTGTGATACCTGAGCCGATGAAGAGGAGTAAGGTTGTAGCGTTGGATTGTTGGGCATGCCAGAAGAACCGAAAGCCAATCCCAGGCCAAGATCAGCACTAGCACCTGACTGGAAAGCGCTAGAGCCTCGTCGAGGGGGAGGCAAAATGCCGAAAGGAGAGGAGGAAGCGTTCGTTCCCGGTACGGCAGACAGGAATGCAGAAGATGACGAAATAGGTATAGGTGAAATTGACGAGAAAGAAGCAGGACTACCACTTCCAGACCAGGCTGAGGAAGAAAATCCGCCAAGACTAGGAGTATTATCGCTTGAATAGGGTGTTGGCGATGAAAGAAGAGGATTATTGACTGGACTATTTGGAGGTGCATAGGGTAGAGCTGTAGAGGATCGTCCAAACCCCGGAGTGACAGATCGACGAGGTAGAGGTAGACCAAGTGGGCTTCCGAAAGAGGATTGGAAAGTTGAGAATCCTTGAGAAGCAGGTGGAAGTGACATAGGGAGTCCCAGGGAGCCGAAAGATGAAGGAGGAGTCGGAAGATTGTGTCCATTAAAGCTAATACCAAGACCAGTAGTAGCAGCACCCGAACCTCTTCTTCCTTTCTTACTACTATTCCTGATCTTCTGCTCAGTAGAAAAGGACAACCTTCTGTATGCCTGACCTTTCCTAGAACGAGGAGGAAGCTGTCCACTCATTTCCATAGCATGAATCTTTTCCAGCTCACTTTCAGTAGTCTTGATCTGCTTCTGCACCTCGGTGTCGGCGAAGCGTACTTGCAGAGTGTCATAGTACGAATGCAATTCGCCATTAGACAACTTGGAACGACCAGGTCGACGACCGTGTCCAGGTAGCCTTTTCCCATTCAGCTCAGCAATAGCACGTTCAGCCATTTCACGTGTATCGAGACGAATAAAGCCAGCTCCTTTGAAAGGTGTACCGGGAGGGGCACGCTGACCAGGTTGATCGCCTTCATGAAGGAGGCGCAACGAGCGGACAATGTACTGGGGCGACGGGAATAAAGCTAGAACGTCTTGTTCAGTGTAGGTGAGAGGAATCTGCAAGTACGATGAAGTCAGTTTCGGTGGTCAAAGGAGAGATGTGACGGATGACTCACGTGAGATAGGTATAGATTAGCAGAGCGAGGGTCGGCAGCCTTGTCCATCTTGCCAACGTATGTCTCCTGTGTAGATGCAGTCATGAATAAGGATCAACATCAGCTTCATGAGGGCGGGCAGATCCACCAATCAATCTCGCCTCTTCAAACTCACCTTTGCGAAACAAGCCTCGTAGCCATCAACAGCATTAACCAGGGCAATGAAGAGCTTGGCTTGGGCTGGTAGTGCAAAGCGCACAAATCCTGTATGATGCGAAGAGAAGGAGAGAACAAGCAACACAAGTTTCAGTATTTTATAGAGTCAACGCGGCAGGCGAGATAAGAGAAAGGAAAAAGACTCACCCAAACCAGTGCAGATGCCATGATCTCTGGCATCTCTTATAGTTTTCACAGAAACAGGTTTAGCGACCTGTTCAGCCCAAAGCTGTAGGTCATCGTTTGTGCATTTCTCCGGGAGGCCTTTGATGTAGACATTGTTGGTAGATCGCCACTGTGTAGTATCAAGTAGTCCACCAGAACCAGAAGAAGAAGAACCACCTGAATTACGTTTGAGAGTTGGAGAAGGTGAAGATGAAGGATCGCCTTGGGAGGGAGCGATGCTTGTAGTGGAGTGGGAGAGCAAGCCAGATGATGCTGCGGCTGAAGTTGGGAAGGGTTGCAGGGGATGGAAGGATGGGGCTTGAGCTGAGACAGAAGAGGGGTACAAGAAACAGAGGTTTCAAGAGATGAGAAGAGGACGTGTGGTAGGAGTAGATAGAGAGAGTGAGGGAGTTATAGAAGGCAGGACAGGCGAAGGAAGAGTAGTCAGGTCAGCCAAGGAAGAGAAGCGTCAGGGATGAAGAAGCATAAACACTCACCTTGTATCGACGAGCATTCATGCTTCGACCATTGTGGGTGGTGATTAAGATATGTCAAGCCAGCCGACGCATTCATCATTGAAGAGGGCCACTGCTGCTGGGTCCGATGAAACTCCATGTCGGAGGGATGGGTGATGGCCGACGAGGACGACGTGAGTGATGGATTGATGAGATGGGATGACCGGTCGGAGTGTCAAGTCAGGGCGTGTGAACGACAGAGTAGATAGTGACAGGATGCGAACGTGTATTGATGTTGTTGAAGCTGTCGGAGGTGTGCGTGTCACGTTGACAGGTGACTTCGAAGACGGTAGTCGAGAATGGGTCTCCTTGGAGGAGGATGCGACGAGCAGAGAAAGAGGAAGAGGGAGAGAAGAGAGAGAGTGGTACCTCGGGTGATAAAGAAAGAAAAGAGAGGGAGAGAACTGAGAAATGAGAGATGGCTTCTCGTTCCTCTTCCTCCAAGCACGGTCTGCAGACCCTCCAGATCGTCGATGCGCGATGCTTTCTTGGGATGCGATGCTGCTGCGTATTTGTGCATGCGTGCACAGGTCCAGTCTGTGTCGCTCTTGCACGCTCTCCTTGCTCGTTTGTATGGCTCCGTCTTGTCTACCAACTCCTGCCCTGCCCTGACTTTTTTTCCAACTCCAACCACACAAAGACTCTTGAACCCGACCAACTCTCTCCTCTCTCCCTTTTTGCTTAAAGATAGTCTAGAACACTCCTGAGCGTGGGTTTCTCAGCTTTCTATTTGTTTTCCTCTGAACTAGCCTACTTCCCCTCTCGGTCTCCTGTTCCTGTCTAGTCTATCGATGCTTGTCCCTGCAGCCAAAGTCCAGAGTCGGCCACGAGGGTTGATGCGCAACCACGCACGTTGTGACTTGACTAGCCTTGGCGTTGAGAGTGCGGAGAAGGAGAATTCGACTTGGCTTTGATTTGATGCCTTTGATTTAGACGAAGGGGATTCGAGCGGGTGAGAAATGCTTGTATTGGACTCGAAGGACAAGCTAGGTTGCAGATGGAAGAGGTCACTCCAGATCATTGTATACAATCCAAGCAGGCAGCTCTCTGACCTTTGCTGTGTCTTTGCTCGAGCTCCATCCTGCCCTCCTTCGGCACTGCAAGCTTCAGCCTCCAATTCAAGTACGACTACCATTACTGAAGGTGTTGTGTTTCGGAGCAGACACGCCCGAGCCTACTCTATCCTGTCATAAATCTCCGTTCGTAACGCATTTCATTCAAAGGACGTCGCTTGACACGGATAGCTTTTCGGAGAGTGTTGTGCGGGTTTCAGCTTTCAATCCGTCGCAACGTGTTTGGGCGGGTCATAGCGAAGTTGACCAGGTATTACCGTACAGCTTGCTCGTACGAGATTCGCTTCTTCGCTGACATTGTTGTCTGAAGAGTCTAGGTTTCGCTTGACGACGTGCTTCTTGCATTACAGAGCTCTTGAGTTTTCCTTCTTCCTCCTTCGCCATTGTTGCGTGCATACCGAGGGCAGTACCGTAACATCTTGCCCGGCTCTGCGGCATGACATCCCGGGTGATAGTGATGATTCGGGTGAGCGGCTCCTTGGCACATTGTATTGCGAAGTAGCGAGAGAATGGACGGTAGCGCGAAAGCTGCGTCTTGCAAGACAGAGACACTGGAGAGAGTAGAATCCAGCATCTCGATTCCATCATAATGAGCTTCATAATCCAGCTCTTATAGCTGTCTGCGGTCTATTGTCCCTGTGCCCTTATCTCCTCCTCGTCATGATTACTCGCATATGCGAAGCTTTCGAGCAGCCAGCTCTGACCTCCCCTCCCCCGTTCACTATGCTCGGTCATCTGCAAGTGAATTCTTTGTTCCCAGAAGCGATAAAATTCAGGGGCTGAAAAGCTTGTATCTTCGCCCGTCCGTTGTTTGTCCTGTTACCGGTATCCCCAAGACTGGTCGATACGGTAGAGAGAGAGAGCAAGAAGCCGAGGCCAGCATTTTCACCCTCGATGGTCGGGATCTCGCAAGGACGGCGGCATCGAGAGTTTGGTTGATTGCAGACTTACCGCTACTGCTGTCCGACTCGGGTTGTGAAGCGTCATGGGCGTGTTCGACGGAGGGGACTGGTGCTTAGATTTGGATCAAGGTCAGAGAGAGGAAAAGGAATTCTCCATCAGTGCTCGTTCTTTTCGCAGAGTGAAAAGCTTCTTCATCGTCAGGACGTGTGACTGTCGAGTTGCAGCAATCTTCGCATCTTCCACGTTCACTTCGCGGTGGTGTGCAGGAGAAAGAGCAAGAAGAAAAGGGCTTTGGCAGGATATCCAGATAAGCGCGCGCGTGATCGAGAAGTGCCACTTCGAAGAAGCAGGCAGCTAGTAGGTGTGCTGATTTCGGCAAGTGGAAGGGTCACAGAAGACCATAGACCATGCCAGATGACCTGCTCTACTCTGTATCTGCTACTTTGCTACTCGCCCGGTTGGTGCGCCACTCAATATACGCGTTGCCGAGTTGGAGCCTGTTGTTTTTCGTTGATCGGGCTTGCTTCTTGCTTCTTCTGCAGACACTGATGACCAGATAGTCAGCAGCAGGGAAGTGAATATATCAAGGAGGAGTAGCTCTGCTCCTAACGCCGCCTCCACTCTGCTGTTTGGCCATTTCTGGCGTCTCTGTTGTTCGAACTGGAACACGCCCTCTTCAAGGACACGCGATCGCACGCTCAGTCTGTGACAAGAAAGCATACGAATAGCAACAGCCAAGATGGTCATGTATACTACCTCGAAAGCCGCACTAAACAAGCCTGACTTTGCATTAGGTGTGTATGATTGTTGTTGAGTTCTGCCTTTGGGAGGTCAATCAGTAGTTGACCGCCCTCTACCTCGCAGACAATCAACAAGAACATGCTTTTGCTGACTTCTATCGAAAGATGCCGACGGTGAGGTATGGATCAGCAAGACTTCTCATCTCATGCTGAAGTCTCTTGCTTGTCTAGCGCATCCCTGGCACAATCCGTCTCTTCGATCGGAAGGACTACTATTCCGCACATGGCGAAGATGCTTTGTACAGTGAGTGTCAGGCCGGCATAACAGCGGGTCTTGTTATAAATCACTGGCTAATCGATGCTACTACTTGTTGACTGTCAGTCGCCGACAATGTCTATCACACCAAGACCGTCCTCAAATACTTCAAATCACGTTCCCAAGCCTCTTCAGCCAACAGTGATGGTCTCGCATCATGTACCTTAAGCAAGAGTGTAGCAATTAATTTCCTCCGTGAAGCAATAACATCCAAACAACTTCGAATAGAAATATGGTCACAAGTATCATCTTCTAAAACATCATTAGCAAATTGGGAATTAGATAGACAAGCATCACCAGGTAATTTTGAAGAAGTTGAAGATTTATTATTTGATTCTTCTACTCAAAATATAACAGAATCTCCTATGTGTTTATCTATTACTTTTAAAATTAAAGATGGTATTAAAAATGTTGGAATTGCTTATATTGATTCAGTTGAAAGGAGATTAGGTGTAACGGAATTCGTTGAAAATGATATTTTCTCAAATACTGAGGTAGGCTTTCTATCATTCCTCTTTACGCTTCATGAAGCTCTTTTCATGCACCTATAACCCTAATGTCTACCATTGCCTTTCCTGTAGAGCCTGCTAATCCAGCTAGGTGTGAAAGAGGTTCTCATACCCGAAGAAGAGAAGACGACGGAAGTAGAAGCTCAGAAACTAAGAAAGCTTATTGAAAGATGTGGTATTGTCTTCACTGAAAGGAAACGAAGTGAGTCCCCACCATCTCTTGGGCCGTTCAGGTGCTTCAGAGGGTAATCCTGTCTGACGTTTACCAACTTCGCCTTTCCTGTAGCCTCTTTTGCTGTCAAGAACGTCGACCAAGATCTAAACGGCTTATTGAAGGGCAATCTAGATGTGACCAGTCTACGTGAGCGTTTATTTGAAGTCGTTGTCATTGCCTATTCTGACGCTCTGAACCATATCATAGCCGTTTTTGACCAAAAACTCGCTATGGCAGCATGTAACGCACTCATTCAGTATCTCGATTTACTAGGCTCCGACATTCATCGAGGAGCATACGAACTTCACTCTCATGATCTATCACAATACATGAAACTCGATTCTAGTGCCGTAAAAGCATTGACTTTAATGCCTGATCCGACACTACCTGGTGTTGCTTCTGTATCGGGCATGCAAGTGACAGGTAGTATAGTTACGGGTAAAGCGGGAAAAGATTCTTCAGCTAGTTTATTTGGTTTACTTAATAAATGCAAGACTGGGCAAGGGACTAGATTACTGGCTATGTGGCTTAAGCAACCGCTCGTCAACCTACATCAGATCGGTGAGTTGGCTTGCTCTGCCTGACTTATGAGCTCAGTTTCCACAGAATCAAAGTCTGACGTGCATTCTGTTCTAGAAAAACGACATCAGTTGGTTGAGTACTTTGCAGATCGTTCCAATACTCGCAATACAATCAGAGTAAGTAGATTGCCTTTTCCAAGCTCCAGAAACCAGTACAACACCATCATGGGTGATTGACATCTGAAACCGCTCTTGTTTCCATGTTCTAGGATGACTATCTTAAGATTATGCCTGATTTTCAACGCCTCTCGAAGAAATTCCTTGCTGGTCGCGCAGGTTTGGAAGATGTCGTCCGTGTCTACCAAGCTGTAACCAAGCTTCCGGAAATCCTGGATGTATTGATGGAGATTGGAAGGGATAGGAAACAGGGTGAATGGGTAGTGTCGGATGAGGCTGCTGCTACCCTCATGGATGAACATTACTGTAACAGCTTATCGGTAAGTTTCAACATATTACAGGGGAGACTTCACCCGATCTGACGATTCTTTACAATATGGTGTTTGTTTGCTTCATTTAGGTCTGCATTGAGAATACGTCCAAACTCATTGAACTAGTAGAAACAACAATCGATTTCGATACACGAGATCATCAAATTACAATAAAAGCAGAATTTGATACAGCATTACAAGAGATAGCAAAGAAATTACAAAAGACTAAAGATGCTCTAAATCAACAGTTCGAAGATACTGCTGAAGATTTAGGTTTCGATACCGGTAATCCCAAGAAATGTCCTTTGAATTTCGAAAATCATCAAGTTTATGGACATTGTTTTAGATTGACGAGAAAAGTTCGTTTTTTGTTTCTTTATCTTTCCAGCGCTTTGATACATTCCATTGGGAGCTGACTCAGGACTGGATCTTCATAGGAAGCGACTATCATCAAGGGCAAGAAAGGATATATTGAGTTGGCCAACAGACAAAACGGCTGCTTCTTCACCACAAAAGATTTGAAGCGATTGAATGAGAGTTTTGCAGATCTTCAAGCTACCTACGAGCGCAAGCAGTCCACACTTGCCAAGGAGGTCATCAGCATTGCAGGTAAGGTGTTCTAGACTGTAGCGTATTCGGCATGACGAGCGCTAAAGCATCGCTGTCTAGGTTCGTATGCACCAAGTTTGGAAGAGATCAATGGAGTGATTGCACATCTGGATGTTATCACGAGGTGGGCCATTCAGGCGGACAATAAGGGTCGCAGACTTGCTGACTTCACGTATACAACAGCTTCGCACACGTTGCAAATAACGCTCCAATCGCCTATGTCAAACCGAAGGTCCTCGAGAAGGGTTCAGGCGATCTCATATTAAAAGAATCCCGACATCCTTGTTTGGAGACCTTGCCTGATATCAATTTCATTCCTAACGATGTCGAGATGAAAAAGGATGAAAGTGAATTTCAGATCATCACTGGAGCCAATACAGGCGGAAAGAGTGTATATCTTCGACAGGTAAGCCCGTGGACTTTGCATACATGCCGTCTTCAGCAGACTAAACTGGCGTTGTTGTTAGATCGGATGCATTGCACTTATGGCGCAAGTCGGCTCGTTCGTACCTGCAGAAGAGGCGCAATTGCCTATTTTCGACTGTATCCTTGCAAGAGTAGGAGCAGGAGATAGTCAGCTGAAAGGCATTTCAACTTTCATGGCGGAGATGCTCGAGACTGCAACGATTCTCAAGGTGGGCCTTCCTGTTCCTGCACAAGCTTTTCGAGCATAACTAAGTCGTCGGACGTACAGGCCGCTACAAAGCATTCATTGATTATTATCGATGAGCTCGGGCGAGGCACCTCAACGTACGATGGTTTTGGTTTAGCATGGGCAATATCTGAGCATATTGCTAGCAAGATCCGGTGTTTTGCGTTATTTGCTACGCAGTAAGCTCTTTTATTCCGGTTGTCAAGTTGTCTTCATCTGATCATACACCGCTCATCCAGCTTCCATGATCTTACTACGCTGTCCGAGGAAATCCCACATGTCACGAACCTGCATGTCATGGCTCACGTCGAGGAGAAGTCTGACTCGATCACCGGAAGAGACATTGTTATGCTGTACAAAGTCAAGCCAGGCATTTCTGATCAGTCATTCGGTATCCACGTGGCGGAACTTGCCAAGTTTCCAGATGAGGTATGCGTCTCCGAGTGCCTAAACATCGATGATAGTCGCTAAAACACGTTTTCGTACTAGGTTGTTCGCCTAGCGAAGCGTAAAGCTGACGAGCTCGAAGAAACAATAGAGGAGAATCTTCCAGATGGAAGTAATGCAGATCACCCCGCTAAGACAGTGAAGTTTACGAATGAAGAAGTTGCAGAGGGCACCGCTTTAGTGGCTGAGATGCTTAAAGCATGGAATGAGAAAAAAGCAGAGGATGTCAGTCCTGAAATGCTTTCTAGTACTCAAGACTCGATCGCAGAAGAGGAAGTTAGCGACGATCCCACACAAGCAGCTATAAAGTTGAGGTCGAAAAAGGAAATGGCGTTGCTGCAAGAATGCTTTGAGGAGTTTAGGCCAAGGCTAGAAAAGTCACCTTGGGCAATGACTGCTCTATTAGAGACGTATTAAGCGAGGTTCTGACTCCAAGTGCATGTCGGTTTGTGTCAGTGATGTGAGGAAGTATAACATGTAGCTGTCTTCTGCTTTCATTAGCGTGTCGTGTACTTCTAGGCAATCCTAGCGATGTAGCGAGGCTTTCGTGTAAAATACATGAAATGCTATGCTAACTACAGGGAGACAAGCATTGTGCAAGTTGGCCCACTTGTTCCCGAGGAACCCAAGCTGCCAAGGGCGTTAAGCCGCTTTCGTACTGCGCAAAGGAAGGTTAGAGAGGAGTCAACGTCTGCGGGACATTGTCAAACTCACTGCGGCTGACTTCAGAAGCAACGATAGTCCGTCTATCTGGTAGTTTATGCGGTGGGGTACCAGTTGACGAGATGCAAGGTGTTCTTCCATATCACTGACGACTAACAGAGTAGCGTCGGCTGTTTCGTTAACCAAGCAGGGTCCTACCAGCTCTGTAAGCAGTTGTTGGGGAAAGTCCAGCGATGCGGCTAGACAAGGTGTCGGAAGAAGCAGAAGATGAGAAGGCCGGGAATGACGCTGAACATCTGAATTGGAGGTAGAAATGTCTTCTTGCATGTCACCATTAGCAGCTTGAGTAGAGACTCCCTTCCATTGCTGTTTTGTCCAGGTCGGAATAGTTTGAGCCGGCAGCTCTGCTAGCATTGAATCCCTCCAGAATATTCTGTTGAGAGTAAATGAGGTTTAGTCCATCTTGCACAAGTCTTGTATCTTCTAAGCGTACCGAAAGTCTGCCTCTCCTTCCGCTACGCTTTGCCCTTTCCATTGCAACACATCTAGAACGAAAAGCGCGGCCGCCTCTTTCACATATATGCAGTCTAGCACGCAATTCGGTGGGAGTGCTGGCACATTCTGCCTTAAGAGCGGTTTGCCAGTCGTACGAGCCAGTAAAATAGTGTTCGTTACTATCAAATTGCCATCTTTCGTCAGACTTCAAATGCGGAATGCTCTCTCGTAACCCACCTTTGCCTTTGCTGCTAGTGCGAGTACTGACGAAAGTTACAGCCATACAACGCTTGCCCTTCGGAATTGGACCCAAGGCCAGCCATTCACCCGCTAAATCGGAAGGCAGCCCTTCGCCCTCCAAGTAAAGAATTTCGCCTTGCATCAATCGGTTAGCGTAGATTTTATACTGATAGGCATCGTCAGCATGTAGCAGATTCTAATTACTAAGGCTCAACATGCACCTTCTTCCTGATGCGCTTGGGCATATGTCTGCGGGGTTTCTGGTTCGTGTTGAAAGAGGTGGCGTTGCTATTGTCAGCCGGTTGTTCATGCTTATGGAAGGTGTCTTCGACTGATGCTGCTGAGGGACTCTCGTTCGCATCTTCGAAACGTCCATCTTCGGGCAAGGCTTTATGGGAATTGACCGTCGTATCCGCTTGTTCGACATCATCACTGGACGAGTCGCTGAGGTCTAGGTCGTCGAGCACATCGTCTAGGCCCTCTCTGGCGAGACTGAAGGCAAGTCTACGTTGCTGAGATGCAGGCAAACATCAGAACGTTAGGGTTCAGTCCCAATTTAGCGGTTGAAAAGGCTCTGGTAGGGTAGAGATGTACCTCTTTCTGGCGGGCAAGGGCATCCTGCCTGCGACGAGCTTGACTAGAGCTAGCCGTGAAGTCAGTTCCTACGTTCCTCAGGCTCTGATATTGAGACAGTCGCTCAGGCTGCGGCGTCATGGTTGCGTCTGCATAAGCCTTGCTGCATGGTACGCAGGTGGTCGTAGCTGTGTAGGTGAATGATCGGCTGGAAGACAAGGAGCACGGCTGCAGACTGCAGGATCTTTGCACTGTTGCAACTCACCCAGATCCACCGAGGACAGTTATAAAAGCAGACGCGGCCAACCAAGTGGCCTCTGCTACCCATTTCGACATTATGGCAGACTCTGCGGGCACCCTACCAACTGGCTCTAGCGGCTCGCCTACCGACTTTCTGCGCAACGTAGTCGGACAGAAGGTTGTAGTCCGTCTGAACAGCGGCGTAGACTACCGGGGTGCGTCTCATCACTGGTACTCAAGCTATCTCTGAAGCTAATGCCGTTGTATTCTCCTCTCACCAACCAATGCTGGCACGATCACCTATACAATTATCTGCGACTTGCTACAATCTACTAGGCATCCTGAGTTGTCTGGACGGCTACATGAATGCAGCTCTGGAGAACACTGAAGAGGTCGTCAATGGAAAGGTCACTAATAACTACGGAGACGCTTTCGTTCGAGGAAATAACAGTACGTTCAATCTTGACTCCGGTATAGCATTGGAAGATCGCTAATCCTTACTGACTCAAATGCTACAGTTCTTTACATCACACGGCAATAAGACCTGGAACTCCGAACGATTGTCTACTGCTTTTGTATATTGTTGACATATAATAGAATCTCTCGTGAAAGCTGCACCTCCACGTTCAATCGGTGAACCGCTATATGGGGCAACGCTAACCAAATTTAAGAAGCGATTGAGTCCGAGTTGAAGGTGCTACATCCGAAATATGGTTGTATAAGGGTGCATGGAGAGCAATAAGACTAAGGCAGCTTCTAGTAACCCATCTGATGATCTTTATTCAAGCTGACCAGCATCATCATCTGTTGGCTCGACGAGGCAGTTCAGAGCCTGCGACCGCAATGCACTTCAACCTCAACGTACCTTTGGTGTCCTGAGTGCCTTTCTGCAGCGCACATTGAACCTAGGGCCGTGAAGAACAACAGCTTCATCAAGGAGTGCCTCCTAGAATACATACGTCTTGCGCTTTCAGCGAATTGGAGGACTTCCGTCATGCGTATGGTCTGCGATAGTACACAGACCATACAGCTCAAGAAAATACCTTCTGGCCATGTCAGCCTTGCTATACCCTTCGCCGAGAGTTTTCTCCGGGAGAACCGCTCGGCACGTGATTCTTCCTGTTGTGTACTTGACTGTCAGAATTTCTTGGAAGAATGAATATGCTTTACTTCTGCGGTATACTCAAAACGAACTGTATCCCTATTCTGTCAGAAGCGAGCAACTGTAGCCTGTACAAACTCTGCGACTTTGCACTATCTCGAAGCCATCCAACGGAAATGTCCGGCCATGGCCTGTCAAGCTGATCGTATTTCGGCAGGATGGCCCAAGCGTCTCGTACCGAGCTTCTTTCTTTTCTACCTCTCGCCTGTTAACAGTACAAAGCGATGATTCCTCAGAGTCTACGTGTGCCTGTGTGCCAGTGCACACGCGCTGTGCAGTCCTCAAGCCGAATCTCGAAAGGCTCGCCTGTCGCAGCTTTGTATGCCCAACGAGCCCTGCACACGGCACGTCCAGCGAGAGAAGCAGCAGCAGGCTCGGACTCTTTGACTCCACTGGAGCTCTCAAGTCTCAACAAAAACTCGAAAGAAGCCGAGAAGCAGAAGAATGAGAGTACTGCCGTGCGCGCGCTCGATCGCCTTTCTTCTGCTTTGAGAATCAAGGAAGCAGGAAACGAGCGACATCACAAGCTGTCTCGAATACGTGGTGGAGGTATTCATGCCTTTCTATCGTTTAATCTCAAGCCTTTAGGCTGACTTTACCTAATTGGACAGGATTCTGGGCTGACCGTCATGCAAACCCTTCAAAGCATGACTCGTCTGGCAGTATACAATCAGAAAGTGATGCTGCGAAGCGAATGGAAGATTCCTATGTCGAAGTAGACCTCCCATTTGAGAGTGAACCTGCCTTGCTGGAGCAATACATTGGGGCATTCACCAGTGTTCGAATTGGCCGTATTATGGAAGGTGCGGCTCATCTTCCGAGAGTCTCGTAAATAGTCAGGTCGGCATGCTGATTCCTCCACTCTGGCAGATCTGGATAGTCTTGCTGCTTCAGTGGCATACAAGCACGTTCTACCAAAAGGACTCGATACCAGGGATACAGCCAAGGCGGGATTATACGTTGTCACGGCAGCGGTCGACCGTTTGGACTTACTACGACCACTTTCACCTGATGAGCCCGAAGATCTGAGATTATCCGGACACGTCTATTCTGTTGGAAGATCAACAATGGAGGTCACAGTGCGGCTTCAATCTATTTCACGACGAAAAGGCCTGCGTGATACTCCAGAAACAATCCTGCTGGGACGCTTTACGATGGCTTGCCGTGACAAAGAAACCGGTAAAGCAAGACCTGTCCCTCAACTAATCACAGAAGGCGAAGATGAAATCACTTTAGAACAATTAGGTAAAGAGCAGAGGGAGAAAAAGTTGGCACAAATGAAGCAGAGTCTCCAAGTCGTACCGCCTAATGAGGAAGAATCGAGAATGCTATATAGAGTCTTCACGCAGTTCAAAGACTTGTATAAAGATGGAGCAAGCATACCGGAAGAGGTGGTCTGGATGCGCAAGGGAACTCAGCTGACTAGCGCCCTGATGGCTCATCCACAAGAGCGAAATGTGCATGGCAATGTCTTTGTAGGTTCTTTCTGGTTGTCTCCGACAGGGGATGTGCGCTGATTTTACATTATCGAATCAGGGTGGCTATCTGATGAGACTGTGAGTTTGTACATCAGACTGATCCGTCTCGTTGACTAAGCCTGGTTCGTTACTCAGAGCGTATGAGGCTGCATATTCGACAGGATGTCTATTTGCCCGGTCACCCATCGTCTTCTTAGCATTGGAGTAGGGTATCTCCTCATTTACTCCTCTGTTGCTATCTGACGAGGCGTCTCTTACAGTGAATTGGCCTTTAAGGCGCCCGTGACAGTGGGCTCGCTTCTCCAGCTAACTACAGCTGTGACTTTCTCGCCTATTGAGAATTACTCAGAGCGTAAGCAGCCTTGTGCAACTGTATGAAGCACGATAACTTATACTGATGAATATTTACAGACAAATCATTCCAAGTCAGTGTAGAAGCTGCGACTATCAACCTTCACACTGGGGACAAGCAGGTCACGAACACCTTTCACTATACCTTCTCGAGCAAGGAGCCTCTCAAGCGTTTCATACTTCCTGAGACATATTGTGAGTCCAGTGATGCAGCTTAAGCAAGAATAAGGCTGAGTCTATGCTATTTGGTTGTTCTTGCAGTGGACGGATTAAGTTGGCTAGAAAGCATGCGAAGAAGGGAAGTCGGACGAGAGCTTAGACAATTATACGCTTCATAGACGCATTCGTCAAAACCTCATATGGTGCATTCATTGCGTAACGGAGACAGGGTATCGAGTATAGATAAGATGCAAAGTCTATGTTTCGCCAGAGTACGGGGCGTCTAAACAATGATGATCTAATTAGAAGGAGGCAGATTCTCCTCCGCATCGAATCGGACAACCACCTCCTTGATGCTTGGGAATTGGCTCTTGACACTATCTGCTATTTGATCGGCTACTTTCGAAGCTTCTGCTACTGTCAAATCTGGTGGAAAGCCTATTGCCATATCGGCGAGCGTGAAGGTGCCGGACTTGAATGTGCGCACAGCTGAAACGGAGCGGATTGGAAGCTTCAGGTCGGAAACGGCATGCTGTTCGTGCTCGTGCGCGTTTCCGCCTGCATGGTCGTGATTATGCTCGTGAACGCTTGTGGTAGATACGGCTGCTGAATCTTCGCGCATCGATAACACCCAGTGTTCGATTTGTCCAGTGAGTTTGGGATCGATAGCGTAGTCTACTAGCTCCTTCATAGCATTCAAGCCAATTTCACTGCCTTGCTTGATGATCATGCCGGCAACCAGCAAACCACCGACTGGATCAAGCATGGGGAAGCCCATACTCGAGCCAAGGATAGCAACTCCAGCTAAGCAGCCGGAGAAAACATCGGATCGATGATGCAGAGCATTGGCTTCCAGAACGTTTGAGCGTTCCTCCTTAGCTACCTTGAGCGTTGCTCTATACATCCACTCTTTGATCAACACGCTAAGTAGCGCGATCCATGCCGCATTGGGGTCGAGCGCATGCACATGTGCATGTCCTCCTATATTACTCAGTACGCCGGACGACGTGCTATTGAGCATAGTATCGGCAGCGTGAGCTAGCTCTGGAGCCGCGGTAACAGCTGCGTGTGAAAGGGCGTGCAGGAACAGGAAGTACGAGTGCACGCCTGCATGCAGAGCGTGTCAGTATGAAGGGATGCGCTTTAATAGTGCAGACTAGCTTACCAATTCCCAAAGCTCCTCCTATGAGCGCTGTAGCTACTGCCAGAGATCCCAAAGCTTCGAACTTGCCTGTATTGTGAGATAGATGGGCGATCAGCTTGCAGGACGCGGAGCTACCAGGACGATTCTGACACACCATAGCCATATTGGAAGCCACGGCTGGCTGGCCGCCGTGATAGCCTCCAACTGAAGAGCACAACGATGTCTCCGAGCAAGTCACTGAGTGAGTGGCCAGCGTCGGCAAGCAGACTGGCGGAATGCAGCATGTAGCCTCCGACACCTTTGGCTGCTGTGAGGAGTATGTTGCTTGCCAGACCCCATAGGATGATGCGACTGCCGCGATCTCCAGCACCACTGAAGGCTGCTGCTAGTGCTGCGGCTTCCTCTGTATCTCCTCCGTGTGAATGTGTATGTCCAAATATGCCGTGATCATGGTGATGCTCGTGTCCTGACTTTGTTGAATGCGAGCGTGCAGCAACTTCCGCATTGCTGCTACTTTCGCCTTTCCTGCTCCTCACTGCTGAAGTACTGTTCAAAGCTGAGGTTGATGCTGTTGCCGACATGTTTGTGGTTTGACTGAGAGAAGAAGCAGGCTGGCTGGAGGGTGGTGCAGCTTTCGTATGTGATCTTCGTAGGAAGACTAGAAATGAGGTAGAAGACGGTATGGAGAGGGAGGTGGGAAGGTGGAGCAGCTCTGAGGGCGAGCTTCGGAATGATGGCAGAGCAATACTCGAGTAGCACTGCCTTTGCTGCTTCGTAGGCTGCGTGAGTGCTGGAAGTGAAGCTGTCGCCCGACAAGTGCGCCGACTGCTGCTCGTGTAACAGGTCGAGCCTTGGAGCGGAAGAGGCCCTCTTGCGAGCCTGCAGAGGCTCATCTAGTCATCTGCTGGGTATATGGAGTGTGTCTGGTATCGAAGAAGAGCAAAGGCAACAGCATGATGGTCATTCATATCGCGCAATAATTGAACATGTCGACTTGCTCGATTGCCTTTTGTGACTTCGACGGCAACACGATGAGCAGCGACTTCACTTCTCTGCAGAACATCGCAAGTGGGACTGCTCTTTGCAGCTTCGTCAGTGCAGAAACATTATGGGCCATCTCATCACCGTCTCGACCTGCAGGTATGGCGGCCTTCTAGAGCTTCCTCCTGATCTACGCGACTTACATTCAATGTGACTTGGATAGTCTGAATCAATGGGCTCTTGACTTCGATGGGAATCTCGAACGCATTCTCGAGAGCATTCGTATAGCAAAAGAACGTGGATCAAAGCTGCGTGTTGGACCCGAACTGGAAATAACGTGAGACTCGACAGGTCTCGGTATGATCGCCCGGATCATCATTGATAACATCCCCTCGGTTTCAGTGGATATGGTTGCATGGACCACTTCCTCGAAGGTGCGTGCATCTAAAGATTTGTGCGAGACACTCGTTCTGATCTATCATCCAGGCGATACTGTCCTACACGCTTGGGAGGTCTTAGCTAAGATCTTGCAATCTCCGGAATCGATGGGAATTATATGTGATGTCGGCATGTAAGTAAATGACTACCGTGTAACTTGTGTCTAGTCTGACAACTTCGTATCAGGCCCATCGTACACAAGAATGTGATATATAACTGCAGAGTCATCATCTTCGATGGCCGTATCCTCCTCATTCGACCCAAAATGTGGATGGCTAACGATGGAAACTATCGCGAACTGCGTTTTTTCACTCCTTGGATGCGGCCAAAGCAGACTGAAGACCACTTCCTACCAAGGATGATTAAGGAAATCACTGGACAGACTGTTGTACCGTTCGGCGATGCTGTAGTCTCCACATACGATACGTGCATTGGCATCGAGCTTTGCGAGGAGCTCTTCACGCCCAACAGGTACGCTTGTACATCATGCAAGTCTGTCACTGCGCCCTATCACACTGATTGTGCTTCTTTCCCAGTCCGCACATTGACATGGGCCTGGATGGTGTGGAGATATTCACTAACTCCAGCGGAAGTCATCACGAGCTGCGAAAGTTATACAGGCGTGTCGAAGTCATGAAGGAAGCGACTGAGAAGGTTAGTGTCTTCTCCCGTGCTCCCTAAGCGTCGCTTATCTGATTGGCTACTCTTCAGTCGGGCGGCATCTACTTGTATGCGAATCAGCAAGGGTGCGACGGAGACCGACTCTACTACGATGGATGCGCAATGATTATGGTCAATGGCAACATCGTAGCACAAGGCTCACAGTTCTCATTGAACGATGTAGAAGTCGTGACAGCTACCATAGACATCGAGGATGTTCGAGCACACCGTGCTAGGAGCAGTAGAAGCTTTCAAGCAGCAAGAACGGAGGCTTACCAACGGATACGCGTGGAGACGGCTCTGAGCACAGGGAAAGGTGATGATCTTGTGGAGCTGGAGATAACAGAGAAGAAGCAACCATTCTACCATCTTCCGGAGGAAGAAATTGCGTAAGATCTAATCTTAGTAACGTCCGTCAGGTTATCATACTGATCTCATATGTTACAGGCTGGGACCAGCATGCTGGATGTGGGACTATCTTCGCCGGAGTCGCGTTCAAGGCTACTTTGTGCCATTGAGTGGAGGTATAGACAGTTGTGCGACTGCGGTCATCACATACTCCATGTGCAGACAGGTTGCGAAAGCCACTGCTCAGGGAAGTGAGTACCGCTCCCCTACCCTGCCTTCTCACAATCACTTACGCGTGTGGAATGCGCTCTCAGACAAGCAAGTCATTGCCGATGCAAGAAGAATGACGGGAGAGCCAGAAGAATCGGAGTACCTGCCTGCGGATCCTAAAGAGTTTTGCAACCGCATCTTCCACACCTGCTACATGGGAACAGAGAATTCGAGTGCTGAAACGCGCAAGAGAGCGAAGGATCTGGCCAAAGCCATCGGAGCATACCACACAGAGTAAGTCAAGCAAGTACAACGGAATTGACCGCAGCTGACGGGAAAAGATAGTCTGAATATGGATACTGTAGTGACTTCTATTCGAGACCTGTTCGCTTTCGTCACTGGCCGGAAGCCAGCTTTCCGAGTGCATGGAGGTAGTAATGCCGAGAATCTCGCTCTTCAGAATATACAAGCGCGACTTCGGATGCTGCTAGCTTATTTCTTCGCGCAGTTACTTCCCTGGGTGCGAGGAAAGTGGGGCTCGCTCCTTGTGCTCGGAAGTGCAAATGTAGACGAGAGTCTTAGAGGCTATTTGACGAAATACGACTGCTCAAGCGCCGATATCAACCCCATTGGCTCAATCAGTAAGACAGACTTGAAGAGGTTTATCAGATGGGCAGAAACGGACTTCGATCTTCCTATTCTTCGCGAGTAAGTACAGGTGCTTTTGAGAACTTATCTTCGATTATGAAAACTGACGTTACACAGATTCATTGACGCCGTGCCTACCGCGGAGCTTGAGCCTATAACTCAAGACTATGTACAGGCCGATGAAGCCGACATGGGAATGACATACGAGGAACTCTCCGTGTTTGGAAGATTGCGAAAGACGGAGAAATGTGGCCCATACAGCATGTTCACGAAACTTGTTGCGGAATGGGGAAGCACTCTCAGTCCACTTCAGGTAAAGGCGACGAGCTCAAAGTTGAGTGAAGGTAGCGCTGAAACGGACATTTCGTAGATTGCCGAGAAAGTCAAGCTGTTCTTCTTTGAATATGCACGAAACCGGCATAAGATGACAACTTTGACTCCTTCATACCATGCTGTAAGCTGCCCTTAGGACAACCTCCTGTAGTATCCGAGCTAAACATATACCCTCTAACTAGGAATCGTATAGTCCTGATGACAATCGTGAGAGATTCTCTATAACTGTCCCGTGCAACATTTCTAACGACACATGATCTCGTCCTTTTTGCTACTCCGCAGGATTCGACTTGCGGCCTTTCCTGTATCCTTCGAGATTCCCCTGGCAATTCAGAAAGATGTGAGTAGCGAAGAGAAGCGTATGCAGACGTCATTGATATTGACTTGTTGGATACCAGCGACGAACGGGCTGCACAGAGTATGTTCGACAGTGGTGCTATGCGTAATGTAGCTGACATGGGTTATCCAGTGCCCGACCGCAGCGAGAGTAGCAAGCAAAAAGCCGATTGAGATGGGCAATGCAAGACCATTAGTGGAGGAACGTTACTGGACTTGTGTCTCTACGCCTCAGAGATCTACGCGTATGTGACAAACGCTGTATTGCACCAGATGACTATATGAGGGTACTTAACATACTCTAGGCTGATGAAGCGTGGGCCCAGAACCTAGCGCAAAATAGAGTGAAATATTGTTTGATAAGCAATGGGTAAATGCAAGGGAAATGATTGCAAGGGAAATGATTGTAATGCTGTCGAGCGCAATGTGAGAGCTACAGAATTGAACCTAGCTTGCCTTGAGGAGCACCGATAACTCTGGACCGGCCAGTGATCTCCTCAATTTCAGCCTGGCGACCTCGAGCCTTAACGATAGTCTTGGCGTGGGATTCGAGGGGTGCGTAAATGTTGTACACAATGAGACCAACGACGACCATGGGATATGCGATGAAGTAGAGGTAGTAAGGCTTGTAGCCGAAGAGATGGAGACCAATGAGAAGAGAGTAGAAATCGCTTGTCATGAGGGACAAGTTGTAGAATGGGGAACTTGCGAATCGGAAAAGGATAGGAGCGAGCGTGTAGAGGAGAACCATAGCGGATACATAGCCGATGAGGAAACCGACATTTCGACCAGACCAAACCGCCTCGTGGATTGTGGAGTGTTCGTAGCCTCCGACAAGTATGCCGTTGACGATGAAGCCCCAAAAGCCAAGCTGCCCAACAACCTCGTAGAGAGGCCTGCCTCTGACGAGGAACTCTTCTAGACCGTTGCTGATACCGTACAGGGTGGCACCAAGCAGCATGAATAGATCGCCTTTGACTTTGTTGGCGTAACCCCAGTCTTTGCCTGTTCGCATGTCACTGACGACTAGAATGACGAGACCGCCGATACAGATGCAGACACCGAGAATCTGGGACCAGTGGTAGCGAGACTTGAGCAGGATGAAGCAGACCAGCATCGAGACTGGAGTGGCCCAGGCATTGATCAGAAGGCAGGAAAGCAGATTGGTATACTTGAAGCCAAAAACGGTGGTGAAGTTACCAAAGACATCGATGGCTGTAGAAAGGGGCGAGGGGAAGACGCTCAGTTGGTGGTTTCGCGGTTGCTGAAGAGTTGACAAGACTTACTAGCAAGAATGAAGTACTTCCATCCATCGGTGAGGATCATCTTGACCCAAGCTGAGGGGCCATACTTGTAAAGGGTGAGAGGAGTGTAGACGGACATCAAAGCGAAGTAGACGAAGAAGGTCTGTATAGCAACAAGAAGAGGGAGTCAGCTATATTTGCCACCACGGAAAGGAGAGCATCAGTCGAACTCACCTGAGTAGCAGGGAGAGACCATGCACCCATGCCGAGCTCAGTGGTCACAGTACTGGTTGTAGTGATGCAGAGTGACAGGATCTGGCCAGTGATGATGCAGAGCAGTAGTCTTGGAGTTGCAGCAGCTCGGATTCGCCTGGCAAGACTGCTGAAGAAGGCTGACGGGCCGTTCCTCCATTCGATAGCCGGGAGCTTCTTCTTGAACTGTGCTACATCAGCAGCTTTGTCGTCCAAGCTTGCCTCGTTGTTGCTGGACACGGCAGCGGTGTATCGATCGCTGCCATTCTCCCCCAGGTCTACAGGCTCGAACTGCTTCTTGTCGTCAGCACCATCACCGAGACCGGGTGTGTGCACAGCAGTCCTTCCTATCTCCGGCAGAGCTGTCATCTCTTCGCCTGGCGTCGCGGCGGCTGGGGCGTAGCTGGACATCGTTCACCTGCCTTTCTTGCAAGCAATGGAGCTCTTCGCAGAAGTGAGGTCGATGTAGGAGTGGAAGCAGATGAATGCGTTCTTCGTGGATTAGACTGGCAGACCTTGTTAAGAACGGCGGAGAGTCCAAGGTGCCAGGGCAGCAAGTGCGTTGCTCGTTGGTGCTATCTTAACCCGAGCTCGTCGAGAAAATCCTGTTGCTCTTTGCTGGGATCATCTTGCGCGGTTTTCAAGAACTGATCGATACAGGAAGATATACTGCAAGAACTGTCCGTATATTTATAATTTTGTCTGTACACAGCAATTGAAGATCATTCACTACAATTCGGAGCGTCAATCCCAAAAACTTTGGGATGCTGCTATATCTTGCCAGTCCTCCCTAACATCTTGCTCAATAGGCAAAAGGTGCTGCAAAGCTTAAGCCCACTCTAGACCAGCATTTACGACTTTCACATTACGATTCATCCTGGAATAACCAAGCGCGAAATGGCCCGCTACGTGTATACAATATTGGAAGTTCTGGGAATTGTATTTGATAAAACTGGAGTAAGGTATATCGTGTTGAGGAGAGGAAAGTGTACGGCCATTATTTCACTTCGGAGCTCCTATGTTACCGCGACTGCAATAAAACCTTCAGCTAACTGCTACGAGAAGAACACAGCTCACCAAACACAAGACGAGCCAAACACTGGACGAGAGAGTAACCGCTAGTAGTATAATTCGGATATGATCAACCCCCGACGGTATAGCCTATCATGATTGCTTCCCTTCTTCTCCGTCTCGAGGGGATACATGCGACCTTCAAAATGGTCTCGATATTCAAGGTCTCCACGACAGAACAATTTCGTTTCGGTCCCTTCGAAGATAGTTTTGACCTTGTCGAAGTTTGCCAGATAGTGGTTCCTCATGATGCTTGCATAATCTGCAGGATCTTCAGCTTCGTCTTCATCTTCATCTTGCTCTTGCTCTTCCTCTTCCTCTTCCTCTCCCTCTTCCTCTTCATCATCCTCCCAATAGTTATGTACAGCATTTGGCCAATCGTCTTCATCCTCATCCTCATCGGTGTGAGCAGCAGGGAGGGGAGGCTCGTAGTGCTGAACCCAGATCTCTTTGAGACAGGAGCTCGTGGCTCGCCAATGCTCGGCAAACTGCTGACAGAGCTCCAAAGAGTGTTCGTCTAATAAACTTCCACAGCCCAAGGTCTCTAAAGCAGGTGCCTCGATGGCCGTAGCGAGTATAGCACAAGCATCCAGTTGCGTGCGTAGAGCTAGAAGGGGTTTAAGACCTGTGTCATAATAGCAAAGAATCTTAAGCTTAGGTAATCTCAAACTTGGATGAGCTACCATATCCTTCCCGTTTACACCGGAGCAACACAGCCACAACTTCTGTAGAGATGCTGCTTGCGACATTATGATAGAGACGATATCCACGTTCAAGTCTTGCCAATTTATCTTAAGATTTGTCAAAGAGGGCATGGCTCTGGCCAGGGAGTTTAGTCTTGAGGGTGTAGAACTTAGCCAGAAAATTGGACTGTCAACGCGTCCATGTAGCCACAGGCGTTGTAGACTTGGAAAGAAGGTTTGCCAATTTTCATGATCTACTTCGTTGCAATCGTACTTGACAAGATGTTCCTCTTTAGGCGTATCATTGAGGCATCCAAACATACCGAGTTCGGGATAGACGTCAATACTCCTCAACAGCGGCAGCTTGGCCAGTGCATCGAGTATGGGTGCTATGTATTCTTCATGTCGGGTTTTGAGAGTGATCATCGTATCTTGAAGGCCTTGCATAGCGGAAAGGGCAGGTAGCAATATTGGAATGGTTTGATAGTAGAACGGACCCTCTCTGTTTATTGAGTAAGCACAGATGACGACTTGTTTGACGTATTCCAAGAAAGGCATGCCCTCCAGTGTAGAGGCCTTTGCCACAGTGAGGCGAGATAGATTGATCCTGAGGTAGGCATGCAGGATCGGAAGAATCTGTTCTCGGGTATTTCGACCAGAATATTTGAGCTCCGCCAGCAGGGCATTCCGTTTGGGCCACTGGGGCAGATTCTGAATGATCATCCTGATAATGTCGCCTGGACACTTATTCAGTCGCTGCAGCAAGCTTTCATAGTCTTCGTCACTCAGCCCAATGGCTAACTCGCGCATGTCTATGAGCCATTGAGGTGTGAAGAGCGCAAACAGTCCTGAAGATCGCGATGAGCCAAATGAAAATGGGGATGGAGATTGAGATTGAGGTGCACCGAACGAGAAGGGCCCTGCAGGTTGAGGTGCGCCAAAGGAGAAGTTGGACGAGGATGTTGGGCCCCCAAACAGCGAGATGGTTGGTGAATGCCCGAGTGAGCCGCCGAACGAAAACGGGGGTGGAGCTTGAGGTCCGCCGAACGAGAAGGGGCCTGGAGCTTGAGGTGCGCCAAAGGAGAAGTTGGACGAGGATGTTGGGCCCCCGAACAGCGAGACGGTTGGTGAATGCCCGAGTGAGCCGCCGAACGAAAACAGGGGTGGAGCTTGAGGTCCGCCGAACGAAAACGGGCCTGGAGGTTGAGGTCCGCCAAACGAAAAGCTGGGTGCAGGTTGAGGTCCGCCAAACGAAAAGCTGGGTGCAGGTTGAGATCCGCCAACCGAAAAGATGGGTGAAGGTGTTGGGGCTCCGAACGGCGAAGACATGGAATGCGATTGCGCTGTGCTGAACGAGAACATGGGTACTGGCGCCGACGGGGGATCATCCACTTCCATTTCGAATGCCATTTCTTGGAGTCTGTAGGCAGACGTGCCGCTCTTGGTCGATTTCTGTCTGAACCTGCATTACGAGTGCGTCTGTGTCAGTTTTCGCATCGTGATGCTGTTTCACAATCACTCACGTTGTGGGGATGCCTAAGAGACGACAGGTTGCCTGTTCCCTAGGCCTGTGCACGTGCACGATTATGCACGGAGAACGCTTGTGCAGATCCGGAAGAAGACAGCAGGTGGGGCACCTCAGCGGGAAGCGTGAGGTTGAGCTGCGTACACTCGAATTTGAGAGTGTTGGCAGCTGCAAGAGAAGCGGCTGAACGTAGTGATGCGGGGCAGACACTTCGACAGGGGCCCCAGCAGCCAAAGTCGCCACCGCGAGTCATGACATGGGGTGCGAACATGCTAGAACACATGGCATTTCCGGTCCATCCATTCTCGGTGGCCGGTTGTTCTATGCTCTCAAAGTCCTGACATGTCTGCTGGTTCAGTCTGCATTGAGCATGAAGCACTCATTAGCTGGCAGTATGATGTCTGCTGGCTGAAATCTAATGCGATTTCACTGGTGTCAGCAAATAGGATCTAGCGCAATGTAGATTAGTACTTGATGCTTACTCGCCAGTACTTCCGGTCCTGTGCCCTTGTAGTGTTGCAAAAGTGTATTCAGCAAGACGAAAGAAAAGGCGTGAAATTGGAGAAACCACAGCAGTGCCAGCTGTCGTAGTACGGGTAGGCGAGAGTAAGCTTAATCTGAACCGCCTTGCTGTGCCGACTGTACTTCCTGTTGTAGGAAAAGTGTAACAAGAAAAGCCGGAGATCCCTGCATCCTCCCGAGTAGCTTGATACCAGGTGATAGTCAAGTCCAAGGCGGCTTGGCAAAGTTCAAGCTTCCTGTGGGCATGACAGCTGGAATTAGTACGCGTATATCTATGTCAGATACCAGGTTTCGTAGCTTTCTCCGTTTTCTGCATTGCTCCTTCTGTCTTCCGTCCGTAGGAATACTTGTACGAGGGCAGAGACAGACAATTCGAGAATCAACACGAGTCACCAACAACGGCATCAGTGATACGACCAGTAGTCAGACTCAGCTGTAAGCTCGAAGTCGAGCTCAACGTGCTGTCAAATATGCTTACCTCGTCATCCTTGCTTCCCTTATAGCTCGCGTCGTGTATGCTGAGACACTCCGCCAATGCCTGTATTGGCAAAGCAGATCTCGCCCGGTTATGGTAGCAGGAGCGTCGCGTTCGCAGAGGTCGGCTATATTCAGGCAACTGTGATATGCTTGGATGTGCTCGTCGACTTATCTTGCAGAAATATCCATCCTCAAAGTCTCGACATAGCGCACGGGAATGAGGCGTCAAGCTTGCAGACTACAACGGAACACGATGACGCAAGCAATGAAAGTTGAAGTGATCATTGTACTGGCGAGAGGGAGAAAGCTGAACATCAGTGTGTCCTGCTACAAGCCATGAAGTTGCCCTGTTCGGCTTTTCCTGCTGTCGGCCCGACCCGAGCTGTAAACCCGAACCCAATCGCCGACAATCTGCGTCGCCACTCTGCGGCCGATAGCGACGCACTGCATAATCGTTCGGTCAGCACTCGGCTGCTCTTGGGAGATTTGCAAGCGCAGATCTAGAGAGCACCTCTTGCGTTCCTACTCAGTTGACATACACACACAGACCATCCACCTTTAGCAGCCACTCTCTCCCTGGTCCCAGCTTCCTATTATAACCCTGCTGCGTCGATCAGCCTCATCGATTTCGACAATAATCAGCAATCTGCGGCTCTTACACGGAGCTCTGCTGTCCTTGAGGGCACTTTCCACCTCGACTTACTCAAAGATGGCCACGGCAGTCGCGCAGTCCTCTGCCTCGGTGCATGCTCCAGGAGCTACGGCTGACCTGGCACCTGTTGTTCCATTTCCAGCCACATGGAAGGTAGGAGCGCATCGCTTTTTAGATCAGCTCGACACTCTGCTAAACTTATCTGATATGGTACATCTAGGCAAGCATCAGCCACTGGTGGGCACATTCATCTGCTGCGGGATTCGCCTCGCAGGCAGCCCTCCTCAAGCGAGGTTTGCAAGGGACTGGCATTCAGCTACGCGATTACGATGGCACGCCACTAGATGAAGGCGCCGCTACTGCTTCGACTTCATCTGGAGAGACCAGAGTAGCACAGCTGCGGCACATTGAACTGGGTGGAAAGGACAGAACGCTGAATGTGCTGGAAGTCGGAACGCCAGAAAGGAAACCTGGAGAGCATACCTTTGTCGTGCTACACGGTAGGCTCGGCGAATGCATCTAACAATCCATGTGAGGTCATACTAACTGATAGTTGTGCTTCCGCAGGTTATGGTGGTGCTTTTGCGTTCTACTGGCAAAACTTAGCAGCGATGTGTTCGATACCCAATTCCCGGATATATCTGATGGACCTGCTGGGAATGGGTCTTAGCGGACGACCCAAGTTTCCACACATCAAAGTAAAAGGAGATCCAAATACATCAGAAAACATTAAATCAAGGGTCAGCCAAGCAGAAGACTTCTTCCTTGACTCATTCGAAGATTTCGCAAAGAAGGAGAAAATCGATAATTTTACTATGATTGGACATTCTTTGGGTGGATATTTGTCTACTGCCTACGCTTTGAGAAGACCGGAACGTGTCAATCGGTTGATTCTCATTTCACCGGTCGGTATCCCTAAGAGTCCTTATCATAACGATGAGGAAGAAGAAGCGAAAGTAGGAGAGAATAGAATACCAGTGGAGCGAGAATTACGAGAAGATCAACGTCAAACGACAAGCGGACAAGCTAGCTCATCGAGATCATCACTCGCATCCAGCCCTTCCGAATCATCGAAAACTGCAGATAAACTCAAGATGCCACCAAAGACATGGTGGACGTATTTATGGGAGAAGAACATCTCACCTTTCTCGCTCGTCAGAGTCTCATCATTCATGGGACCAAAGCTAGTCTCAAGATATGCAGCTCGCAGATTTGGCCTGTTCCCACCTGAAGTACAAACTGATCTTTTCGGATATTTGTATTCGGTATATGGTCAACCTGGAAGTGGAGAATATTGTCTCGCTCATATACTATCACCGGGCGCTTTCGCAAGGTGGCCTTTGATAACGCGGATCAAGCAGCTTCAGGGCGATATTCCAGTCAGCTTTGGTGAGCGGAGTCTGCTTTGGAATGAGCCTCCCCTTCCATGACTAACGAATGTGGTCGTTATTGTTACCCTCATCAGTGTACGGCGACTCAGACTGGATGGATAAGAACGGAGGCAGAGATATCTGCAATTACCTCAAAAACAGAGCAGAGTCGAGCCCTAGGCAGAAGGCTCAAGCGAGAGTATATGTCAACGAGCACGCCGGCCACTGGACGTTCCTCGAGTGGGTCTCCACATCCTAACGCTACGAATCAGGTCTTTCCCAGAGCTGACGCTACTCTTTTGTAACCAGCAATCCTGCCGGGATGGATAAGATCCTGAAAGCGGAAATGAAGGAAGCAGTCGAGGGCAACACCCGCACATAGGCTGAGATCCCCTTTATGGCCATAGTGAATTGCCTTATTTATCCCAGTTACACCCTGTTTTTCTCATGTAACCCTAACGACATACTGTTCTAGAAGATTAAGTTCATGCCATCTCTACATTTTTCCACCTTAGACCATTGATGTTGCATAGTATAGAAACATATAGTCCTTGTGCGCGCAGATATCTTGCGAAAGAAAGCCGCATTGCTCATGCACCTGTTCCGCCCAAGGGATCTCGACTGTCTTCAAAGATCACTTCGCCTTCTTTGTGAACATCGCGATGCCCCAATTCAGGATCGAAGAATTGCGGCAAGTATCGTCGCCAGCCTGTAGCTGGCTTTCCAGTGACGTGCTCCCGACGGTGTAGACCAAAGATTGTTTCGTAGATCAAAGTTGCGCTGTGCGAATGATGGCATATTCAGCAGGGAAGGAAGTTATTCTCAACGGATTAATAAGTGACCCACTATAGTAACGCTGCTGCTATGCCAAGAATATTCGTACTGTTCAGATGCTCTTCATCCGCAAGCGGCAGGAAGATCAATATCAATGCGACAACAAAGCGCGGAATGAGGCGAAACCGCTACAAGGATGAGGGTATAAGTCTGTATTGTCTACATCAGCGAAGAAAGTAGATCTCGTACATACCTTTCGCATGACAAGGATGTCATCGTCCTTCTCCCGCTCCAAGACAGCTAATAGACCAGTAGACACCAAACCAACCGATAGTCCAGCGCAGAAGAACCATCTAATGCCTTGCTTTACTCCCGTCTCAAGCGCAATGAGTACCGCACCCGCGTCACCGCAAAGCGTCAAAGCCGCAACAGCAGGCATATGAAGCAAGAACCAGAGAGTGGCATAATTCCCACTATGTCGAAGAGGATGTACGAAATTGACACATCCAGATGAGAACATGTATAGGAATTGGAGAGAAGCGGCGATAAGGAGGATGAGAGCTGCTCGGCCTGTCGCCCGGTCGATACCTAATCCTGCTGGCGCGCCCGATACACTTGAATAGATGAATTCGCCAATGACGATGGTGTAGAACTGACAAGTAGTAGAGGGAAATCATCAGTTTTTCCCATCAGACGCACAAGGCTTCGGTAGCGATTTGCTTACATCTGCATGGCGTTCAATTTCGTGTTCGACTGCGAGGGCAGAGTGTCAGCAAGAGAGGCATTCCTCCTGATGGTGAGGCTCTTATCTACTATTCAGCGCTGAGCTGTACTCGAGCTTCATGAGACGTTTGAAGTGCGGGGAATATACTGCCACCCATAACGCATGCTCCAGAGTAAGACCGACTACAACGAGAGCTATAGCAGCTCGCGTGGAAGTGAAGATAGCCCCAATGTAGAGTGCGATAGGAATAATAGTGAGGAAAGATTGTATACGGAGTTGCTGTCTGACTTGATGAACGTAGAAAGAGTAGGCCATTCTACCGATGACTAGACTCATGTCCGCTACGATGTAGACTACGATAGTCGTAGTCCTTCCTCCACCTTCATAATGATGAGAGGTAGTTCCTATTTCTGCTGCTTTCTTGAATAGCCTGTGTATAGCTTCTCCTCCTCCTTCTGCTGCAGTACCTCCTTCTCCGGTAGTAGTTGCAGCAGGTTCTTCCTCATGTGGCGCATCAGCTATAAAAGGCGCGTTGTTGCCGAATGTAATCAGAAGTATCATGATCCACATGACAAAAGTCTTCTGAAGCACATCATCGTTCCAGAACATGTTCATATTCTCCCGTAGACCTGACCAGATGGAAAAAGACGCCCAGAAAGTGATGATGTACCGCACCAAACCATTGCCGGTCGGATCTTCAATGGCTGATTCTGCTAGGACGGCGATGATAGCTACGAAGACGAGGTCGAAGAAGCTTTGTTCATCAGTCCAGACAGAGTGATATTTATGTAGGTGTCAGCACGTGCACTATCCGAATACTAAGCACCAAAAAGCAAATGGGCTGCTCACTCACAGCTCTATTCTAGCACTGGCTCTCCCCTCGGCAGATCTGAACAATTTGCCTCTATAGAACCACTGCTTCACTTTCGGTTTCCTCAGCAAGTAATGCCGTCGCTTGTCCTCCTCCGACTCCTCGACTTCTTCATAGTCAACATGGCCGTATCTTAGGTGTTCGGCGGCTGGAGTGTGCAGCTTGACCGGCCTACCACCGGCATCTGGAGCATGTGGACTAGCTGCTGACGAGCCGTTCTTGCTTGTTGCAGCACTTCCATCGTTGTGACTGCCACTGCCGACATCGCGTTCGCTGAATTCAAGCTGCGACTTCTTGGTCGAGGACGGACTGGCTGCAGCGCCAGTGGACGATGGAGCTGCCATCGTATGCAAGCATCCAACTCGCAATGCACGCAGTCAGCAGCAAGAAAAGTTCTCCATCGTGCTTAGGCAGTGCAGCAGCTTGAATACATTGCACCTTCTCTCTCCACCTGGAGAAAGCCGATTATCCCGCTGCACTACAATTATTGATCAGAAACCTAGAACTGGGGCTACAGCTGTAATCTGATAAGGAAGATGGCACGGACAAGATGACTATGCATGTGCACGAACTCTAGAGGGAGGACTACTAATGTCTTATGTCGCATGCTTTCGTTAACGTGATGACTCTGCTTCTCCTGTCCTTCCGAGGTGGCCGGTACTGGCTTGGCTGTCCGTCGAAGGGATTCCGAATACAACTGGCAACAAGGCTTGTTGCAAATATACCATACGAGACCAGCAGAGGTCCACAAAAGGTCTAGACCACATCCTATGCTGATCTGAGTCATAAATAAACGTACGATAATGATTGGGGCTTGACCGGTGTGACCCGGCTAGCTAGCTCAGGATGGCTGGTAACAGGCCAGATGGTTGCAAGAAGGAGGAAAGCATTGCAAGGCAAACTGAGATCCCATCTGAGATCTGGTATCATCTTTCTCCTTTTTTTATATCCTTCATCAAATCCAGGTTCTGGAAAACATCAAGCTATTCCTCCATTTTCTTTTCTTCTTCCCTTCAAGGTTTTTTTAATCTTTTCTCTTGCGTACTATTATTATTATATTTTATCCTAGCTTTTCTCTTTGACTGGTTCGACTTCCTTCCTTTCCCCCTCAAGTATCAACTATCAAGGATCAGTCTTAGTCAAACGGTACGCAAATTTCAAGATCAACGTTTCTATCTTCTCTACCAGTCTTCTAGGGATTTAGACTTGGTCACAATTCTTTAGTCTTCACTGTTTACACATATAATTCGGACATCAACGGCTTACATATCTTCTTACATCCCCTCGCAACATCAACAAAACCCTATACTACGGAACTCGACAACGGCTTATTGATTTGTACATTTTCAATCGCTTTACCCCCCTGACATACTTCGATACATATCGGCTAGCAGTCCAAACTCGGAAACAAACCCTCAACCATGCCATCACTATCCCTCATCTCAATGCTCAGCTTTGTCTGTCTCCTATTGTCACTTTTCTCTTTAATGAATGCCAGTCCAATTGCAGGACCCGGATCTGCCGCCGTTGGTCCTGCCAAATTACAATCATCAACAACAAAGATTAAACGTTCAAGTTTGGATATAACAGAACATTCCACCGGTGGAACATATGATTGTGCTCCAAGAGATATTCATTGCTGTGAACAATCATTAGGTCATGTTAATGATGGTAAAAATGCTGGTGCTTCTAGAAAAGGTCAAGATGGTAGTAGTAATGGTAGTGGAAGTGAAAGTTCTTCTGGTTCTGGTTCTGGTAGTAATGTCGCAAAAAGATCTTCTTCAAACAATCCTTTTGAGAAAGTCCTTCAAATGCGTGATGTCGTTGGTAACTTTGGTGTGAACTGCAGCGTGAGTTACATAATATCCTGAGATTCACGCTTGTAATTGATCTACTGACTGATGTATCCTGCTTCCTGCTGCAGCCTCTCGCCATCGGTGCTATCTCGACCTGCAAGTCAGCTGTCATGTGTTGCTCAGACATGTCAGCTGAAGGTAAAGGTGGGTAACCGTCTTTTGACAGGTCTCTTCAGAAGTAACACTGACGAATTGCTTTGCTCTTCTCCCCTCAATATTTTCCTAATCTCAGTCAATGCCGAATGTACTCCACTTGGAATTGCTTAAAAGAAGATCAACAAGAATGGTTCAAGACGCTGCGTGGATGAGCATATACTGTATCTGCCCTTCTTTACCTTCTCAATTATCATTCTCTCCGACCTGCAATGCGCCGGCCGCGGTCGAAGAGGCTGAGAAGTGAGAGGTTATGGGAGAACGGAAGCTGTTATGTGGTCATCAACGAGGTCTTCAAGAATACCATTCCGTCTTGCACATTATTCCGTCCTTCAAGATCCTGTAAGAGTTAGAAGTCTGCTAGTAGTATGCCTTTCGTTCTATGTCTCCACTATAGTCAATGTATAAGAACCAGTCAATGTGAAAAGCAATTCATGTAAATCATCGCTACAGTATCTTGCCATGTTACCAAGTATCGAAGGCTGAACATGTCCATTTCAATCTAAAACAGCCGGCTGGCCCACCCTGAGGCCGAACTTGAGTTTGTGAGTTTGCTGGGGTCTAGAAAAGCCGAAACGAGTGAGTGAGTGAGTGAGTGAGTGAGTGATCGGAGAAATCTCCTCAACGTGAGAGAACTTGAAGACGCGTCGGGGCGAGCGAGAAACAGCGTCGCAGCAGTGAGGGTGAGGGTGAGTGATGGTACGAGGGGTGCATGTTCACTACTGCGACTTTACTTCTGCCTGCACTTTACATCCACTCGTACTTATACCTACACACCGGCACACTCGCCACACTGCTCGTCGTCTTCAAGCAGTGATCACCTCAACAGGATAAGATCAGGCCGGACATTCTATTCGCACGACCCGTCCGCCTCTGCTCTCCCTCTTCCACCCTACCACACACATCCGTGACATCCTGCAACCATGAGGTGCGTACATGGTCGCTGTGTGCCCGCTGATTCTGCTGCTGACCCGTTATGCAATGCCGTCTCTCTATCTCTATGCCTGGTTAATCCGCCGCATCACCGCGTGTTATGCTATGCTATGCTATGGCTACAGCGTAAAGGCGTGCCACGAGTACGATGCAAAGCTCCTCCTCAGCTACTGGCTAGACGTGAGTTGCATGCACTTACGCTTGCACTTTACTCTTTCATTGCTGATGCCTATTGCATGCATCTCTTCCTGCATCACCGTACCTCAAATTTTGGATCTGGTGCCGTCTTGACTGTTCTACCGACAACAGCGATCCCCTGCTTTTGGTCACACCGCCAAAGCTGGTGGTTCATATGTTCAGCCTCCTGTTCGAGTTGCTCAGGTGCGTCTAGTCCTTTCCTCTTCCATTATTCAATTTCTTCGTTTGTTTGGTTCCTGTCCTGTCTGCTCTCATCTTCCGGTCTCCACGTGTTCGCAAGGAAAAAATTACACGCATAAATGGCAGTGAATGCAGTTTTTGAGATTTGAGGGAGCAATAGAGCAGACAGGACCGGGTCCTGACGAAGAAGATTGGCCTACTGTTTCTGTGAGATAGCCTCACTGACCCGAGCTTTGACCTTTTCCATCTTCCCATTACACCTATAGATCTCTTGGGATGCAGAGACAGATACCATCACTCCTGACTCTCAACTGCCAGGATGGGTGTTCAGCGAGAAGCTAGTCGTCAAGCCGTAGGTCTATCATTCTTTGATTCACTCCAGTAGTCTTTGCGACTTCATCATACTAATCGCTTCCACCCATCTATCTCCTCGCCTATTTCGATGCACACAGTGACCAGCTTATCAAGAGACGTGGAAAGGCCGGTCTCCTAAAACTCAACTGCGACTGGAACGACGCCAAAGCTTGGATCGTCGAACGCGCCGGAAAGCCTATCACCGTGAGTTTGTACCAAAAGCGGGTTTGTGAAGCTCAAGAGGAAGGAGAGCTAACGAATGGTTTCATCTCATTACAGGTCGAAGGTACCACCGGCAGAATCAGCAAATTCGTAAGTAAAGCGAAGCTGGCTCACTTTCCCCGACAGCAGGACTGATGAACGCATTGCATAATTTACCTATCTTTCTCCCATCGCAGATTGTCGAACCTTTCCTACCGCACCCAGCCCATACCGAATTCTACGTCTGCATCAACTCAGTCAGAGAGGGTGACTACATCCTCTTCACCCATGAAGGTGGTGTAGATGTCGGTGACGTCGACGCAAAGGCATACAAGCTTCTTATTCCTGTTGGAAAAGATTTGCCTACTAGAGAGGATATCAAGGCTACTCTCCTTGCTAAGGTTGAGCCTGAAAAGCAGGATGTTCTCGTTGATTTCCTCATTCGAATGTACTCTGTCTATGTTGGTGAGTGAAGGGTTTTCCAAAATTGTCACGGCGAATGCATCTAGCGTGATTGTGAAAGGACTGGGAAGCTGATCGTACTTTTGTTTTGTATTTGTGTTCATGCAGACCTACACTTCGCCTACCTCGAGATTAACCCTCTTATCTGCCTAGATGCCACTCCAACATCTCCTCCTCAAATCCATTACCTCGACATGGCAGCCAAGCTTGACCAGACAGCCGATTTCATCTGCGGACCCAAATGGGCTATCGCACGTGATACTTCATCCGATACATCCTCATCAGTCAAGGGAGGAAAAGTTCAATCAGATAGAGGTCCACCAATGACTTTCCCAGCTCCTTTCGGTCGTGATTTGACAAAAGAAGAAGCTTACATTCAGAAATTGGACGCTTCTACTGGTGCCTCACTCAAACTTACAGTCTTGAACGCTCAAGGAAGAGTATGGACTATGGTCGCTGGTGGTGGTGCTTCAGTCGTCTACTCTGATGCTATCGCTGCGTATGGATTCGCTCACGAGCTCGCCAATTATGGTGAATACTCTGGTGCCCCTACCGAGGGACAGACCTACGAGTACGCCAAGACCATTCGTGAGTCTCTTCTTAGCTGTAATACTGTTTAAAGTTGGCATCTTCTGACACCCTTGGTTATCGTGCAGTCGACTTGATGACCAGAGGTGCACCCAATCCAGAGGGCAAGATCCTCATCATCGGAGGTGGTATTGCCAACTTCACCAATGTCGCATCTACCTTCAAGGGTATTATCCGCGCATTGAAGCAGTTCCAGAAACAACTGCAAGAACACAAGGTCAAGATCTTCGTTCGACGAGGTGGACCAAATTATCAAGAAGGTCTTAAAGCCATGCGATTGCTAGGAGAGACACTTGGTGTTGAGATTCAAGTTTTCGGACCTGAGACTTTCATTACGGAGATTGTTCCTCTAGCTCTTGGTGTTGCTAAGCCTAAGACTGCTACGTCTGCCTCCGCTGGTGGATTGAGCGCAAAGGCCAATGGTGCCAACGGCATTACCCCTGCTGCTTCTGTTGTTCCTTCAAGATCAGCTAGCCCAACACCTCAGGACGGTGGTGCTTCAAGCTTGGAGAAGGGCACAAGAGGTGATGTAGTCACTTTCGACCAACATACCCCTGCTGCTGCTCGTCCTTGGTACAGACCTTTTGACAACTCCACAAGAGCTCTAGTTTTCGGTCTACAGCCTCGTGCTATCCAGGGAATGTTGGATTTCGACTACGCTTGCGGTCGTGATACCCCTTCAGTCGCTGCTATGATCTACCCCTTCGGTGGTCATCACGTCCAGAAGTGAGTGCTTGTGAATGCAACAAGAGATTGCAAAAGCCGATGTACTGACTACTTTTGCATCAAACAGGTTCTACTGGGGTACCAAGGAAACCCTTCTCCCCGTCTTCACCTCCATCTCCGAGGCAGTTAAGAAGTGCCCAGATGCCGATGTTCTCGTCAACTTTGCATCTTGCCGATCCGTTTACCAATCTACTCTCGAAGCTTTGGAGTTCCCTCAACTCCGCGCTATCGCCCTCATCGCAGAAGGTGTTCCCGAGCGACATGCTAGAGAGATCCTCCACCTTGCTTTGGACAAAAAGGTCCTCATCATTGGACCCGCTACTGTTGGTGGTATCAAACCTGGCTGCTTCAGAATCGGTAACACTGGTGGTATGATGGACAACATCCTCGACTCCAAGCTTTACAGACCTGGTTCCGTTGCTTATGTTTCCAAATCGGGTGGTATGTCCAACGAGCTCAACAGCATGCTTTCACTCAGTGAGTTGTCAATGACTGTCAGGAATTCAGGCGAGACAAAGATTTGACACGTTCTTCTTTCACAGCTACCAACGGTACCTACGAAGGTATCGCCATCGGTGGTGACCGATACCCCGGCACCACTTTCATCGACCACTTGCTCCGCTACGAGGCCGACGAGAACGTCAAGATGCTTGTTCTTCTCGGTGAAGTCGGTGGTATCGAAGAGTACAAGGTCATCGAGGCCGTCCAGAACGGGACAATCAAGAAGCCTATTGTTGCTTGGGCCATTGGTACATGTGCCAAGATGTTCACTGCTGAAGTTCAGTTCGGACATGCTGGTTCGATGGCCAACTCCGACATGGAGACTGCCGAAGCCAAGAACAGATACATGAAGAATGCTGGCTTCATCGTCCCTGATACTTTCGAAGAGCTCCCTTCCGTCATTCGCGCACAGTACGAATCCCTCGTCGCATCTGGCGCAATCATTCCTCAACCAGAGAGACAGCCTCCTAGCATTCCTATCGATTACAAGTGGGCTCAAGAACTCGGTATGGTCAGAAAGCCAGCTGCTTTCATCTCCACCATTTCCGACGAGCGAGGACAAGAGCTTCTCTACTCTGGAATGCCAATTTCCGATGTATTCAAAGAGGAAATCGGTATCGGAGGTGTCATCTCTTTACTTTGGTTCAAGAGACGTCTACCCACTTACTGCTGCAAATTCTTGGAGATGGTCATTCAGCTCACTGCTGACCACGGTCCAGCTGTTTCGGGTGCCATGAACACCATCATCACCACTCGTGCTGGCAAGGATCTCATTTCTTCCCTCGTTGCTGGTCTTTTGACCATTGGTGACCGATTCGGTGGTGCTCTTGACGGTGCTGCACGAGAATTCACCCGTGCTCATGAATCCGGCTTGAGCCCAAGAGAATTCGTTGACTCTATGAGAAAGGCCAACAAGCTCAGTAGGTATCATGTCAGATCGTGTTCGACATCCTTCTTTGCTAAATTGTTTTCACGTTTCGCAGTTCCTGGTATCGGACACAAGATCAAGAGCGTTAACAACCCAGATCTTCGAGTCGAACTGGTCAAGGCTTTCGCCAAGAAGGAGTTCCCATCTTGCGATACTCTTGACTACGCTATTGCCGTTGAGAAGGTCACTTCTTCCAAGAAAGACGTAAGTTCATGCTGAGCTACTGGACTGATTGGCACCAGTCACTTATACCTTCTGTTTACAGACACTCATTCTGAACGTCGATGGTGCAGTAGCAGCATGCTTCTGCGATCTCCTCAAGTGCTCAGGTGCATTCACTGCCGATGAAGCTGCCGAATACCTCCAAATCGGTACCTTGAACGCCTTGTTCGTCCTTGGAAGATCCATCGGATTCATTGGACACTACCTAGATCAAAAGAGACTCAAGCAACCTCTCTACAGACACCCCAGCGGTAAGTATTTTTTTGATTTTTAGCGTTTCTACAAAGTTTTTACTGACTTGACCACTGCTTTCTGTTTTTTAGACGATAGTTCGTGTTCTTCATATCGATTTCAGCATGTCTCGAGCTTTTTGCTGATGTCTCGTTTCTCTTCCCACTATCTCTTCTCCTACCATTGTCCCTTCTCCTACTACAGTCTTCATCGATCTTCAATCAGCTGCTCGAGTCCTGGTTGCACCAAAGAAGAAGTAAAGCACTTCTCTTTCGTACAACTCTGGTCTCGGTCTCGTTCACGACGGCACTCTGGCCGTAAGCGTCCTCAGCAAGTCGACGGAAGCTATCACAAAAGATGCTGTTTTTCTTCATTTACTATTTCCCTGCTTCTCTCGTTCTACTTTAGTGGTAATAGACTCGTTGTCGCAGTAATTTTCTTCAAAAAGGTCAAAATCCCGGTCTTTCTCTGTGATCATCAGTCTGAAGCAATCAAAACAAACAAGGCTATTGCTCATCTTCGTGGTGCTCTAATACACCAGAACACAGTTAATTGCTTTTGTAGTACAGTCGTGGCCATTCATGCGCGTTTGAACAATGGTGAATCACCATTTACCAGTATGTGTTTGCTTCAAGTCAGTCTTCTCACGTGTCTGGGTGTCTGGGCCACAAACATTGCACGAGTATAGATGGGCAGCGTGATAACCAGCATTGGAGGCCTGCGACCTTCTCGGCGTAGGAACCCAATTCGAGGGGCTCTGATGTACATGTTATCGATCCCAAGTGCAATGCATCCAACAGTGCAAGCAGAGCAGACTGATCGTGGCTTCTTCTTGCTTCATGGCCACCAGCAGTTAGCAATAACGACGAGGGGGTTATTGCCAGGATGGTACTGCCGATAGACACGTCGACAGTGCTGCTGCTGTTCGCTCCGCTTCTCCTTCCAAAGCTGTATACTTTTGGAGCTCAAGCAATAGCGAACCTCACTCAGAAGCCTAGGCCAGGCCCATTCTCGAGGAGCCCACAACAAGCAGACAACGTACGAGGCAGGCGGTCTTTCGACTTGACAAGCATTCCAGCGGTACTTCTGGCGCTTTATTCCGCCTATTCCCTCGTGTTTGAAAGACCATTCAACTACTTCATATCGCTCGGGAATGTACCAGTCACAGCTCCAGCTAGCAAGATACAAGCCGCGTTGGCATGGCGTGGACTGGCAGAAAAGTACGCCGGAGATCTTGATATAATCACTTCCTTGGATCTTCGTGCCCTGTATATGCACTTCGGGCACGCGAATTTGGTCGGCTGCTACCGCTTGCTGGAATCTGTTGCGCCAAAGGATGTGCTCGCGTACGCTAGCGTGCAGCTGGCCCGGACCTACATACTGCGAATGCTCGTACTGGCTTACTCCAACAGAAGATGGAAGAACACCATATTGATCGCCTCTATTGCTGGTTTCCTCTATGAGGTTTACAGTCTGGCCACAACAGACATGCGTCTTCCGATACATGCTGCCGACGTACCAAGCGTAGGTTATACATCCCGGTTGAGGTACAAATCGCTAATAATCTTATTACAGCTTCACGACTATCTGGTCTTCTGGCGGAATGCCGGTTTCCTATGTGCATCTATCATCGTGCCGCATCTGCCTTCAAGGCTTCCGGCAAAACCACTATCACCAGAAGAATCAGGTCTGATACAGGCGGTCCATGCGCTCATACAACGTCAAGACATGCTCCAGACTCGGATAAGAGTGGTAGAAGCTGCTATTCTCGCTCGAAGCAAGAGAGGAATACCGTCAGCGGCATCCGCCTCACATCTCTCGCCTGCTCAAAATGACAGCTTGAAGGCTTGGCTCAGGACCATAGTAGATGCAGAAGGCAGCCATAGCAGCGATGTCCAACCTTCGATCAAAATTGAGGAGACCTTGAAAGAAAGCATAATCCCCTCTGTCAAGGTAGAGGAAGTGGAACAGCCAGAGAATGGTTTACAAATGCCGAAGTCTGAATCCCTCAAATTCGCTAACGAGGCCTTCACTACAGCCCCAGTGATCATCAAGCGATCAAACAGTGAAGAGAGCTTGACCAGTCCATCATTATCAAGGTCCTCTTCATCCTCCACACCTATCGATACACCAACTCCAGCTATGCGCCGGCCAATGTCGATGGAAATCACTGGCGCAGCAGCCTCACAAGTCAAAAATCTCCCGCAGGGAGATCCTGAAGATGTAGATGAAGATGTGGATCAGCCGTTGAACAAGCGTTTAGGTCTCACGAACCGCTTAACCCAATCTCTAGGACCGTCTGGCTCGATTATCAAGTCTCACGTACAACCTATCATCGATCATGAAGAAGGAAAGCAGCATCGGCGGTCTTTGAGCATGTTTGGCGCGGTCCCTCATAGTTCGGTTCCAGAGCCCGATCTTGCCTTGGACACAGCTGTAGAGGAAGCTCAGGCTGAAGACATCGCACATGCACATGTTACGACTGTTGAACACGAGTTCACCAAAGCTAGTCCAGGATCTGCTCCGCATGTGGAGACAGCAAGTCCACCGAGCAATGAAGACCGCGGGTATTCGCCAAGTAATAATGTTGGACTGTCGTTGGTCGAGGCTCTTCGTCTTCCTGATGCCGAGGCAGTTTCGTCAGACTGGTTAGCAAGTCAATCAGGGACTTCGCATCCGGCGTGGACAAGGGAAGGCAGTCAAACAACTGACTCTACCAGTCATAGCCTTTCCTTCGAGAACACACCTACTTCTACTGCAACTGTTTCCGAAGACGAAGGATGGACTACTGTTCTCAGCAAGAAAGCCAAACACAGAACACAGTGAACTGTCGCAACACCATTCTTCAAGTGTATTGGGCACTCAACAGGCGCATTTGCGAGGCTTGCGTATGCTACACGACATTATACAGGCTCGATGTGTGGCTCTAGACGAACGCATAACGAAAGCAGTGCACAATCCAAGAAGTCCTATATTATGGCTGCCCTTGTGTAACTATGGGTGGACCCGAGCGCGCGATAGAAGGCACCGTCACCTGCGGTACTGGTTCCGCCAGCGTGCTATCGGTTCCAGCACGATACAGCGCTGGTGGAGGAGGACTCGTTTCGTATGCAGGAGGCTGTTCGGAAGTTCTGAAGAGAAGATGGAGGTTTCAGAATCCAGCGTTGCTCTGCGATCGTAGACTTCGCATACCTTGTGGACAATCTTCCAACGGGTACTATCGGTCTAGACATCCACGGTCTGGACGGGACCTGCGACATTGAAGTCTGTCTCTCAGGCACCACTGTAACTACCGGAAGAAGCGCCTCAGGAGGCTTATAGCCTGGCAGGTATTCGCGGCGTTGATTCCAGTATTCTCCAGGAGCGTACGGCCTCGCTCCAGGTGCAGCCGGCAGGCGTGCCTTCTTCTTTCGATAGTGTCTTCTTATAAAATGGACTAGTACCATGTTACAGAGAATGAAAGCGACGGCTGCGATGATAGAAAGGCGGGGGTATTCAGCCAAACCGGTACCATGATAGGAAAGTCCTGAGAACAGCCGACCGGACTCACCAGCCCCGATGTAGATCCATAGTCTAGCAGTCCAACTGGAATTCACCAAAGAATGAGCGACATGCAGGGCCGCCGGTGATCAAACGATGAAGCTCACGATATTCCAGTACACTGCGCATAACAGGAAAGGTGAATTCATCTCAGCCTTCCCAGGAGGACGTACGTCGATAGCTTTGCTTTTTACTTACGTGGCGGACATGGTTTTCGTCGGTTGTGCAGCCTGCGAGAGCCTTACCGACGCCCAGGGAGCATGCAATAAAAAGAGCTGCACGTCGCATGCCGATCGCCTTCGCCTGACGATTTGACATGGTTCTCCGAGGCACCTGAAGAAGAAGCCGTCCGCTGTGAAGCCGTCCGCTGAGAGTCCTGCTAACCACCACTTGGTGGACCAGCACACGTTGGAGCGGAAGATGTCTGCGATAGACAGTTCGAGCTTCCCAAGTCATTCTTGCTTACCTGTCCACTCTGACATCCAATTTTGGTACAAAATGTCTCAAAGCTCCGATCGCCAATTTACAGCAATATGCAGTGCTATCATATCATAGTAGGGACTTGGTCACAAAATGGGACACTGCGATCCAATTGGGAGTTCTTGCAGCATTCAGCGGTGCGGAAAATCTTGCCTTTTCAGTATGATACAACGACATGCACTGCAACTTCACCAACAGTATACTCGGCAAAGTACTCCACCCAACCATGGTAGACAATATTCACAACTAAAAATCGAGGCCTTTAGCTCCCTTTGCCTTGAACTTCCTACTGGCTCTATCGGCACTTTTGAATGCAAAATTTGATCCGTGCAGCTCAAATCGTAAATCTCTAAGCTTGCCACTCTGATCTGCTGCCAGGGGAAGCGAAAACGCAAAGGTGACATTGGATTTGGGCACAACTGAAAGTGGAAATGTGTCGGTCGGCCGAGTGTCCTGCACGGTCATGTAATCATTAGACTCACCCTTCACTAAGTTTCGCGGCGTGACAATCCGAAATGTACCTTCTGTTTCTTGCGCCACTATGCCACTTAACCCTAATAAAGCCGGATGCTTGGCTTTGATGACTGCAGTAGATTGTAAGCATGGATTAAGGGTATAAGTCCATTGGGTTGTCATTTCTAGAGGCGGAGCTCACCCTCGACATCACAACCATGGAAATCGGCCTTTACTAGCTTGCTCTGCCACGCTTGCATTTGCTGCAAACTGAAGGGCTGCGACGTCGTTGCCGACTGTTGTTGAGTTCCAACAGACTGTACTGGTGCAGGAGCGTCTAGCGACATGGACGAAGAACCAGCAACGCCGGCTTCAGAGACCTCACTCTGACCAGCTTGAGATGGTGTTGGTTCGGTTTCCGTGCGCAATGCCAGATTCAGCAGTTCTGATATGTAGCCTAGCCATAGTTTGTGTAAAGGTCGTAATAGATCATAGCTGTAAGAATCCTGCATTAGCATGATGTTTTTCACTGCCTAAGAGCCACTTTCGCCACCTACTTGGCCTGACCTTTCAAAAGCGGTCGACTGCTAGCTAATCTCCATGAAGGGGTCTTGCCGAGATCTGACTTGACAAGTCTACCACTACGTCTGCGTTTATTTGCTATCTTGCGCTTCTTGCGCTCAAGGTTTGCTTTCTCCTTCTCTTGAAGCGTGCGGTCAGACTCTTTCGGCGGATTGCTCAACGTCAACGGACGCTGGCTCAGCTTGGACGGCACCGAGCCTCTTGCAACAAGTGGAACTAGACCTGTAAGATCTTTCGGTGTGCTTGCGTTGGTATTCACCTGCTTTTGGGCTGGAGTGGTACTGCCCGTCTGGCTCGCAGGTTGCAGCTGGCAATTCAGGTCAACATGTCAGTCACAGACCTGACAAGCCAGCGACACTCTGCTACCGACCTTCTTGCGCAGTGACGGTGCGAGCTCTGCGTAAATATCCACGGATGCCATGTCCGGCTGGGAGTTCGCCCACAGTAGAGATTACTGTAGCTACTTCTTCACCAGTTTATACGTATGATCGACTTCCTGTATGCACAACTTGGCACGTGGAAATACCATCTTTTCACTTACATCCGAATCACACAGCTTGCAAGCGACACTGAGACTTCCAAGATGTGGTCCAACACCCCATTGACCGGCATCAAGGTCGTCGAATTTGCTGGACTGGCGCCTGCACCGTTCGCTGGAAGTGAGCCACTTGCTTTATTTTAGAGACCGGTACCCGGCAATCCTAATCTCCAGTTGACGCGCTTCGATAGTGGTTCTTGCTGACTTTGGCGCCGAGTAAGAGCATATCTAAGCATATCGAGGATTGGATCCAGCTAAAAATTCGCACATAGCGTCATTCGTGTCGATAATCCAAGTGGAGGGCATTCCGCAGACATTCTAGCCCGGTACATCCGCTATGTCCGCTGTATCGAACAAAGTGAAAGCAAAGTCACTAAGATCTGAACGTAAACAGGGGCAAACGGTCAATAAGCGTCTCTGCCAAGAGCAAAGCTGGCCGCGATGTCATTACAAGACTCATTAAACAGAGCGACGTGCTCATAGATCCTTTTCGACCTGGCGTTTTAGAAAAGCTTGACTTGGGGCCAGATGAAATGCTCAAACTGAATCCGAAACTTGTATATGCACGTATGTATGGTTTTGAAAAAGACTCAAAGTACGCAGATATGGCAGGGCACGACATAAATTATTCCGCCCTGAGCGGTGTCCTGTCGGTAAGTGCTATGCTCAGCAGCTATATTCATTGTCTGGGAAACTGACATTTCATCACAGCTATTGGGGCAGAAGGGTCAAAAGCCCAATATACCTCTAAACATTCTTGCAGGTCAGTGCAGACGGCTATCCGATACTCGACACCTCTGATGTGCTAATTATTACAGACTTCGCTGGAGGAGGTATAATGTGTGCCATGGGCATTTTGTTGGCTGTGATAGAGCGAGTGAAGAGCAAGCGAGGGCAGATAGTTAATACAGACATGGTAAGTTGCCGTTCTCCCAAGACTAGTTCTTGTAATCTGATGCAATCTGCTTTGGCCCAGGTGTCAGGCCTGCGATACATTGCTAGTTTTTCCTTGATTATGAAAGCTGCTACGGATAGCATCCTGAGGGAGAAAACTGAGCTTCTAGTGTTAGATGGCAGCCTACCGTGTGAGTGTGAATATGCCTTCTTACAGTTTTCTAGCCATTCCCTAAGGTCATTCAACAGATTATTCTATTTACGAGACCAGCGACGGAAAATACATTACTGTAGGTGCGCTAGAGCCGCGCTTCTACAACACGTTTATGTAAGTTCATTTCAGATGTCGCTCTTGAATTGGAACTCGTCCCTGCTTACCACAACGTCTACCAGCAAAACCCTACATTCAGCACTCGAAGCGAAAGGCGCACGCAGCAAAAGCGGAGATTATCTGCATTTATCTACACCGGCAGCAGAAGATCAGTTCATTAGCTCAAAATGGCCTGCATTACGTGATTTCTTAACCGAAGCTTTCTTGACGCGAACGCGGGACGACTGGGAACAAGTATTCCTAAATACAGACAGCTGCGTGGCGCCAGTCTTGGAGCCGTCAGAAGCGCAAGGTCAGCAAAACTCAGCTGTACCCAGACCGGCACCCCAACTAGTTCGCACTCCAGCGAGAGCGTCGCCAACTGCGATAGAGGCGCAACTTGTGCAAGCTGGAGCTGATACGGTATCTGTTCTTCGAGAGTTGGGTCTCTCTCCTTCGGAGATCAAGGTTCTGCAGGAGGCAGGAGATATCCAGATTGCTTCACGCACTAGTAAAAGAACATCAAAGCTGTAGAGCGTTGTCAAATTGCAGATCTGATTTCGCTAAGCCGAAAGAAACCTCAATCTTGTTGGAAATCACGTGCGGAACATTGAAGTGCATCAGCCTATTGATCTGCATGTAGTACTCAACGCAGCAAAAAGGTAAACTGAAAGATTTGTAATGAGTTAGCAGTCGAAAGGACGGCCGGAGTCCAAGATTCATCACCTCGCTCTACGGATCAGGCTAGCATGATACACTTCGTCAGTATTCTGTATGCCGTGCATGTGAAGTAGCTTCTATCGCAACATACTGCAGTGATGTAAAAGTACCATTTCCTGTGGCCCCAAGCTGCATAAGAACTGTAACAAATCGTTTGAATACTGAGCACGGTCTTGCCTAATAAAACGCTTTACGCGTTTAACCGCACCTTGCCTTTTGCCCACAACAACATTCGTCTACACTAGACAAAATGGCGCGCAAAAAGCAGCCGCTCAAGCGAACACCATCAGCAAGTGGCAGCGGCGCTGCATCACCTACCTCAGCTACCTCTCCCTCTGCACAAACCGTCAACCTTCCAGGCTCAGCGACAATAGCAGACCGCGAGACGGGCCCTGCGATAACGCCAAATGACTATTTCACTTCAGACAAAGGCGACTACAGGATGCCAAAGATCACAGAACCATTAGCTTATCTAACAGTCCTGTGGAGGCGGTACGAAGCGACATTTGCTATTTCAATGTTTGAGACGGTACGTGATCGAGCTCATAACATGGATAGCGTTGGAGTAGCTTGCAATTGCCTTCAGTTCAGGCTAACGCGCTGTATGATTGGCTTCACAGTGGGAGAGCGTTCTACTGCGTACGTTTGTGGAGTTAATACCGACAACCGTTGGGCTACTATCAATCCTTCGAGCGTTGGTTTTGGGACCCTGCTAATACTATATGACCATGACAGACTCGATGCTTCTAGTCCTTTCTTACGGCATCTACTGGGCTTCTACATCATACCTTCCTGATCACATGCGAGTGATAGCGCATCGGGCGAAATACTACTGGTTCGGAACTGAAGACTCGGGTCCGTGGTAGTGGTAGTGTTGCATAAGAGCGCATTCTCTTCGGGGCCACGACGGCACTCATCTGCTTTCATGGCTTAGTCTTATCAGTACACTTTGTGGTTGTAACATCAAGCAAAGCATGTAGATTTTGAGCGAGCGGTAATGGATTAATTGGACGCTTTTCGAGCCGGATCCGAGAAGCAGCGGTGGCCAACGCATAAGTTTAACAAATGGTGTGGGCCAATGTGTGCTTCATTAGCTTCAAGTTACCTTAAGCAAAGACCTCGAAATGCTTCTGACAGCTTTGGCACCACCAGAGAATCACTGATATTGTCTTCCAGGTTCATATGTAAGTTGTCTCTGCATTAAGACGAAAGAACAAAAGACCGCATCCCACGCGAATACGGAGATAGCCGAAGGAACTTCACGAATCAAGTGTATGGCTACAGGGTTACCTGCGGTTCTACTTACCAAAAAGGTGCAGCAAAGAAAGAAGCCGGCGTATACCGCTGTGGCAAATAGACTTTCTTCAAAAAGCTCACAGCCTGTTTAAAGCGAGGAAACAGAGGTCGTAGGAGCAAAAGAACAGCCCAACGTGGGGCTCGAACCCACGACAATCAGATTAAGAGTCTGATGCTCTACCGACTGAGCTAGCCGGGCGTTTTTATTGGATGGGCACAAATCCCTGCCTAAACAATATGAAGGCCAACTAGCGGTGATAATTACGGCGAAAAAAAAGGAGAAGGTCGGCATACAGCGGTCATTGATACTGTGTTACGAAGCACTAGTACTTTGAGAGCCTGTGTATGTTGTTTAGAAGAGCGTAGACTTGGTCCCGCTTTCTCAAGAGACGATCGCAAGTTTCGGAGTATAGAGACTCGACTCATTCGATTGCATACGGGCAGGGAGGCTGATAACTACGACATCACATGTAACAACTCTCAAGCTCCCTTCGCCAAAAAGAATGAGTCTTCTATCGCTTTCCCTGCCTGAACTACAAGTTTCGAATATTTCAAGGAAATTTTCCCTGGCACGTGATCGGTGGCGTCTGACAGCTTGAGGGTCTGTGTGAATACACGCTTGTACAGTTCTCAAGTACGTAGCCAAAGCAGAGAACGCGTTCAGGAAAAGCCTCAGTACTAATTGTTATGGTGGCCACATGCCCGAGCAATGTCTGTCATCCGGAGACCGAAAGTCTATAACTAATGCTGCTTACAATCAGTTTAAAGCTACATGCGATGAATACTGCGAATCATAGTCTATATGTCGTCTAAACAGAGTTATGCGAGAGTGAAGACAGTAGAAAGGATCAAAAGGATAGCAAACGAAAGTGAGCCGAGTGTCAGACTCAGATTCTTGACGCCTCCACTGGTCGAGCGAACTTCATTCGCCTGAACAGCGTCCGTAGATGGTAAAGTGGTATTCGCTTGACAGTCAGTCTTGATACAAAGCCATGTTCGAGATAGGCCTTTGCTTGGATCCACTGGTCCGGTAGCACCGTCCGACCAGGCCTGTTGACCGAAGATAATTTGCTGATTAGGATTATCGGCGCGTAAAGCTTGATTGCCCCATTTGCCTTGTTGCTTCAGATAACCGTTGTTAGGGACACGGTCCCAGGTTGTTGCTCTTGTGCCGTTAGCGTTGACGAAACCGCCATTTCCGCTCCACCAGTATCTGCACGTCGTTGCAGAAAATCAGCTCAGTTGGTAACTTAGCTGTCAATAGCCTAATCGCGATCAGAGCTTACCCATTATAATTAAGGACAGGATCCCAGCGCGGGCCAGCTGCTGTATTATCATCTATGAGGCCAACAAGCCCGGTCACGAGGTCAAAAGTCCCTGCTACTGGATAATTGGCATGTCCACCGATAGCTGAATATGCGATGGGACGCTGGCCATCCTTTTGCATAGCGTCATATGTGTAGGCATTTCCATCCTCATGCTGAGAAAGGAAGACATATCTAGGTTGACCGCTATAGAAGCGGATCATGATATGCTCAATATCGGATATCTGCGTAGCACAACCTTTAGCGAATGCTGCGTATTGCGGCGGGGAGTGAAAAGCAGAGGAAAGCTTACGTGGTTACCATAGGTCTGCCCACCGACATCGTTTCCGTCATTGAAGCTATAGAAGAGGAAGTAGAAGACATCTACCACTCCAGGTTCTATCGCTTCGGTCTTGTTGACCGCAATGACAGTAACATTGCCACCTGAAAAACCGGTCGAGTCTGGTTTGCCGTAATTCGAATAGTACCAATCTGGTCTAGGCTCCTGTGCTGGATTGTCAACCGACAGGTAATAGAATGCATTGTTGACGAAGTCCATATTTTCAAGCGTAAGGGGATTGGGAATATTATTGAGGGGTGCATAGTCCATCCAGGGTACTGTGTTATCTATACGTCACTCAAGAGACGTCAGACGAGCTTCGGATCTGTCAAGGGGAAGGATAGATACTCACTCAGATGCACATCGAGGGAGCTTGGGAAGTAGCTTTCGTTTGTGTGCAGGTAGACGACTGGCGCATAGGTGAGGGCATACTCTGGAAGATCTGGATCCACCGGTGCGCTAATGGGCACATCCGAGTTGTCGGGATAGTCTGTAGGATTGGCATCTGGGACATCTATGCTGCTGGTCGGAATGCCAGATCTAGTGCTTGAACTTCGACTGCTCGACGTTTGGGAGCGGGAAGAGCTTGAACTGCTGCTGCTGCCTTGGGCTTGTGGGAGCGCTGCTGCAGATCCGAGGATGCTCAAAGCAGCAAGCGAGGCGGCCACCGTCTTGCAACTGCACGCCAGCATCTTGGAGGTATATGTGTGTGTTCGTAGATGTTATGTGACAGCTCTCAGCGACTTCTGATGGATTCGGAAGCAGATCTTGATCTGGGCTGATACGGCTTGACGATACTTGTTTCGATGGTGGCACGAGCAGGCTCGACAAGCCGTCTCGCCGTGTGCGCAGGTGCGAGTCCTGCTCGAGGGACTGTTCTACAACAATACGATAGAGCAGAAGCAAGAGTGACAGTTGTGATTCTCGTTCGTGACAAAGAGTGACCCAGTCAAGCGAGCTCTTTTTCGTGAGAGAGAAATAACCTGAGAATGCGAAAATACTGCAGTGGCAACTACGTCAGTCTGCAGACATGTTGGCGATGGAGAGGGAGACACGTTCACCCGTCCAGCGATATTTCTGTCTGACGCGCTACACCGTTACGGGTATAGGCGCGGTCTCATACAAACCTCACATCGTCTTTGAAAATGATAACGCTTGTGGCAATGTCCATTGGCAACGGGCGGAAATATCGATGCTCCTTATCGTCAAGATTATATTTCTTCGAGGTTACGCAGCAACAGCCTAATGATGTCGATCTACACAAGGGCACGAATGAGGGCGACTGTTCAGTCCTTGATCTACAGCTTGCTGTTTGGCGAAGCCGCTGCCACCAGAGCACATCCTGCCAAACTCCACTTTCCAGTCTCCTTAATCTGCTGTGCAAAATCTACCTGAATATTGCCATCCTTAGCCTTCTGAGTCCAAATATGAGTAAGAAGGGTCTGGCCTGGTAGCACGGGGCTTGTGAAGCGTCCTCCCATCTCGAGAAGGCGCGAACCGTCGCCTTTGGCAACATGCCTTACAACAGCTCGAGCGGCCTGAAGGACAGTTTCCAGCTTCTCAGCTTAGTTAAATCTCGTGAAGACAAAATGGGGCACTTACAATACCATAGAAGCACAGACCGTGCAAGATAACACCGCCAAAACCGAGCTTCTTTCCGATAGAAGGGTCGATCTACGAGCAACTCCCTCGTCAGCCTCTCTTTCATGGATGCATAGCTCTTTGCAACACCAGGAAAGCCTACATGAAGCGGGTTATAGTCGCTGTCGAAACAAGACCCTCCGTCAGCTTTTATTGATCTCAGACAGTTAAATATTGCATGTCTGGCTCACCCGGAAAGTCTATAAACCAAAGCTTGCTCCTTGGTTGTCACATCTTCAGCTACAAAGTCAGGATCCTTTGCAGGAGGTGTCTTCTTGGTCTGAATCGATAGCTTGGGAGAGATAGACTTGGAGAACCCTCCAAGATCGAATTTGCCAAAGTTATAGCTCGCGCTGACCATATGGCAGTACTCGGTACCTTGACCATCGCTATATACCGCGCTTCAGCTTGTCAGACAGACTTCTTTGCATTTGCATACTCACACAAGAGTCGCTGTGGTTTCGATGATGAGACCTTTGCCTGTCAAGGACACGACTGCGCTTAGTCTCGCTTTAGCAATCACTGCGGGGTTTGACAGCACCAACCTTTGTCATGTACGCCACTTGTGCTACGAAGCAGCTTCCATCCATCTTCAGGGCGAGCTTCTTTGGGCAGAGGACGCAGAATCTTGATTGATTGTTCGGCATGTACAACCCTGTGTATTCCCAGGGATCAGTATCTTGACGCGGTAAGCTCTCAATTCCGCAGGACCTACTTGTTGGGATCAAGCTGAGGCATACCTGGTGGAGCATCACCAGCGCGGCCTTTCAAGCTTTCAGCAAAGTTGACTACATCTTGCGAATTGCCCTCTATCGGATGTGCAGCAATTAGGTTCTATCGTTGATGAAGGTAAACGCCGTCCGCTCACTGAAGCCGGTGACTAAGGGATAAGTCGGAAAGGGCTTCCAGTTGTCATTGAGCTCGAAAGTCAAGTCGAGCTCATCGTATTTTGCGCCGATACCAGCCTACGTAGAATGTATTAGTGTGAGATCCCCACTATTTGCTTTGCATGGGATGATCGGGGCTTCTCACGACATAGAGAAGCAGGTCGCGCTGGTTCCAGGTAACGTCCAGTGGAGCAGCTTTGTGGCCGACGGCTTTACTGATCTCTGGTGCCATGATGTCTCGAATCAGCTCTTTGTGGTTGGTAGCTGGAGAAGAAGGCCTGATCGAAAGCACCGGTCTTTTCGAGAGCCGGCTTCTGTCCTTCAAGGCGGAGCTCCGCCAAGGCTCGGCCGACTATACTTTGACCACACTGCATTTCGGTACCGTACATTTGGCAACAAGGCTGCTCGTCTTCATACTCATACCACCTGACCTGAGTATTCGCGAGTGCTTACCATCCCAGTGCACGCGAACAGCCCAGCTGTCGATTGCCTTCTTCGCCATGCCAGCACCAGTCCATTATGGCGTTGTACTCTACCCAGGCTTTCAGCTGCTGGACGTCGCTGGTCCTCTGGACATCCTAAACCTTCTGTCTCAAAATCACGAGCTCAAACTGAGCATACTGTCGAGTACCCTAGAACCAGTCACCACTTTGCAACCTGGAGCCAAGACCACCTTCGCACAATCTATAGTACCCACGCACACGTTCAGCGATGCGCCCGCCGACATCGAAGTGCTGTTAGTACCCGGAGGTCTCGGTGCTCGAGATGAAGCCAACATCCAGCCCGCGATAGACTATGTCCGCACCGCTTATCCAAAGCTGCAATACCTTATTACGGTCTGCACCGGCTCAGCTCTTGTAGCAAAGGCTGGCATTCTCGATGGCATACGAGCGACAAGTAATAAGGCCGCATTTGAATGGGTGGGCTGTCTGTGTCAGTCATATGCATGCTTAAGCTGACTCGGAGTACCTGCATGTACAGGTTCGCTCTTTACGACCAGAAGTCAAATGGGAAAAGAAAGCACGCTGGGTTGTTGACGGAAATGTCTGGACGAGCTCAGGAATCAGTGCCGGTATCGATGTAACGTACGCCTTCGTGGGAAAGCTGTACGGTGAGGATATTGCCCAGAAGATTGCGGACAGAAGTGAATACATCCGCAACAAAGACCCCTCCTTCGATCCTTTTGCAGATATGTACTAGAGATCTGGAGGTGTAATTTGCAAAGAGTCTAGTGATTCCTGTGTGGTGGCTTTCAGGGTGTAGTAATGCAGCTTCGAAGTCATGCTACAAATGGTTCAAATGTTCTTTGGCAATGGCTCGAAGGGCGACCTCAGCTGCACCAAAGTGCGTCAATGCGTCCACTAAGAGCGCTTTTATCTTCGGCTCTTCAAGTACTGCCTTGAGATCTCTAGCGAAGAATGGATCTTCCAGGTCATATTCGAACTGATCCTCTAGATGCCTAAGGGATCTGTCCCGGATACCTTCATAGCGTGCATCGATTGGCGTTTCATGCAACAGAGCCAGACCTGCAGCAGAGAGCGTGATGTGGTCGATACCACACAGGGAGAACATTTCCTCTGCCGTAACGAGACTGAATGCAAATCAGTCTGTTTATTACGTTCTGCGTGGGCGCATCAAGAATTACCTTGCGGCCAGCACTTGTGTTCTAGCTCCAGATTCTTTATAAGCTGTCTGTATGACGAACGTAACTTGCACACCTTTCATTTCCTTAAGTGGGTCTGAGACGGTCTTGTGTTGGGCAGGATCGATATGTACGATGAGGGGATTAACGTATGGTGCAACATAGCGACACCCTGCTTGAGCTGCTGCCAATCCTTGAGCGACACTGAAGCAAGTTGTCGCAAGGGTCCGTACATCTTGCTCCTTCTCCAGTATGCGACATGCCTCGAGACCCTCTAGCGTCGCCGGTATCTTGATGCAAACGCGCCCTCGTGGTAGTCCAACTTTGCCGTACACCTCGACGAGACGCAGTGCATGTTTGACGGTGTCGTCAGTATTATATGCCGCTGAAGGCAATGTCTGCGCATGCACGAAGCCTTGAGGATGGAGGTGCTCAGCAACTCGCTTGCCTAGTAAAGCGGTCTATTGAATAGAACCGGTGTAAGGGGACACCCGTCGCGGTCAAAAGGAGCGAGAACATGCTTTACCATATAGTCGACAGCCAGATCAGCAGCAGATATGTCGGGAAATGCTGAGGTGCTACTCTTGGCCAGCGAGCAGGCTTCGGGTATCAAGTCGGCATGGCTTGACTGTCGTACTTGACCGAGCACTATCAACTGGTTCGAAGTCCTGGAAGGACCGGGATGCAGGATTTGTCAGCCAGTTGTTCCTTTTCTTCAACGAGGTCAGGTGGACATGCATGTCCTGAAACGGTTGGAATTTCCGAGCCACTGCAGATGCAATGGGTTCAATGGCTAGATTCCATTTAGTCTGCACGGCCCAAGTAGGCCCACCTGCTGCGTCATTACAATCAATATCGATACACGAATGTTTGCGCAGCTCATCCAGTAAGTTTGAAGCCATCTTGAAGCGTTATTAAGCTCAACTGTGTTGGTCGGTTGGTATGCGCACAAGTACAAAGATAGCATTCAAGCTGGACCTTGCTCTTTTACCGGAAATCAATCGAGCAACCACCAAATCAAGCGATTAGGCTTGCCGCCGCTTTGTTGCAGGCTCCGGTAGACCTCTTCAAGCTGACTTATCTCAAAACATGACTCTGTTTTCAAGGTAGCTGGCATTCTCATGTCCGGACATGGCGGACACTTCAACCGTGTCTTCCACGAATGTGGATGGCAAAAGCCCTCGGTCTGGCTCTCCCGCTCCAAGCAGCCAACTATCCTCCAAATCTTACGAGAGCCTCACATCACATCCTTTGCTTGGAAACACCAGCGAGGAGGCCAACGTGCCTGCTTCGAGAACTACGCTGGATACCATTGCCGCTGCGACAGAACCGATCACGTCGCAGCCTACACCTTATGCTGTCACCTACAAGACCCGCCAACGACCTACGTCCACGGCTTCTTTGAGCCAGTCAAGCCTCGGCGTCTTCTCTCAGCCTTCACAAGCGGCTGCAGCCACGACGACCTCAGCTTCTGCCACGTCGCCCTTGCCAACTTCGCCAAGCAGCCCCTCCAGTCTAACAAACAAGCTACATTCGCAAAACCTACAAGCATCCGCACAGGAAGCAGGCTTGACTTCCGATAGTGCAGGTTGGCACTTGCTTCAGAAAATTGTGAATGGCGCCGAAAGAGAGAATGAAAAGGATAAAGCCTTGACTACAGCTCTGAAAGCTTTACGAACTGGCAAGGTAAGTACACACACACAGCATCTGCTTAGTCTTTCTAGACTAAATTAGATCCCAACAGGCGGCTCTTCTTCTCCCTCTGGAGCAAGCGACATCTGGCGATATCAACAGCAGCTTTCTAAGCGATCACATCCTGCTGAAAGACGGTCGTAATGTTACTACTCTCAGTGGATTGCGGGGAGTTATGGCAGAGTAAGTACCAAGATCCTGTCCCTGTGCATGCCAGCTAAGACCACCACGCAGCGAGATGATCACTTTCACAAGCTGTATCCCGTCAATAGACATGAAAAAGCCGCCTCCAAGCGAAGCTGCATTTACGGAGTAGGCCTATTCTAGCCGAGCAGATTAGCTTAGCTTGCGGACTAACATGCATGTGTAGACTTCTTAATCCAGGAACACCTGCTGTTTCTGACGGCCAAGCCTTTCCCAGCTGTCGCATCGGCAAAGCGGTGAATGTGCATATAGCACGTCAGAGTTCTATACCAACGAAGCAAGCCAAGCCAGCGACAAAACCAAGATCATTAGTCAATCTGTTCGGCGGCCAACGCTCTGTCTCAGCTGGCGGCGTTCCCTCCACCGCATCTGCCCCCTCCGACGAAGCTCCCGCGTTGGCACCCAATCCTCTCGCAAGAGCACAAGCGGGAGACGGCTTACATGCAACAATGCCAATACCGGCCTGGACAGTAGATTCTATATTCCACTCTAAGCCGATTGCAAAAGCTATTTCGGCCAGTGTAGCTACACGTCTACAGACAGCCTTAGACGTGGGCGATAGCCAGCTTAATAAGATGCTTCTCGACTTTGTGAAGCGCTTTCATCCTTCCTCAAAGACACCGACTCAGCCAACGTCGCTTCCCTTGGAACCCAATTCGAACCTTGATGAAGTAGATCTAGCCAATGCAGATATTGCGACCGTAACAGCTGCAATTCAAGAGTTTTACCATGATGCACGCCAGCGGTTGGAGGCAGCAAATCGCGAGCGGAATGCTTTAGCAGATGCTTTGACAGAAGAGGAAGAGAAAGGCTCTATAGGCGTCCCACTCGAACTTATCGACGTCGACAAGACACTTGAACAAGTGGAAGCGTTTCTGTGCGAAACACTGTATGACAAGTGAGTTCTGGATTGTGGATCATAAGCGTACGGATGGTGGTATTCTGACTGTGTCGGCCAGGCTATTTGCTCCGACGACATGTACCGACCGGCAGGACGACGAAAGCTTGTCGATGCGCATTGCGGGTTTGCACATGCTTGACCTAACACTAGACCATCTAGGCATTCAGACAGACCTCGTCACCGGCGACCCAGAGGCCGATGATGTTCAGCGGACTATTCGTGACGGGCTTGAGGAGATCGTCTCGCTGTGCGGGAAAGGTAGGTCCCCTCATATCGGCTTCCAATATGGATGTGCTGATAAGATGGTCTTATAGAATTGCAGAAACTACAATACTCGGACTGCCGGACACCCTTAGCGAAATTGAACGTCTTGGTCTCAGTCCACAAAATCATTGCAGACTGTTTAGGAGTCCTGCCGCCAATCACTCTGAAGGCCGACAACCAGAGGCGCCAAACGGCCAGTCCACCAGTTGCGGGACAGGTTATAGAGATGTCTGCAGATGCTAAATCACTGGGAGGAAAATCGGCACCCAGGTACTCACGGACCGCATCGGAAGTATCGGAAGCATCTGAACTGGAGAAGACTCCGCGTATGTCAGCCTCAAGATCTGCATCTATCGTAGAGTCGCAGCCACCAGCTATACGTCTCCATGATTCGTCCTTCACCGAGCCATATCAGCTCTCAACGCCATCTGAGTATATCGCAGAGGCGGCGGAGCCGTTCACAGGCTCAGAGTTGGAAACGAAGGATACGCCAGCGCGAGTAACATACTCTGCTACAAAATCACACAATACGACTAGTGCGGATGCTATACTCCCATTACTCATATATGCAGTTGTACAAGCGAATCCCGTCAGGCTCGTCTCCCATGTCATGTTCGTTCAGCGCTTTCGCGCGGACTCGCTTATGGCCGGAGAGGGGGAATACTGCCTATGCAACATGGAAGCTGTTCGGAGCTTTTTAATGAGCTGTGACGTCGCCTCACTAGGTCTCAATTCTGGCAAGATGATAAGGTAAGGATTACAACGGGTCTGCGCATGGCGCCCTAAGCTGATCACTCTCGTGTCTGCAACAGCGCTTCGGGTCTGCCTACCCCTCCCATCCGTATCCGACAGCGCGCAGGTCAACACCTTGATAATATGGTTGGAACAGCAGTGGGTTCTGCGGGGCGTGTACTAGGCCAAGCAGCCGATATCGGTCTCGGTGGGTATAGAATCCTCGGTGGACTCTTGGCACGTACGCCAGCGAGCATGGATACTTCGCAACAACCGCAGACATTGGAAGACGTGCAGAGTGTGCTGGCAGGCGGCGCAGCTAAGCCAGCTAACAACAGCATCAGGCAAGCTATACTTAGGAGAGGAACCAATGCGTCTCTTATATCTGCTAAGACGGTTGACTCCGGCATCAGCAAGGAAACCGAGATGTCAGATGTTAAGGCACTCGGCACCAGTCCAAGACGAGATGCTGCTAAAACGTCCCAACCTTTAAGCTCGAGCGCTACCATCAGCTCGCGGCTTGCCTCGCTACCAGGTCTGTCAAGACTCGCTTCGCCTGTAACGGCATCTGAAGCTGGACAGACGACATCAACAGTGAATGAGCAGAGCGCCGCCCCGCCTAGTTTAGTGGTAAGTGACAGGTGAAGGCAGCTTGACAAGAGTCAACTCTGACTAAACTCTTGCATCAATAGAGCGGTTTCATGGCGTCTATGCCAAGTATACCCCGGCCGTTTGCCGATTCTTCCGTCACCGTGCCTATCGAGGGTGTGCAGTCTGAAAACAGCGATCATCGAGAAATTTCAACGCTTCTGCTCTCGCCAACAGCCTCTGCCCACTCGCCTCAAGCTCCCGAATTTTCAACGGCTGCATCGCATGGTGTTGACGACTTGCTGGCCACAGATAGACTTCGTTCCTCGAGTTTCATTTCCCATTCCCATCACCATGAAGCTCTGAAGGCTGCAAACAGGGCAAGATCAGGTTCGGCCACCTCAAATTCGTCAGGGTCTGCAATGGCTCTGCCGATACCGAGAAGCGGAGTTGCGGGAGCATTCGGAGCCGTGACAAATCTGGTCTCGAACGTGAGGCACGCTTATTCACCAAGTGTGAGCTCTCAAACGAGCATCGCGCCGAAGACTAGCGATGGTCCCATTCAGCGTTTCTTGGAATGCGAGGCCGACGATTTGAAAATGAGCGAAGTGGCCATTTTGCTTGCTGATTACAAGCGCTTGGCCGCTCGCCTCGGTAGTAATACCTAACTGACGAAACTCATAGCTATTGAAGCAGTTCATCATGCAGTACATTAGAAAGTAGATTACGAAATTGCAATGTATCAATAAGTTTATGCCTCTACCTGTGGCACATTGACATTGGCGAGGCAAACAGTATTGTCAGCAGGTGCATGATACAGTGAGACGATTCGAGGTTTATGTCACCCTGATCCAAAACATTTTGGCTTACAGCAAGAAGGGCTTAAGAGTTCAACTCAGCATTCGGCATAATTACTATACACAGCACGGCTTTCACCTCATCTGGTTCGAATATATCGCTCGATGCTAGCCAGATCGCGGTATTTGCGAAAGGCTGCCAGGTATGAAGAGAGTAAGGCTAGAAATAATTGTCCGCAGTGCAGCGCTAAGAAGACAGAGCACTTATTTCATATATTACGAATACTAAAGCACCAATCAAGACAGTCGCACGAAACTGTAAGCATGTATAAAAGCAATGAATATAGTCCATAAGATAGCCAGATTGAACAATCGGCAAGTCTAATTCTTGTTGAGAGACGTGGAGCTTTCTTTCTTAAAAACAGTCCAATTCGTCGTAGCTCCATCTCCTGGTGGAGAAGTGCCTGTGATTGGAGCGTTCTTGGTCAATTCTGGAAGGGGTGGAACAGGAGGGATCTCATCTTCATCTTGACTTCCTTCTTTGATTGTAGGGTGCATCTTAGCTGACGCGCTCAAGAGAGGCAGTCCACTATTGGAAGAGAATGATGAAAATGTAGAAGGAGTAGATCCTGATCTACCTCGACCATGATTATGGAACGACTTGCTAGCGCCTCCTGTAGTATTGGCACGCTCGACCTCGGTACGCAATCGAGGACCATCTGTGTCATTCAAAGGCCGCTTATACCGAGGAGCGTTCGCTAGTGAGCCATGCTCGGAAACCTTGAGTGGAGCTCGGGGAGGGAATGAAGATAAAGGCTTTGCGTTCTTGACGTGTGCAGAACGTGGAGGCTTATACAAGGGAATCTTGGCGAGATCTAAAAGCATCACATTCTGATGTTAGCAGGCAAGTGGAAGAAAAAGGAATGTGCAATCGAAAGAGGCTCACCCTTCAGCATTTTTTCAGCAGCTTCCTTGTCCTGCAATAGGTCGGCTTGTTTCTCTCTTTCCTCGCGCAGATTCCTTGGCACTGAACGAGAGCGATGCCTATTTCCAGTCGTTGCTCTTCTTGACAATTTCCTAGCCAGGCCGACCATTCCTCCGGTGAAAGCGCCTCCATCAGCGCTCAAATAGGCATTATCGTCCCCACTGTGGTCCTTCTTCATAGCGCTAGAAGTAGCGTTGGGTGGCGTGTTCTCATCACCCGCAGCCGTCAACACGAGTTGAGGATTTTCAATGTTACTGCCGTCAACTGGCGTAATCTTGGTGTCCACATCCTCTTCGTCGGCATTGGCTTCTTTATTCGTAGCCAGTGAGCTGCCTTTGCGAGTGAGATCAGGTCGATTCCTTCGTCCATATGCAGCAGCAGAGGTAGTTGCCCTCTTGACAGATAGATAATCCTTAGCGGGAGCTGCATCTTCCCCGTTCTTGCCAGGAGACGTAGCGCCTGCATTTACAGGGGGAGAAGCTAATCCACCGCGACGTACAGATCCTACACGAGCTACCAAGCTGCCTAGCTTCTGCTTGAGCGAGGGTCGAGCTTTCAGGGGGCGTGTCGTAGGCAAATCATGCTGGATCACGCGGTCATCCTCATCGGTCTCATCCTCGGAGGAGGGAGGTAGAACAGCAGATGGTGCAAACGCCGGACGATACATGGGTTCTGTAGTGCAATTTAGGTAGTGATTGCAAGTAGGTAATGGAAAGCGGGTCGTGTGGCGGGGTTGAAAGGTTGGGCGGGCGGAGGATCAACGGAAGTGTGTCAGTGCGGGCTGACGGCGACAAGATGCGAGCATGGAAGCAGCAGGAAGTCCGCCGCACCCAGCAGGCATATCCTGTGACGGGGATTGCAAACTCACTGGCTCCATCCGAGCGAGCGCTTCGAAGCGCAGGCTTCACAGGCGCACCTGTCGCTGTACCTGCTGTGTTGTTGTTCGCGCCCGACACGGCTGCAGGATTGCTGTTTGTCTGCAATGGAGACGACGCAGATGTTGATTCCTTCTTCTTCTTGACCTCGTCTGCGAGCACGAGGTGTCCTTGACTGTCGATGCGGTACTTTGGGCCTTGCTCGTTGTTGGCGATTCCACCGCGTGAGCCAGACCATCCGTACAGGCGTTCAGTATCCGACCTGAGATGGAGCAGAGATAGCCATGCATAGTCAGCACGCTGGACAGACGCATAAGCAGCCTCCAAGTGACCACTACACTCACATAATCGATGAACCAGAGTTCCTGCGCGGTCTCTGCGCTCCGACACGCTGTGCATTTGCAGCATTGAGCTCGGCTGCCTGCAGCTGGAGTGCCTTGTAGTAGTCCTGCATCGACATGCCAGGCTCCATGACGAGCGAGGGCATTCTGGCAGGACAGTATGTAGCATGTCAGTATGGCCATACTGGTTGTCCCTCTGTCCATCTCGCCAGCTCAAACGTGCGTCCTGGCCTGACTGGCTGCTCGCGATAACGCACCTGCTGCTCTGCGAGTAGACGCTCATGGCGTCTCCCTCCTGGTCGAACATGGCTGAGGACGGAGTGTGTGCCTCTTTCTGAGTGTAGTACGGTGTGTATGCTATATGCTCTTCGTCGTTGCTCTCCAGCAGAAGTGTGTGTTGTCCCAGTCACGCGCTGCTGTCTGTGCGGTGCAGGCGTCTCGCTCAAGTTGGAAAGCGGGCGGGCTGGCAGCTCGATGACGTTGACTCTCGGTAGATGTGCACTGCTGCTGCTTGTATAGCAACTTCGTGCTCTTCTTCACCGGACTGATGCAAGCTGGATGCAGCGTGCCGGACTCTCTTGTTGATTCGGGTTAATTGATGTTCAGTTGCCACATCCTGAGATGGGTCCGCATTCCAGACTCTCGACTTTCGACTTTCGAGCTTTTTGGTCGGGGTTCTCGTGATCCACTCTCGACTGAAACATGTCAGGCCTTGGTAGATGCAGATCATCCTAAATGCTGCAAATAATAAGAGAAGAGTCTCCTGAAGACTTGGTTCATTACGGTACTTGTGTATATTGGAGCCGATGCTACATAGTTCAAGGAAAGTACAACACTGAAGCTCACACCAAGAGCATGATGTCCGTAGAATGAACTCTGCTGGTCACCTCACAAACCAAGTCTAGCACTCAACAAGGCCACAAGCACTATCCCCGCCGCCGTTTGTCCTAGCATGAAGCTAACTCTCCTTCCAGAAGATGAAGTGTTCGTCACTGTTACGATTCGCGTAACAGTCGTAGAAGGAGAACGAGGAGGAGAACCGCAATGTCCATCACAATTACCGTCGTCATTCGGTTGTCCAGTACGAGTAGGCGATGAGATGGTCGAATAAGTCCATTCAGTGATTGTTATAGTGAGTGTCCTTAGGATTTCAGAGATGGATTGACCTCTACCTCCAGTACCATCACCGTTGCATGTACCATCGAACAGGTAGCCACGCTCTTTTCCGGCTGACCACCAGATAACAAGTCAGCTTCATAAGCACAAACTGGTACGATAGGAATCACACCTACAACAAGCGTAACAGCCGGGTCCCCAGGCTGTATTCCTAGTTGCAGGAAGCCACATTCGGAGAAAGGACATTAAGGAAGTATCATCATTATCAGTAATCTAACAAATTCGAGCATGAACGCTGGAAATAGGGATATCACCTACAGCCACAATCCCTGAGGATCACGTCCAGGCAAAGAAGCGCTTCCCGCACAGATACAGTAAGAAAACTCATCACCAGCACATCGATTCTCTTCATGATGTGAAGGATCACAAGTGAATCCCTGCATTGCGCCCATGCATATTCCAGTGCCAATTACTCCAGATTGACGTTTTTGAAGCTGCAGTAATGCATTGTCTTGCATACGCTCCTCGAGTAGCTGGCTAATATTGGCAGGACGTCCTGAATGTGGCGGAAGAGTGATTGTAGGGACAGCGGCTTCATAATGTGGTAATGCGCCGACCTGGATAGAGCCGTACAGAATGGCTCCCACACAAGTTCGCCAGATCATCCTTGACAGATGGAGAGATCGTCTTGGTGACTTGAGGTCGACACGTATACCGTTCGGCAGTACCTAATGCTAAACGGCTGAGAAAGAAGCAAGAGACTGGTCAGGAAGAAGGGTGAATGTCGAGGAGACCTCCGGGGAAAATCCTGCTACGAACCAAAGCAAGGATAGATGTTCAGACTCGGATATCAAGCGATGGTGATGTGTGATAACCAAAGAAGGCGCTTGGATGATTTGCGAAAGCATTGGTGATGCGTTCTCGCATTCTCAAAGTCGTCACTGAAGTTAGGGACTGTCGTCATGTGAGTTGCGCAGGTCTGTTGGTTTTGTCAACGTCAGAAATGTAGTACGAGTGAAGTCGTGCAACTCTTTCACGATACAGCAAGACTGGCAGGTCAGGAGACTATAGTTTGTTGGAATATAGCATTGTCGAATATTTAGCATCTTTTGTGAACCGTTGACTTCCATGGCCAGTCCTTCCTCTACCACAAGAGTGTTTCGACTCGCTCATCGGGATGAGTTGGTGTTGAAGTGTATTGGCATTACAATAGCTAGATAATGGATATAACAATACAGGAACACGTAAAAATGCAAGGGGTCAACTCTGTGGATACAGTTACTGGTAGACGGGTATGTATGCATGCAACAAAAGATTAAGATGTACGAAATGCGACGGATTATTACTGATCTACTAGAGAGAATGGCTACTGAGTTTGTAGCTTGTCTTCAGAGTACGGATGACTGAGCCACATATATAGTAAATGGTCCGTGTGCTATGAGGAGCGATGTCGAAGACCTTTTCCATGTCCATGGCTTCCGATGTGAATTTTCGATTTTCGAGCGCATTCCATGCCATTGAGAGCTGAGGTGAAGCAATTAAAAAAAGAGTAGTATCAGTCTACATGCTCTTTTCATACATTCAACAAGTTAGTTTAGAGACTGCTCACCTGGTGCATACCCTTTCGTACAGCTGAAAATTTGACATTGTCCACCACCACATCCAACACCATCAACATGAGGTATTTTCGTACAGTCTTGACCTTCTCCAGTAGCTGCACATCCACCACAGTTTTCCAATGATGTAGTGACATCTAAGCATTCATACCCTCCTCTTGCACTTAGTAATTCTGAAACTTGATGAGAATACGTGTGTTTAATCTCTTCAAAGCTTTTCGAGCCGATGATAGGGCAGGCACTATGATTCGCGAGCATTGTAGTGTTTGGCTAGTGTCAGCATGCTTTCTTCTCTGAGATGGCAAGAGACGGAGATGAGAATAGATGCAACTCACGTCTCTCCCGTTGGGCAAAGTGTCAAAGGCATTCTCAACCTTTCCTTCCTGCTAGCTTTCGTTTCTACACATATTCCATTCTTGTTCACGAAGCCAATATCGCATTGAAGCTTGCAGAATCCTGCTACGCAAGATGCGACACCGTCATTCTCATGACACACGTGACCTATTCTGCCGCAATTGTCCTAAATGCAAGATTGCTTCAGCTGATTTGTCTCGAGAAGTAGGAAGTCAAGGGAAGGATCGAGGCTGCTTACCTTGTCATTGAGAAGGTCTTGCGCTTTACTTGTAGACACTAAAGCGCAGACTAGGGCAAACCAGCTATACTTCATGATGCTCGAGAATCTCCTCTAGATCGATAGATACGGGCACCGGTTGGACAAGGAGTAAAGAGCAAGAGGAGTCCCTATCAGGTTGAACTTTGTCTTCGACACTGTGATGTCTGTCCTGTTGTCTTCTATTGATAAATGACGAGCAAGCGAAGCGGTCCTTGCTTTCAAAAGGCGGCTATAGCTATTCTGACGACGCGAGATTGAAGCGTACGAAGAAGGCGTAAAGTGGTTTTCCTGTAGTCTTCAGGATGAGCTGGGCTCACTGCTTGTAAGATGTTTCAATGTTGGACAAGAGAGGAGAGAAAAGTCAGTACCTATCGCAGTAATGTCGATGCCTTCCAGTCTTCGATGCATGCATCGACATCGGATAACATATACCGAGACCCTCCCTTCGGCATCATTTTCTTGGTGCTTTGTACCTTTTTTCAGAAATTCTTTGCTTTCGTCAGTGGAATAGGTAGTAATAGGCCTGTAAGTAGTACGTTATTATTTGGCCGGAATACTATTGAATAATCGCATCTAGAACTGTCAATTGAGCATAATTAGCCTACAATTCGTTATTCCATTGTCCCTTCAACAATGAATCGCCGCTTTAGGAAGGTGGGATTCCAATCGAGGGCATTGGGGGTGTGAAGAACCGTTAAGCTTGATGGGGCACACGGTTACGGAAGCAGTATAGCCTATTTGACTGACCACTGTGCGTCTCGACAACAAGACTGACGTTGACAGCAAATCCATCTTATCTTTTGTAATTTTCTTGACTTCCATACAAAGGCAGCGAACAGAGTCCGATCACCCTACTTCATCGGGCTCCATTAAAGCTTCATCCTTCTCTTCAATATACAAAGCTGTATCAGCATCGCAATCATCCTTCTATATGTCAGCTCTGGGGCCTGCCTCCTGCCTTGACTTGCCCAGTCTTGTCCCCTTCTCGCTGACAGCTTCTCGTTGCGAGAAGCCTGGACTTGGAATTCATCCAAGGTACCGGGCCGCATCTGCTTCCGAAGCATGGACAGCGTAGGGCCTGAACACGCGGCGCTTCTGTGATCCAACAGCTACAGTGCCTACATCTCCAGTGAAAAACTTGCCTTGAAACGCTCGAGGTGCAGCATCGACCTTGTGTGTCCCGAACACCAGCTGCCCTAGTGAAATCGTCACGTGCAGAATTCGGTATTTCAACTAGCATTGCAAGGAAAAGTAAAGAGAAATATTACTAACGAAACTAACTTCAGATCCACTGAAGAATACATCGCTTCGCTCCTGGTATATCTCTTTGTATCCTCAACAATTACCTTCAAATGGAACCTCTGCCTCATTCACCAGCCAGAAGAGAGAGAGATTAGGAGAGGAGAAAGAACGACCAAAAGAGTAGAATAAGCTGACTATCAAAGTAAGGAATTCTTCTCTTGCTCATATAATTATAAATTTGCAATATATCCTGCCCACTTGAATGATAAAAGAGTAAAGACCAGACCTTCGGAAATACTCGTAGAAGACCAATGGAATAAAATAATAAAGGAGACATAAGGAAAGATGGGAAATATGGAGAAAACAGAAAGCAAGAAGAGTCTAGCTCTATATTGCTTTCTTACGAATGGATAGTGTGAAGAATCAATAAGGATCGAAATAACGGAGATGTGGATTATATGAATGGATGCCTCAACCTGGATAGGAAGGGAATGGAATGGCTACACGATTGCTTAAAGGAGAGAATTTGCTCATTCGAAGATTGTTTTTGACCCAAAATCTTCATAATCATAATCGATGAGGTGATGCCCTTCTAACATGTGCCATTCTAGCTTTACCCAACTCCAAACCTCTAGGTTTAGGTTGAGCAGCGACATCTGGTGGTATTTCATCCCTCTGGGATAGTTTAATATTCTGAGCTTCCGCAGTGACTGTAGCATAATGATATCTAGTAGCTAATACGACACTAGTAAACACTTTACCTCTACTTGGATCTCCAAGAGGTAAAGTTTTCGTTTGTGAAGTTTCTGCATCTACTACTACTACTCTATTTTGAGCTGCTTCGACAGGTGCTACGTGGTCGCCGGACGATGTTGATGAGGCAGAGGCCGAGGAAGAAGTGGAAGTCGATCCGTCTTCTTTCTCAAAGATATCTTGTTGAGCACCATCTTCAAAGCCCCATTCGCTATTATAAGAAGGAGCGATCTGGCAAAGAGGGAGAATATGGGATGAAAAGGATGAAAGACGTCAGATATTGGCTCGCATAAAACACCTTGCAAGCTTGCTCACCATAGGATTATTAGGGATAGCAGGATCAGGAATATTCCATCCTTCAGCTACTGCACCTTGCCAGTACAAAGCCTGCTTAGCTCCTTTGACGCAGGTAGATTTATCATCTCTGCAATCAATTGGAGCTTTGTTCTTTGCTAAAGGTCTGTTGGATTTGCTATTTGTTACGGTGCAATCGAAGCCGTTCACTATAATAACGTAACCAGAGATCATATTGATAAAAAGTGAGGAAAAGACAAGCAATGTACTTTCAGTCAGCTTTGAAGTCATCTTTTGCAAGTCGATGCAGAAAGCTTAAAAAAGGATAATACTCACTATAAAGCTCATTTCCATACCCTTGATCCCTCTTATTACCATGAATCCAATTCCAAGAGCAAATACATTTTTTACCATCAGGACAAGGAGGCATATCATCTGGAATATCAAAGTATGTTTCTCTATACCAAACACAAGTATGATTGACACTGAATACTGTAAAATCAGTTGGTTTTAATGAATTGATATCGTCTGTGTAGGCTATTGCTAGACCACATCCTTTGGCATCTGTGATGTCGGCTGTGTGAATTGGACCGTTTGTGGAGGCTCGTTCGGGATCACCCCAGTGCTGGCATTCAGTAGCAGAAGCATCGAATCAGAAGTAGTTGCCAGGTAAAGATGGTCGCGAGTACTCACAGGTTTTCCATCGTAGACATTGCTATAAGAGAAAGTGTCAGAGAGACGACGCGTAAAGAGTAAGTCACGTGCAAGTAATTGCCAAGGAGCTAGAAGGGAGCAAGAAAGGTGAAACAAAACTCACATATCGCAAGGCATGTTTCCAATAAACTCCTTCTGTTCTTTGACTAGACCATATGAAGTCCAAGCTTTGTTGCAAGAGTGTTCAATCATGATTCGGCCTCTGTTTTGTTGTTAAGTACGTGCAAAAGAGTCGCGATTGAACACAGGGAAGGAAGCGGATGATTCGATATAGATGTAACAAACGAGGATATCGTAAGAATCAGTGAAGAATCGTCTGAGATGATAAGAATGTAGACACGCACCCAGCTGGCAGTTCCATGACGGAATTAGGAGTAGCGCCTTTCACACCATGAAACCACCAATCGTCGAATTTCAGATTATCCATAAGTCGTAGAGGGTTTTTGATAAAGTTCGTATTGACTGGTTCATTAAAGTATTGTTCTGGTTTACTGCCCGATGCCTGTTTCATGTCGGATGTACGATGAGTGCAATGCGTGTTGGAGTAGGAATTCCAAATCGGACGAGAAAGTAGACGAGGAGAAGAATTACATGTCAGACTGTGCTCTCCGAGTCGTAAGTGCGGGATGGCTTGTGTATGGACCAGACGGTGGTACCGTCCACCCGGTGTTTGGGCACACCAAAGGGTCTGTCACGCAAGATCTCCGAACGCCACCATAGCTGGCCAAACTTACATTGAAGCCATACACTGAGGGATGCCAGATGGCCTGGAGAAAGCAAGGCATCAGCATGAGGTAGTCGAAGAGGTAGAATGGACTCACCACGTGCGCCAGTGCAGGAGCAGCGGTTGTGAGGAACAGAGTGGACCATGCCGCCACTTTCGAGGTCGGTGCGGAATGCATGATGGTGGAGGGAGGTGGATAGCGAAGGAACACAGAAGGGAGGATTAAGGAGCGTGTATCTTGTACTTAATGAGAGTGTGTCTTGTTGTGAAAGTCCTGGGGGCTGTCTTGCTTGAGGGATGGTCGGTAGGTATGGGTATGTCGATGCACCGCTTGAGCTTGAGACGCGAAGGATGGATGGATGGTATGGAGAGTGATAGGACGAACCCTAGCCAGAGGGAGTCGCTATGTGAATGGTAGTTGGAGATGAGAATAAAGAGAGGAACGAGAGAAGAAAGAGAACAGAGAAAGAGAAAAGAAAGTCAACGGTCGACCGGCGGCCTTTGTGTTTCGAGTACTCGTCTTTGTCCTCTCAAAGGCGCTCTGACCACCAACTTCTACTCTTTTGAAACAGTGCGACTCCTCTTGCTGAAGTAGAAGTGGTGCACATCCAAACCATGCTGTGATACATATCCTGCGTCTCCTTGTCGACAGGACAGCGGCACCTCTTCCATTCCAAAGTGAAGGCATGCTGCAACTTACCATGGCAACGAGGGCAGTGACATTGTGTCGAGGAAAGCTGCATCCGGACCCGCAAGCACTAGACTGACAGGTGACTAGTGTCACCCATAAACAATAACAACTCATATTCGATGGCAGCTCCATCTGCACACTAACTTTCCATTCGTTGTTGCCTTCTTCAGCCTTTTCACGCTCTTTTCTTTGTTGCCCACGCCACCAATTATGCTTAGGATCACGTGACTTTTCGCTTTCTCAGTCGACCGCGTTTCAGGCTCAGAAATAAGCAGGCGACTAGAGGACTTGTACGGTACTGACACCATTGTAATATTGCTATGTTTGCATACTGGAGAACAAGAGTTTGCACTGATCTACATACTTGCTATCTGTGCACACGCACATTGACCTACTACATACCGGTACTCCTAGTCAGACAAATAGGAAATCATATCCATCTACAAGAACTCATCATCCTCCCATACTCCGAGCAAATCTCCAACCGCTTCCTCAATAGCATTCACATGATGTCGCCATTGTCCAACTGCAAGCATGTAAGAGAGCAATCTCAAGAATGCAGAGGAGCGTATGATGTCTTGACCGCCTGTAAGACACACAAAAACCATTAATAGGTCGCGACTAAATGGGGAAAAGTTCTGCTTCAAAGTATCTTCTCACCTGGTTCTTTGGTAAGGCGTTGCGTCAGTACTAATATATCGTGCTGCACGATACCAGTAGGGACGAATCTAGTAGCTAGCGAGTCTTGCGGCAGAGGTGTCTTGGACTGCAATGCAGTAGTGAGCATGTACAGACGATGTTTATTCAGTCGATTGTGTAGTCGTCTGTACGAGGCTATAGGGGCGAAAGAAGGGATAGAGAAAAAGACAGATGGGTCTGACACAACCAAATTGAAGGATGATACAAGATGAGGTGGTCAGCAATATAATCGCGGAATCAGGAAGGCAGAGAAGTCCTTATGTGAAGAACAACAAGAAGAAAGCAAGCTTACCTTGATGCGAGTCAACATCCACATTATCATCATCAAGAGTGGTAATAATAACTCTAGCTTCTCTTAATCTATCCATAAATAATTGTGAACTAGAAATAATGTTTTTATAAATATCTTGTCTAAATTCAGAATCAACATCAGGTTCTAATTTAGCAAAATTTAATAAAGGATATAAATCAATTAATTTCCTTTGTATTATTCTTTCTCTTTTATGTAAATCATTTGAAACTTGATTTAATATACTTAGAGGTGCTCTTTCTCCTGTCATACTTTCTGTATCTGGATTTAATGCTGATATAAATGCTGAATGTAGAATATAATATGCTGTCATATTTGACATTAAATCTGCTACTGCCTGTCGTAGTAAACGACGTGCTGGAGATCGTAGAATCATGAATTGGAAAGCGAACGCGATGGATAGACCAATGCACATCGCAACCATCGCTTTGCCTGCTCGTAATGCTGGAGAGTCGGTAAAAGTAGGCGTGTCCTCGTAAACGACAAGAGTGAAGCTAGATCAACGAAAAATATTAACCCCTGTTGCCCTTTCTGGCTTCTTTAGCCCCATCAGTAGGGTGTACTCGAATCGGCTCACATGGTCAGGTTGGCACCGTTTAAAGCGAGTAGACCTAATGGAAAATATGGCGGCTTTGTATAGAGCAGGTAGGCCATCAGGAGGGAGAAAGGAATAAGCATGCAAACGATGCCATATCTATAACAGATAAACAAAACGGAAGGAAACGATTATCGTTAGTCTGCATGTACTGTAAACTCGGCAAAGATATAGATGGTACTGAAGTTAAGCGAGACATACGGATTATATCGATATCCTCCGACATCTTTGAAGATATAAAGTAATACCATCCCGTACAGGTTTCCAGTGACGGTTCCAATAATTTGGTTGATGAAGGTGAACAGCGTCTGACCCAACGAAGGACTCATCGCTACTACGACGGAGAGTACACCACCAGTGAGACTGTATTGTATGAAGAAAGAGCGAGAGGACTGATTTCGAGAAGACATAAGAGGATACAAGCATAAGCCACTTGCATCTATGTGAGTGCCTCTGATAACGAAACATTGCAGACTCACAGGAGCGAGAAGGATAGAAGTGTATGCGATAGCCTATCGAGTCGAAAGAGCCAAAACGTTTCACGAATTAGTGTCTCATCCGCTATAATCAAGATCGATAGAATCCAAAAAGTGCTTTTTCGGGTGGGAAACTCACAGCTGCAGCAGTTTTCAATGCAATGAGACTAGCATCCGATTTAATAACAGATTCTAATCCAATAAATTTCTGGAATAATGTTTTCTCCTTTGGATAAACTGGTGTTCTACCCTCAAGTATAGCAAGTGCTTCATTCATGGGTAAACTCGACTTTCCTTTAGTATTATCTTTACTCTTCTTCCCTTTGCCTCCTTTCGATGATGTTGATGTGGGTGAGTTCCCATTCTTACTTTCAATCGCTGGTACAATGTTAGGTTCGTCTGAGCTGAAGAGTATGTTGCCGTTTGGGCCCGACATGTAGGGCTGTGTTGGACGTCCCGACAGAGCCTCAGAAGCACTTGCTGATCGTTTGGGAGTCTCGAATACATGTACGTGTATACGTTTCTTACCTCGCACTCCTATTTCCCCAACAACGAACTTGTGCAGATTATCTAGATCTCTAGTGAATTGACTGTTCGGACGAGAAGGGAAAAATATCAGAACAACCCTCAGATTTGCACCTCCATCATCAGTTCATTTAGCTGAGGTTGTGACTCACCCCATGAGGAACATATAGGAAGTAACAGCAAGTAAAAGTCTACCCTGACTAGTCTCAGGATCAGAGCTATTGACTTCCTTCTGTTTTTCTCTTTCTTTCATAATTTCCTCAGATTTTTCTCCAGGTGGTATTCTACCTTTTTTCCTATTTTTCAATTCCACTTCTTTTTTAGCTTCTCTTTCAGCTTTAGCTGTAAATCTTTCCGTCATAGCAGGTTGTTTAGCATCTAAACGTAGTGATTCATCCGCTGCGTGCATCTCTCCTGAACATAATAGATGAGCAAGAACTTCTTGCTGCGAATCGCGGAATTTGTAGTGCCCCATCACGAGTGGACTGACGGTTCTTGAGGTTACTCGGGTTGCAGTGGCTGACATCCCGGGGAAAGCAGTACTGGGCGGACTGGAAGCTATATTTGCAGATCCTTCGAGTTCATTGTTCCCCCTTCCTGCTCGCGTCTCCTCCGAACTATGGCCACTAGGCGTATTCGTAGCCTGAGCAGGTCGGAGATCTTTGGGTCTTTGTAAATCATGCATTGATTGTCGACGTGACACAGCGGGGGAGAGTCCATACGCAGGGGTAGGTGCAACACCAATTTCTGTGTCCAAGCGTCTCTTCATACCACCTTCCATAAGTCTCCTGACAAGATCTTCATGTTTGTGCGACTTAGGGTGTTTTTCATCCTGCTGACCATCCATTGATCCGCGGCGTCCGTTTTCAGCTTGCTGTTGAGGCGTATCGCTACCTCTATACTCTTCGTATTCTAAAAGCTCTTCAACCGAGATACCTTCGCCTAGAACGCGGCAAATCTCTCGGATAGCGTATGAAATTTCTTTTCGTAGAACCAGGAAACTAGCCTGAGTGCTAGGTAGGAATTCTCTTCTAAAAAGTGTTTGATCCGGATCTTTCCAGGCTGTCTCAGATGCTACGACGGTACTATATGTTCCGATGAGGTCCTGTTGACCAGTAGCATTCACGTCAGTATCCCGGGTTAAGACAGTTTGCTAGCACAACTTGTGCCAGCAATGTTGCACCCTACCTGCTGCAAGCGATTCGTCCAGTCTATCATCTTCCTATAATCTTCCATACTAAAGTTCGAATAATTGATCTCTAGCATAGTACTACCCAGCTTCTGCTGAAGTATACCGAAATCTGCCCGGATAGACTGAGCAAGTCCATCTCTCACGTCTCTTTCTTCTTCCGTGATCGTGATACAGTATGATTTTGCCAACAAGTGCGCGAAAGTCCTTACGTGCCCTAAAGAGGTCACGAGTGTTCGACGTAGTTCCTTTTCAGCAGAGATCGGGAAGACTAGGAAGTTGACGGCGAGTACGATAGCGCCTCCTAGAGTGTAGGATTTGAGATAATCTTCCAAGTATGGCGCGGAGAATGGTTTTCCAGGGAGTGATAAACTCTGCAAGTGGAAGGGTAGGCATTAGATTGATTGAAACGCTATTGCTGTAGTGAACGATAGCGAATATGTAGAACTCACCGTATAAATACCCGCAAACGATACGAGCGTTCCAAGTAGAGCAGTACCAAAGAATTTCATCGACTTTGCTTTCAGCAAGGCAAACAGATATACGATGATGACGAAAACTATGCCTTGAGCTACTGGAGCGACTGCTAGCTTTGCAAGAATCACAAAAGCTATTGAGCCGAGTCCTACACCGACGAGACCGAACGTGGCGGCTAAAGAAGCACAAATCACAAATCAGCCTACTTTAACGCACCACAGCGTACGGCCACATCGGAATTCTCACCTCCAATACATTGTCCTATATTTGCACCAGGATATCCCGCGACAACCACAACAGTGGCACTAGTGAGAACGATAGGAAATGAGAAAGCTGAACGAACTCTTCCCGTCATTGCCAATATGACGAGGATCATATAAGCTAGAGCAGCTTTGAAGATGGATATCCATATTCTTGGAGGTATCCTGCGTATCTCTCGGTACTTTGCGGCGACTCGCCGTGCTATGCGGTCCATGGCGCTTGTTTGCTGGTTCGTTTCAGGATGTACGTGGTATTCTGGGTGAGACGGGCAGCAAGGGTATTGAAGACAGCTCCCGATATAGAGTCTCCTAAGCTTCAGTAGTTATAGCTCGTCCTAGATGGATCTTTGACACTTCTTCCCATATACCTCGGCAGTTATCTTCCAAGCCAATCCTGGTCTTCCGCTATACCCCAGTTTCTCCAGGTTTTGGAGTGTCCAGCTAGCATAGATTTCCAGAGTGCAACGGCGACAAGACAGTCATCTCCAGTCTTGTTGCAGCGTTGTTGGTGGATTCAAAGCAAGCTTCCCAAGTCTGGAAGGTCCTCCGTCACTCTGCAGCTGGCAGTGACAAGCCAATCGACATATCATTATCGGCGAGAGCTCTATGCAGTAATAGAGAGAGAGATGCATCTTAGCTTCTATGTGATGTTCGGATAGACTTAATTTGTCTTACTCAGTCAACCTTACGAGTTGTAGAGCTCTTTGCAACTGGCGTTGCTTTGCCACTGCCAGACTGGCGGTTGAGCCGCTGGACAGGTCAGAGTTGCTTCACCTCTCACCACTTCGAACCAGTATAAACCCGTTGAGACCCTCAAGGACACAGTCTTGTCTCACTCTCGCTAGACAGCACCGCTTAGAGCCGTCGTCAACAGTCCAACCGTCGCAAAGCTCGACCGCCAGCTTGTGTGCAGAACAGCCTGCACAGCAAGAGGTGGAATAGCCGACAAGCAGCAAGGGTATACTGTGCGAGCCCACTAGGCCCACGATATGTCTAAACAAGCCAATAAACGACTGCAGAAGGAGTACGCCTCGCTTGCAAAGTTGCCGCCGCCGTTCGTCCTGGCCCGACCATATGAGAGCAATCTGTACGTTGCTTGATAGAGCAATAAAAGCAGCGAGTCTGGGCTGTTCAGGGTCAACGACGGCTTTCAACTCGCTGCATTAGGTCTTACATCGCTCTTGGGTTTTGGCGCTGATGCTGTCTGGGCGCATACCACCATCTGCTCCTGCAGTCTAGAATGCCATTTCATCATGCGTGGACCGGACGACTCCCCTTATGCTGGAGGTGAATACCATGGTGTATTACTGTTTACTGCCAATTACCCTTTCGCTCCTCCCGGAATCAAGATGTTCACACCAAGCGGTCGTTTCCAGGTGTGTACTCCGACCGATATGACAGCCTCGTTGCTCTGTGATAAGATGGTGACGCCAACCATGTCATACCCCTTGATTTGCCTCTCTCCGTCATATCTTTTGCTCTTCTGCTACAGCCCGACCGCAAGATTTGCAGTTCCTTTTCCGACTTTCATCCAGGCTCATGGAATCCTGCCTGGTCCGTTTCCACGATTCTCACAGGTCTACTGTCATTTATGCTATCAGACGAAATAACAACAGGCTCAGTACGTACAACAGATGCAGAAAAGAGGATTTTAGCAGCAAAATCGCATGAATGGAATTGTAAAAATGTCAAATTCAAGACTATTTTCCCAGATTATGCTACGATTGAAATGAAGAGATTACCGAATATGGGTGAATTTGATTTAGGTAAACCTGATGGACCTGCACTTCCAAAGAACCTGGGCGGGCCAAATACTTCTCCTGCCATTGTACCATCGGAGTCGTCTTTGAATAGTAGTGTGAATGCAGACAAAGGTACCAGCTCTGTAACCGCCTCGTGAGTCTGGCAGGACCCTAACACTCCCTTACTCCAAAGACACTGACTGACAGAGCAATACCTTAGGATAGCGGATAATCAAGCCAATCAAACAGCTAATAAAACGGCAACAGCAGCATCGTCCACGAAGAGAATACTCTATGGATTCGGTGCATTAGTAGCAGCAGCGCTGTTCATGCGAGTCATGGGGGTGTAACGTGGCTTCTGCCTAGGGGAAGGTTTCCGATAATCTCATTTGCATCTCTCCAATTGTAGCACACTGTAGCTCTATGAATGCATGTTTAGCCCTTTCCTGCTTTTCTCTGTATGTCGTGGTGTTGTACGGTCTACGCAGTAATCCAGATTATATGCGACAACTGATGAATGGGGAGTTGCGTCAATCAGCAGTCGGAATACATTGTACTGACGTCCTTGATGACCTTTGATGAATGTCTTGACGAAGTAATGAACCTTGATGAGCGTCATGACATTTTTATGACCTTTGATGAGCGTCATAACATCCTTGACAATCCTTAATGAGCGTCCTGACATCCTTGATGATTCTTGATTCGCGTCCTGATGTTGTTGACGACGCCTTGATGAGCGTACTGACGGTCTTGATGACCTTTGATGAGCGTCTTGACGTGCAGCGTGTTGACGTTGTTGATGAGTTCTGATGAGCGTCCAACATCCTTGATGGGTTTTGATGAGCGTCTTGACGTTGTTGATGACTTCTGATGAGCGTCCAACATCCTTGATAACCTTTGATGAGCGTCTTGACGTTGTTGATGAGTTTTGATGAGCGCCATGACAACCTTGATGACCTTAATGAGCGTCTTGACGTCGTTGATGAGTTTTTATATATGTCAGGACGTTCTTGATGAGTTTTGATGAGCGTTATACATTGTTGACGATCCTTCATGAGCGTACTGACGTTCTTGATGAACCTTAATACAAATCAAACGGTGCATATAGACAGTTAGCACCCCTTTCCGCACTAGCCTGAGAGTCCTCGCCGTCAGTGTGATTCGAAGAGAAATCATGGTTAGGAAAGGTTTTCTGAATGACTGTTGAAAGTTGTTACATGGTGTTATGAGGACAAGCCTTAAGCAATGGGTGAGGAGCTACGGCTAAAACTCATACACGTATATTGAAGTTTTGCGGATAAAAAAAAAATGAAACAGAGGTTGATGCCCTTTTGATATAACTGAAAGAAAGATTTTGTTACTACTGCACTTTTGTTGTTTTGCCTTTTCCTCAGATTTTAAGCCTTGCTAATGGCCTATAGTGGATTTCCTCGAACGAAAATCGACCATTGGCAGTCGCCTTCTCCGGATCTTAGATGGCAAGAGCTAACTTTATGCCTGACCACCGGTCTCGGTGGTCTGTGGCTCTGCATCAGGCTTCTTGATAGTGCTTGCATCCTATATGAACAGAAAGGGATCAGTATCAGATTTGAAGCCTTAGCATGCAGTGTGTTAAGAGGAAAACGACTCACCTGAATGCCAGGAAGAGGGAAGCTAGTAGCGAATTGCTCAACATCTTTAGCAAGAGCTTCCAATTGCTTTCTTCCTTCACCATCACCTTCAGTAGCGACTCTCAAGAAATCCTTCAACAATTTCGATCCCGCTTCTTTTTGAAGTGTAAGTGAGATTTGAACAGCTCTATCTAAAAATTCAGCAACCTTAACCATTTCTTCTTCTTTCATGCTTCTTGAAGTAAGTGCTGAAGTGCCAACTCTGACACCACCAGGTACCATAGCTGATTTATCTCCTACTACTGCATTCTTGTTCAATGTAATATGGCATAGATCGCAGACTTTTTCAATCTTGGATCCTGTTAAGCCAATTGGGCGGAGATCCCACAAGCATAGGTGATTTTCTGATCCTTCAGTTTGAAGCTTGTAACCCTTCTTAACGAGTTCATCAGCAAGTGTGCTGCTGTTCTTGATGACTTGAGCAGCGTATGCCTTGAAGTCAGGGTCGGCAGCTTGCTTGAGGGCAACGGCAATACCGGCGATGGTCTGTAAGTAAGACAAAACACAAGGTGTCAGCAAGGAGCACTTCGAGAGCAACGAACAGCAATACCACGCACGTTGTTGTGAGGACCACCCTGGCACGCAGGGAAGACGGCATCGTTGATGCGCTTCTCGAGGTCATCCTCCTTGTCCTTGCGGAAGAAGATCATACCAGCACGGGGACCGCGGAGAGTCTTGTGGCTATGGAAGGCAGCGCTTTTCGTCAATATCGTGCATATACGTTCAGTGTCGACGAAGATGGGGCTCACGTAGTTGTGCAGACGACATCGCAGTGCTCGAAGGGGTTGTTCTGAACCTTAGCGGCGACGAGGCCGGAGATATGGGCCATGTCGGACATTAGGTATGCGCCCTACAGACAGTGAGGAAGATCACAGGGAAATTAACGCCTTGCTTATGATGCATCTTAAGATCACGTTTCGCTTTCTCACCTGCTTGTCGGCGATCTTGCGTAGACGAGCATAATCCCAATCACGAGGATAAGCAGAAGCACCACAGATAACAATTCTAGGTTTGAATAAATCCGAGTTCTTCTCTAAACCTTCATAATCAATGAGGCCAGTTTTAGGATCAACTTGATAAGGTAGAGATTGGAAGTAGATAGAAGAAGCAGAGATCTTCCTCTTTGGTGTGAAAGCACCATGAGTTAAATGACCACCATCTGGTAGACCTAATCCCATAATTCTATCTTGAGGTTGGATAAGAGCGGTGAATGCGGCGAAGTTGGCGGTTGAACCGGAATAAGGTTGAACGTTAACACCCCAGATCTTTGGGTCAAGATCGAATGCTGCCAATGCCCGTTTCTGGCAGAGGAGCTCGAGTTCGTCAATGTACTCATTGCCGCCGTAGAACTGCAGAATGACAGGGTAATAATGATTAGCGTGATGAGCCATTGTGCGCAAAGGCGTCCGGGGTAGATATGCCCGCTCACTCTTGCACCGGGTAGACCTTCCGAGTACTTGTTGGTGAGGACTATGAGGAACAAGCCAATGAGTGATACGCTCAAAATAACAGCAGAAATCGCCAGTAATGCTCACAAGATCCATTGCACTCCATAACAGCCAAAGAAGTCAAGTTCTCAGAGGCGATTAGCTCGAGACCACGGAACTCTGCAGGGCGATATTGATTTTTGGGTCATGTGGCCAGTGAATGTCAGTTGGGCAGACTTGCATCGAGAGGAGCGGGACACACTCACGTCTGTAGACTTCATTCTGAATGAGCCTGTTGACTTCTCTGTGGATGTTAAAAAGCGTCAACCCATGCTTGCTCTTCCCTTGCCTTGATTCTGGCCATTGCAATGTGCTTCGATACTCACGGGTCGGCCTCGGCTAGAGGCTTGTAGAGACAGGCGTTCTTGAAACGACAAAGCAACGCGAGATTAGCAGAGTGCGCAGAATGATTGCAATACGAGTATGGCACATACGAAATCGGTAGGAGCGCTGGCCATCTTTGGAGTAGAAGTCGCGATGCTTCGAGCGATAAAAGGACGAGTAGTGGGGATGGACGGTGCTCTTCGCAGGGGTGTACGGAGCACTGCAGTGAATGCTCTTGTTGACATATAACTGTCGCGTGTTGGTCAGGAGGGAAGAGTATAGCCAGTTAAAATGTGGTTGAAATGTAGAATGAAAAGCTCAAAGAGTTGTCTGCCACTGGACAATCGGCCTGTCGGAGGGCGAGTTCGGATTGAGATTGGCATCTCCTCATGTATCGCCGAGGAGGGCACTGAGATGCAGAGTGGCTTTGTATCATGTCTGAGATGCACTCTGTATACAGTATACACGCTGCTCATCACTGTGTGTTGGATTCGCCGCGTGACTCGCATATCCGAAATATTGTACATACTGCTCCCACATCGGAAGCTCGGACAGGACAGCCACCTGCGCCCATCACCTCCAAAGCTGGAAGGCCACCAGCGTAGCGCCCAGTCAAGGCATACACTGCGGTAGATATTCTCCACAGCCCACCTATCCTAAATATTCTGTCTGTCCTGCCTGCATGCCCGCATCCCACGTCCGCCACCATCTTCCACCGATCACCGCCGTGCTCTTCCTATAAATTTCAGGACCGCTGATAGCTGCAGTATCGGTCTTGATACCAGACCTTGCAACCATGTTGCCCCGTCAAGCTCTCAGTGCTCTCCACGCAGCACGCTCACGCACTCTGTGCCGTGCTCTCGGTCTTCCAGCGAGAGTCGGTGAGTCTATTCTCGACAAGCCCGAGAATTCTGCATTCAGAAGCTGACAAGCGCTGTTTCATCTGTTCAGCTCCATCCTTGAGATCCTTGTCTACTACTGGAAGGCTACTCGAACCTCAAGATGCATATGCTGCTCAGTCCGCCGCTGCCGGCACTTCTTCTGAATCTCTTCTGGCCACTCTGAACAAAATCAAGCGTGCTCCAAGTGTCAAGACAGAAGGTCCTGGAGCAGCCTTCACAGCTCCTGAACAAACTACCAATGAGACTGCAACTTCAGCTTCCAACTCCACTTCTACATCCGCATCCTCGTCTTCTGCTTCTTCTGCTCCTCCAGCTGCCTCTGCTCCATCAACTCCAGCAGAAGCCACTGAATCTACAACAGACAAATTCGCAAACCTGAAAGGCAAAATTAATGGTGATTTATACAAAGCTCTAACTCAACGTCCATTCAATTTCGAAAAGATGTCTTCCGTACAAGAAGCTGTTTTAAATCTACTCCCTGAGTTAGCAAATTCACCTAAAGCTGCTCCTCAGGAAGGTGGTGAAGAAGTTCAACATAAGAAATCAAAACAGGATCTTCTCGTAAAAGCAAAGACTGGTACTGGTAAAACTATCGCTTTCCTTGTACCCGCTCTTGAAGCTCGTTTCAATCAGATTGAACAGGAGAGACAGAGATTCATTGAGGAGAACCCAAAGTAGGTTTGGGACAACCTACCCATCATCGGGCAAACTACAATTTGGAAGTGAGCTAATCTTCCACAATGTTTCATTTTCAGTGCTGGCAAGAGTGAAGTTACGATGCATGTGAACCGCTTCACCAGAGACACCGTCGGAACTGTTATTCTGTCACCTACGCGTGAATTGGCAACGCAGATCGCCACTGAAGCTGCCAAGTTGATGACACACATCCGCGGTATGGATGTACGTCTCTTCATTGGAGGCGCCTCGAAGGGCATCCAACTTCGCGACTTTGAACGTTACCGTCGAGACATTATCGTAGCAACACCAGGACGCATGAAGGATATGCTTACTGTACCAATGGTCAGACAACAAGTTGAAAAAGCTAAAGTTCTTGTATTGGATGAAGCCGATACTTTATTAGATATGGGATTCAAAGATGAGATTGATCAAATCGTTTCAGTATTACCACCAAAAGGTGAAAGACAAACTTTTTTATTCTCAGCTACTGTTTCACCTGAAATTAGAAAAATAGCAAGTTTAACATTACGAAAAGATCATACTTTTATTGATTGCGTTCCTGCAAATGAAAGTAATACTCATGCTCATATTCCTCAATATCATTCTATTTTACCTTCTTCAAACCAACAATTCGTTCATATCGCTAGATTACTCGCTCAGGATGCTTTATTACACCCTCAAGGTGGTAAAGCTATTATCTTCCTTCCTACTACCAAAATGACAGAACTTACTGCTCTACTTGTCAAAGCTATGAGACCTTCTCTACCATGGGGTATCAGAGGTACTCGTATTTTCGAGATGCACTCAAAGAAAAGCCAGAGTGCAAGAGATAGAACAGCAGATGAATTTAGAGCTCAGACTGGACCTGGATATTCTATCCTTGTCACTTCGGACGTCAGCGCTCGTGGAGTCGATTATCCTGGTGTCACGCGTGTTATTCAAGTAGGGGTACCAGGCTCAAAAGATACATACGTACATCGAGTCGGTCGAACTGGAAGAGCTGGAAAAGCAGGAAGAGGTGATCTTGTTCTCTTACCATGGGAAGAAAACTATCTTCAAAGTACTCTTCAAGATATTCCATTACAGCCTATCGAAGTCGAAAATATACAAACAGACATTGAGAAACTCGCTGCTGAATTGGATGCGAATCCACCTAAATCAGCAACTCCAGCACAGGCAAGACCTACTAGGTCTCGCTTTGGTAGACGGGAACCCCATTTTTCGGCACCGACTTTACAGCATCCTATCTTACCCAGAGTCCAAGCTCTAGAGCAACGTCTGACAAACGAAGTGATTCCTGAAATATCAGAATTCGACGCCCAGGAAGCTTTCGCTTCTCAACTAGGTTTCTATGTCGGTCGTTCGCCTGAACTAGGTATGGCTCGCAGTGACATCTACGAAGCGTTGCAAGAGTGGGCTACAGAGGCTCTCGGTCTAGCTGCACCGCCTACAGTCTCTCCAAAAATGCAACAAATGCTTGGATTAGGTAGAAGTAATCGAGGTGGTAAAATGAGAGGATTTGGTCAAGCTGATGCAAGACGAAGAGGTTATGAAGATCTTAGATCATTCCGTAATGATGGACCCAGAAATCCTTTCAGACCTTTCCAACAAGGTGCTTCTAGATCTGGTCCTTCTGAGTTCAGAGGTGAATCAAGATCCGGAGCTCCGCGATTTAGAACAAACGATCGTAGGGATAAACCTTCCAGAACTAGAGTTCCGTATTAAACATTTTAGTATCTTTTGATGACTTCTGTGCGTCAGTAGCTCGTTATTCGTTTCAGCCCATTCTTCTTTCAATGAAGAACCATCTTGCTTTGGCATAATAGTGTGTGAAATGCTTGTCGTATGATCACTTGTAGCACGTCGTAGATCCACGTATCGCATCAGTCGTTCCGGTCTTTACAGCAACATTAGACGCACACCTCCATTTATCTCATTTTCATACTTTCTTTCTTACTATCTATTGCTCGCATTGATCTGATTGACTATTGTTACACGTGTTTCCCAATTCTTTTTTTATTTCGCATGATCCACACTAATTCCTCCAACCGCGGCTGCAGCGGCAGTATGCGGCTAACATAGGTAGTGAGCGCCTCGTCCTTCGATGGCACGAAGAAAGACAGATCCCCTCCTAGTAATGCCTTTTTAAACTGCGGTATTTGTGATTTCAATCCAGACCAGCCTTTGATGCCTTGCACTGGGAGGAAATTCTTTATATGTAGACTGGGCTCATGTGTTACGATATAATCAAAGACACTGTATTGCCCTGGTGTTTCTAATGACTCGTCTTTACTGATGCGTGCTAATGCTCGATTGTGAACCATGTCCGAGATACCATTCATGCGACTGTAGGCATTGAGATGGATTGTAGTGTTTTGCGGAGTTGTGCCCTCTTCGCGAAGTAGGCTGTTAAGGCGGAGAAGAGCGTGTGCTCCTGGGTAATTGAAAGTCGAAATGAGGGTAGCTATTAGTGTGAAGGCCAATGATGTTAGGCAGACGAATCTGAAAACCCGTTGAGAGAGTTTCCGATTGATCTGTCGCCTGTACCGTATAGAGGATGATTAATCTTCGTCGCAGATTGACGTAGTGAGGAGTCTGGGCGATGACTTACAAGCGCGCAATAGCCGCGAGGGCAATTATGTTGAATGTAGGGATGACATAGGATATGAAGCGCCATTCCTTGTGCTTAAGCACACTCATAAGTGCGACATAGAAGATGAGCGGTGCTGCAAATCTTCGAGCGACCGGGTTGATGTATATGCCAGCTATGAATAGTGGATATGCGAGTTGCATGATCTTGGGAAGCGAAACCAGAAAGTATGAATACCATGGCGAGACCTACGGACTAAAGGGTCACTTTCGTCGCTCGTACTGGCTCACCGATTACTTACACCCCAGTTCTCGCTTTTTCCCTCGACAACATTGAAAATCAGACTTTGTAGCTCTGGCCATACGGATGTCCTCCAGAAATATGAATCAATGAAGAGTGATAGACCTGTTGGGGAGCCTTCAGCACTGTTTTGGTAAGGATCGAAGCGAGCTGACCCACTCGCGCAGGAAATTGCGGTCGATACAATTGCAAATGCTCCTTCTAACCAGTCAACACGGTCGTACATCCAAGCTTGCACGGCCAATGGGGCCATTAAGCCAAGCAGTTCTAGGCGCATTGTAACTGCTAAGCCTGTCAATAAGGACAGACCTAACAATACATCTGGGCGGGACCATCTCCGCGTTGTCCTCTGCTTAGGCAGCAGAGTGCAAGCTATAGCGACTTGTGCTGCAAGGTATCATATATCAGCTACTTTGGCCGCAAGGCACATCCGGCATGTTTACTCACTGGGGCCGAAGACCAGCATGTTTGGAACTGTCCTTCCGATCCAGAACATTATATGGAATTGACAGCATGTCAGAATCAAGAAGTGCCGGGAAAGTCGGACGTGAAACACATCGCGCAACCTGCGAGCGAAGAATATGATGCATAGACTATTTGAGAAAGCGAGTATTGACCGAACTTCGGAAACAAGCAAAGTTAGCTCTTTCGCCTCGGAAACAACCGGAAGAGGTGTCTTACGGGTTATTTGCAAGGCCAAAGGATTGTACAAGCCTGTTAAGTCCATGAAAAGCTTGAAAGGATATGTTGCAGTTGCGACGGTGAGCGCGCCGATGAATGATCGAGGCACTACACCACTAAAGGTGATGTGGTCATACTGTTCGGAAACCGAAGCTTCAGCTTCTACATAGCATTGAGCCCACAGAGTGATTCTAGAGTGTACCCACTTCCGAAACGGCTGTATCCGATAAGCCCTTTGTCAATATATCGTGGATAGCATGCAGATTCAATGTTTCTTCCACTTTGGAGAATGGACAGATGAGAACATGTAGCAGAGCCGTGAGGATAAGCATGCATTCGCACAGCCTATCCTCCTGAGAGAGCGCCATCGTATAACTGTAGGTCAACCTTGGATTTGGCCGAAAGCATGCAACCCGAAAGATAGCGAGAGAAAGCCGGCTTCAAGAGTCCCGATCACGTCTAATGATGGTTCGGCTTGACTGTCAGTAGAAGTATTCTTCTGCTATCGCCTTAAAGCTGTCCTCTGTTGTTGGACAAGGTACTCTTTTCTGAAAAGCTCGCAAGATGTGTCATTGTTACTATCGACAACGGGTTCACCCTCGACAGCATCGCATGCGTTAAACAATCAACACGAAATGAAATATATTGTAGCTCAAGCAATGCTCGCCGTATCTAGATTCATTGCCAATATCCAAGTTGATATACATATTTCATAGCGCTGTTTGCGCCTGTAAGTTGGTACAAGCAGGCGCCGACCTCCCCTCTGGTGCTACATGGACGATATCGAAGAGACACTCCATCTTTATGGGTTTCCTCAACGCTACGTGCTACTTTGACATATGCCGCAGTTCCAGATGCTGTTTTGGTCTTCAAATCAGGCCAAGCGGGCGATGAGTCTGCAACCTGAAGACCGGATAACCGTGGTGATATTCGTGCTAGATGAAGTGTGAACAACCCTTGCACTAGAGCAACGGTTCGCGCAAGCCCTTGTCTCCTCGTGAATGAGGGACCACAGGTGGGTAGAATAGGCTCTTGCGTGAGCGCTGTACTTGAGGTATGCTTCTGCGTGTCGTTTGAATCTTGCGGCGATTTAGACCATTGATCAAGCTGAGTACGCTCGCGATAATTACCCAGGTATAAGATGTCGCCTTAGGGACATTTGAGGCAGCAGGTTCACGTGTGCTTGCAAGAATCTGGCCATACTCGGACTCCAGTAGATCTGGCGTACGCTCCAGGGATGCGGTTTTTGACGGCTTGATAGAGCTTTGCAAGTCTCCCTAGCCAGCTTCTACGAGTGTTTGGCATCTCGAAGGCGCCTGAGCGACGACAACAACTGTTGAACCCCAATTGCGTAGCACACTCGTGTGCACTTGTCTCCTTGGTGGCCTGCTGTACACTCCAAAGTTCTGGTCAGGTCTAGCGGCTTTCGCCTGCAGTATCGTAGAGATTCGCTTGGAAGCTAGTCCAGCACCAGGAGATTAGTCAGGATCTTCTGCAGGGGGATTGTAGCGTTGTGTTCAAGCTTTCATGGGTTGCTTGTCATGAGCATGCAGAGTGCGTTTTGCTGTCGATCAAGTTGCTGGTGTGAAGACAACATGCAATCAGAGAAAGTGCGGCTCAAGTAGCCATCATCTCGACTGGCCATTGATATCAATGTCAAGACATGTCCTGCGATACGCGGATGCGCCTAGTACGTCGAGTCAAGTGTCGTACTCGCTAGTCGCTCTTCCGCCGGCACTGGCGAAAGCAATCAATGAACGCGACTCGGGCGACAATGTTCTCGCGTCGTTGACAATAAAAGGCCAGCCGACAGACGAGGCTGTGTTATGTACACAAGACACGACATACAACCTTCGTGCTGTTCAAAGCAGTAACTCTATACTCATCTGCGAAGCTAGCACATCGGGGTCGACAGTCTCTAATGGCAAAGGCAAAGAGGCGCAAGTGAAGACGACACTGCATCAAACGCTCGAGCTGGATCTAGCTATACCGAAGCTGGAAAGGATTGGTGAATTACTGAAGGGGCAGGAGTGGAACCCAGAAGATGAGGAAGAGCAAGATGCAGCGAGACAGCCGAAGGTTAGCCACTACAACCATCTTTGGTCGCATATCAGGCTGAGAGTTTGACCCATCCCAATAGAGGCGGAAAATACGTAGATACACGCAGGAAGATATCCTTGATCTTGTGCCTGCAAGTGACGAACAGATTACTCGAGCCCTGCAAGAACGTCGCGTATTGTCGGTGGCTGGTGGGCATGTGTTCTCTTTCGCCCACTAGTGATGTATAGCTGAAGCTTTGCTAAACAACAGGCTACTGCAGACCTATCACACGCAGTGCATTAGCTGCTCTGCTTAAGAACATCCTGAACACGCTTACCTTACTATCAATGTCTTCCGACTGGATCACACTATCAGGATTATCCGATAGTTTGGCTAAAGATGATTCAGTACCGCATGAAGTGACGGAACAGATCTTTGAGTGGTTTGGGACGAATCTTGGGCAAGGGAAGTGGAAGCTGGAGATAACAGAGGTCGTCAAGGAAATTGGGAAAGCTATACTGAGTGCGAGCAAGGTACGTTGCGCAAGTGAAGTTTAGCTGCTCACGTGACCAGCTGAGCCTGAAGCATCCCACACTCACATCGCAGGGCAAATCAGCACCTCTCAACACCTTTAAAGCTAGTTGGAGTGAAGCTGTCGGCGAGCAGTTCTCTCATCTGTGTGATCTAGAAAGCCTCAAGGTAGGTTTGCTTCAGTTCTGGCGGAACAGGCCTGCTATTGCCATCTCGACGCGTTCGCTTACACTTGCCATGCTACAGGGTTTCTACCTGCTCACGCCAGCCAAGGGCACTCAACAAGCTACCGTCATGTACTTTCCCGCGTCTGAATTACCACTCGACCCAGCTTCACGTTTCAGTGAGCTCTTTTCGATAAAGGCAAAGTGGCGGATGGACGAGATCGCGCCGTTCTTGCAGGATTTAGCTGTAGACAGCAAGAAGCGGGATGCATTGACCTTGAAATTCACGAGGAAGTTTAAGGGCGAAGACGGCCAGACCTGCTATACCGCTCGAGGGAAATAGACATCTGTTGTAGTAGTTGTAGTATAGATGGTCCACCTCAGCCCGATCACCTCTTCTAAAATTCGCATGATGCCGTGTCTGCTTTCTCGACAACACGTTTGCACTTGTCTTGAGCCAGCTTATCGCATTCTCTGGTACTGAGGCCTGTTCCTCTTATCAACTATGGCGACCTTGATTTCGCCGCCTGAGCTGCAATATGAGACGGAGGCACTGCTGTCAGGCCGAAGAAGCGATGGTCGCACAATGCTGCAATTCCGGGATATCCATGTTGCTACGGCTGTACTGGCACAGACGTTTGGCAGTGCGAGGGTCAGCTGTGCTGGAACAGATGTCATTGTCGGGATCAAGCTCGAGACTGGTGCTGCTGATAGTCAAGAGCGACTGCAAGTGACTGTGGAGCTGTAAGTTCAGGAATCAAGATCCAGGCAGTTTGTTGCTTTGCGAAGAGGACCATAAGGCAGAATACGCTGATACTTTTGCTCCAGGTCTCAAAGCGCTTTTCAATCCCTTCCTTCGGATCCTACACTCAGTCTCACTTCGCATGCTTTTGACCTCATTTCAAGCCTATCTTCCCATCCTCAATTGAGCATCATACCTGGAAGCAAATGCTGGCATATGCAATTACACGCAACCTTTCTCTCTGTTGGCGGAGGAGGTAACTTGCATGATATCATGAGTATGGCTATCCGGAGTGCACTGTACGACCTAAAAATTCCGCGTACGAGGCCAGTCGCCTACATGCAGGAAAATAAAGCAGTGGGAGACGAAGAGGAAGGTGAAGATGCAGGAATGAAAGCTCTGCTAAAGACGAGGAAGAAAGCGAAAACACAACAAGACAAGCAGGCAACTGCAGCCGACTTCGAACTGCTTGACTATGAAGCCGATACTGGAGAGCCGCTGCAGGGAAGAGATGCCCTCCCCGTGACAGTTACATTATATATGGTGCGTGTCTTTGAGAACTGCTCAGAGGTGTAGCCTCAATATGCGTTCGACTCGCTCACTGCTTCACGGCTTCAAACAGACTCCCAAGTCGCAACAACCCTTCCTCGATGCGACACTATTCGAATCCTTCGCAGCGCCAACTCACGTAGTATGCACATTTTCAGGTGGTGCTGATGGCGATCTTAGAGGTCTAAAACAAGAGATCCCCGATGGCTGCGCATCTTCCGAACCGAGTGAACTACCATTTGATCGTACCGAACATGTCGTCGATGTAAGGCAGAATCTCCCCCACCTTTATGAGATCGACAGCTGATAGACTTTCTCATCAGGTTGCTGCGAATGTTGCTTCAAGTCTCGCACAGATGCTCAACGAGCGGCTAAAAGACCCTCTGACAAGACAAAGCGGTGTCCGATTAGGCGCATTCCCATGAGTGGACTTGCCCTGGCTTCTATCTGCACAATTAATTGCGAAGGCCTATGCTAGGGATGGATAATGATACAAGTGCTCATTGATGGGTATCTCTCGGAAAATCACAGCCTCCAGTGGCTGCCACTATACTACAACCGTATACTACAACTGCCATCTACTGCTCTCTTACGGCTTGCCATATATTGAGCGCAAGACAAACGATCATCACAACGACTCCCAGACACAACAGTATACGGGCACACGTGCGAGCTCCACGCCATTCGCTCTTTGGGAATAGCTTGAGGTAGAACAAGGCAGGAAGGATGAAGGAGATGGTGGTAGAGCCAGTCGAGCCAATGAACCCTAGGACAATCGCGAGGTGGTCCACATTCATGCTGATAATGAAAGTGATGAAGAGTAGAGCGGTAGTTAGGAGGATATGCTTGACCGGAGAATCCGGGCTCGCTGAAAGGTGTTGTAGAGAGTTGCGAGCTGGCAAAATTTGCAAAGGGTATCTGGTGTAATGCAGAGAGTCGGGCTTCAGCCATGCATACGCAGAATATAATGGACTACATGCTTCTCACCCAAATAAAACGCATAACACGATGCCAAATCGACAGATGTTGATGAACGGACTATCGTGGTAGGCCGACAGGATGTTCGCCGGTGTCTAATGAAAAAAATCTGTCAGCTGTCGGAACCACCTTTCCAACGTATGCTTGACAAGGTACCTTCTCTCCAAAAGTAAGGTATCCTAGAAGACCGACAAGTTCATAGATCACTGCAGCAGATCTGGAGAGCGATCGTTAGTCCAGAGCAACTTCACTGATCAGACATGGCACTGACCCGATAGAGACTCCGGTTACGATATTCATTCGCTCCTTCGTGTTCTCTTTCAGCTCGTTGTAACAGCTGAACAGGTTTTGAGCGCACGTGAATGCGAAAATATACACGGGTAGGTTTGCTATACTTCTTGAACTGAAGGCGAAGAGGTGTGTCGGAGAAGAAGGTTGAAGACCGCTGCGATCAAAGAATTTGTAGATAACTACTATGACGAGGTTGAATGCTGCGACGACCGCTATGTACGATGTGAACCGCAGAGAGTTCAAATGTCGCATATAGCAGAGTGGCGACAGAACAGCCATGCTGAAGGTGATCCACAGATGTCTATCTAGCAGCCAGTCCGGTGGATTCTCATCGAAAGACTTGATGACTCGAGGCATCAAATTGCCTATGATTATAAGATAGCTTGTAGCAACACCTAGGTTGGAGGAGCTTATACTTAGAGAGCATTCAATAGAAAGAGTCCAGGTAAAGAAACGCACCTGCACATTTGATAGCGATTGCCGAGTCGAACAGGATTGCAGCCTTTGGGTATGTAATATCTGCCAGAGCAGCAAAGGAGGAGCTTCTTGCAGGTTTTGTATGCGTTGCAGCTCGGGATAGAAAGTATAGGCCGAGCCAGGACATGCAGCCGCATGCGAGTATAAGGAAACCGCCCGGCAACGCGCCACACGATGCAACAGAGTAGGGCATTGAGAGCATGCCAGTACCAAGGATGGTGTTACATACTGAAATCCACAGTTTGCGTGTTTTAGCGCTTAATGATATGTCCTGCAGATAAAATCATGCTTTCGAATTCAACCTACAATTGCTGATACAGGATGTCAGGCTAGCCTCGCCGTGAACTGGACAGGGTGTTCAGAGTCAACGTTAATGGTACGGGGAGCATTGCATTAGCCGGTTTTGCATAGCATCCGTTTACGCCTTGCCACGAACCTCCCTTGAAGAGCAAAGTGCTATGCTCGCCGTTATCCGCCTCATGGTGACCGTCATGCTCGCCAGTTTCAGCAGCACCACCTGGCAGAGACTGGTAGGTCGTCTCTACCATCCTGACAGACGTGTCTGCCTCGTCCTGCTGTTGTCGTGTTCGTGCTGCTCCTGATTGTCGAGCAGTCAACCTGTACATCGTCGAGCGTGATCGAGGTCGTCGGTTTGCATTAGGATCACGAGGTCCTGCTTGCTTTGACTCTCTCACACTCTCAGCTAGACTTCCAGATTAGTGTGTGCCCAGGAAGAGACGGCGTCTGCTGCTGTAGCTCACCATGAGCTCCGAAATTGCCCAGGCGACCTGGGAGCTGAACAACTCTATCAGTACCGTCGATGAAGTGTACAAATACGACAACGAAGCACAACGAGCGATACTGCGTGAAAGCCCATGGAGGAAGGATCCTCATCACTTCAAGCACGTTAAAGTGTCTGCTGTCGCGCTAGTCAAGATGGTTACACACGCCCGCTCTGGAGGCGCATACGAGATCATGGGTCTCATGCAAGGCAAGATCGAAGGCGACACGTTTGTAGTGATGGACGCTTTCGCTCTCCCTGTCACGGGCACAGAGACGCGTGTCAACGCTGGTCACGAGGCAGAGGAGTACATGGTTCAATACCTGACCAGTTCGCAGGAGGTACGCATGGCACTCAAGAATACACATTGTATGACGCGGCAATCCTTGTTGACCAAGGTACTACACAGGTCTCGCGCAAAGAGAACATTGTTGGATGGTACCACTCTCATCCAGGTTACGGGTGCTGGTTGTCCGGTATCGATGTGTCCACCCAAATGTTACAACAATCATTCAGCGAACCGTTTCTGGCTGTTGTCATCGATCCGAATCGCACGATATCAGCTGGTAAAGTGGATATTGGTGCCTTCCGTACTTATCCTGAGGTGAGAACTTGTACCCGATACAATTTTACCACCCTTCAGCCAAGTCTGACGCCCGCCCCTACTAGAACTACACACCGCCTAACGCTCAAGCATCCGAATACCAATCGATCCCCCTGAACAAGATCGAAGACTTTGGTGTGCATGCATCTCGCTACTATCCGTTGGACGTTTCGTTCTTCAAATCCTCCCTGGACACGCAACTGTTAGAGCTGCTCTGGAACAAGTATTGGGTGATGACGTTGTCTCAGTCACCTCTAATCTCGGTAAGTATGCTTTTAAGTAGTGCACAATCTCGTATGAAGCTTTGCTGATCTCATTATTTGATCTCATCTTGGGCATCAAAGAATCGAGCCTACACCACATCCCAGATTAGCGATCTGACGGAAAAACTATCTCAAGCCGAGGGGTCCGTCAGCCAAAGGGCGCCATTGTCAACATTAATTCCTGAGTTAGCCTCCAACGCGCAAACCAACGCTCAAAATACTGCATCCAAAGCGAATGGCAAAGGGAAAGAGGCCGTGTTGCCGTCCCAGCCGTCTGCATTCGCAGGTTCAGAGGGCGAATCTGCTTTAGCTAAAGTTGTCAAGGATGCAAGCAAAATCACAACTGAGTGTCAGCACGGTATGATGTGAGTGACGAGATTGCCGCTCCGTGATATGTTTTTCTGTACTAACCCTGTCGGTCGACTTGTTCCAGGGCGCAAATCCTTAAAGATCTGATATTTAATAAGTCTACGGAACCAGTGCCAAGAACACATGATGGCAAAACTCTTCTCGATCCTAGATTACAGTCCTCTGTTCAGTCTGCTTTATAATAGTCTAGGCTGTGATTGTGCAAGGTATACGTTAGCGATAGAGCAAGCGCGACTAGCATCGAAGTGATTTTTTAGTAAATTTCCCATGTAGCTATAGATTGATAGAGTGGAGTAACGTCGCCTAGTTAGGCTACAGCTTCTGTGGATGAACACTTACGCGAGCGTGACCTCTCTCCCCTAAGTACTTGGTTTGACTAAATGACGTGCCCTACTAGTACTCATAGGATTGCCACTTGTACATTCGTTCAAATGCCCGGGGGTAGTCCCCACATCGGGGCACGGCATGCGCGTTACCTACAGAGACCATCATGCGATGGATCCATCCTTGCAGTGTCAAAATCCAGCCTGTTCGCCAGTTCCGATCACCCGGCATCTGGAGCGTCTTGTCACGAGCTGCATCTTGCCTTGATACGCACACAACAGCATCGCCGCCAGTCAAGATGGCAAAAGGTGGGTGCTGCGCAATGCTCAAGATATGCCCAAGCTGATATGTCTGTCCGTACTGCTGTCCCGTCACTCTCTACGTGAATCAACTGGCCCGCGTTCGACATGGTTATCATTCATCGATTACATCGACAACTCGCCCGCCATGTATTTTTGAACGATATCTTGACATACAGTACCTCGCAATTTCCGTCTGATGGACGAGCTGGAGAAGGGAGAGAAAGGTGGTGATGGCGGTGATGGATGTGAGTATTCACTACATTGCTGCTCCTGCGGTCAAGTGTCAACGTTATCTGATCACAAAGACATATCACCAATACAATGCAACAGTCTGCTCATATGGATTAGCGGACGGAGAAGATCTGACAATGACGAATTGGAATGGTACTATTCTCGGACCTCCTCACGTATGTCCTCAGACTTTGTTCTGGCTACTTCTATAATCCTGTTGCTTACTTTGTCGAACCGGACAGTCTGTACATGAGAACCGCATCTACTCCTTATCTATCGAATGCACAGCTTCGTACCCCGATACTCCACCCAACGTAAAGTTCACCAGCAGGATTAACCTTCCAGCTGTCGGTCCCGACGGTACAGTACGTGATCAGTGTTCAAAAACCGGATCCTGTTATGCTACTGACATTGCAACATGTATTCAACAATTAGGTCAATTTCTCTAAGATTCCAGCTCTAGCTCAATGGAGGCGTGAACTCACAATTCAAGACGTTCTAGTCGCAATAAGACGGTGAGGAAGTTTCCGGGGAAATTCGAAGTGATAATACTGAAACAGCATGGGCTCTCTCCAGATCTATGGCTGAACCCAATAACAAGAAGCTACCACAGCCACCTGAGGGTTCAGAATACTAGGCCCGAAATGTATCAGAAGAGTTAAGGGAGGCAAAGGAAATAGTTTCTTCAGTTGAGGGCTAATCACCGAGAAAGCGCGATTTCATCGGCACCCATGCTGTTCGGTTCTTTATTGAGCAACTGAGAATCTAAATACATGGACGATAATTCTATTCAAAGCGATTACAATCATTCACCTATATTGCATGCCTGTTTGACTGCAATCACCCACTGATGGTCCTGCACGCACCTTACTGACACGACTGGATTACCTATATACCACCCTAAATATAGCGTCTGATGGTTTCTTTTCGAACACTCCTGGAGTGCACTTCCATCTGTGTGACATCGCCCTCGAGCGTCCACTTTACTGACTGCGGGGTCTTGACAATAGTACCTGTTGCAACTATCGTCTGGGATGCCCTATATCCATGGATGAGACTCAATCCTCGTGAGTACGGCCCTAATGACGGATAGCTGCCTCTGTGTTCTGGAGTTGTGTAGCGTTGTACAGAACGCTTTACGCCTGCAGAATTCAGATTCAGCATGAGTAAACAAACCGCGCACAAATGCCTCGCACATTTTGAAGCCTTCTGTTTGTGTAAAGCTCAAGAACACCTCAAAGATGCTCGTTTAGGCTTCATCCGCTTTCTACTTTATTTATTGAAGGTCGCATTTCTTTGCACGTGAGCATTATTCTGGACAGCGGAGAAGACTGCTGATCTTGGGCCAAGCTACATACACCATAAAGCACACGAGAGGTATGCAAGGCACCGATATCTAGAGCGGCGCAAAGCAGAAGCGCCGAGGCGAAATGCGAGAAAATTGCGGCCCGATAAGTGTGTCACAGATGCGCGACGGACTGCCGAGTTTGTGCTGCTGTCCGCATCGCGCTTTTCCTTTTGCTTTCCCTTATACTGGTGCAGATGTCAGCTTCCTGATTGGCTGGCTGTACGGGGCTCTTTCGGAAATGGAACGTACGCCACCATCGTTGCTGCTGCCTTGCAGCTCGTTGCGTATAGAACGTCGATGAGGCACCTCTTTGCTCTCTTCTTATCTCATCAGCACTACACCAGAATCGAGCATTGGCTACAAGTTACACAACCAACAACACACAACCGAAATGGCTGCTGCATCACCCCAGACCATCATTTGTAGGTGTATCTTCGTTGGACCCGGCCGATGACCACGTCAATCGACGTGAACAGCAGTAGAACCGGTGCTGATATACAGCTTTCTTTTCCTTACAGGCGGTGTAACTTGCGCGTGCGCAGAAGAGACAAAGGCCAAATCCAAGGCTGAGGTCGACTGCGTTGCACACGAATCATGCCCTTACCTCAAGAATGGACAATGCTCTTGCGATCAAGGCAAGTGTGTCTCGTCCCAGAACAAGAGGCTCTGCTCATTGGCCGAGAATGTGAGAGGGTTCGGCTTCACTCAAGGCTAAGTAGCTGTCCCACTGATTCTGTTCTACTCTCAACTGCAGGGACAATGTGACTGTGCCGTAAGTCGATCCCACCTGCCTGAATATGAATATCACGTGTTTCGAATGACATAGACTAAAACCGTTTCTACTTCCCCCTCCAACAGGCTGGAGCTTGCAAGAAGATGCTAGAGATCAAGAAGGAATGCTCAGCCAGTCCTGATTGCCATTGTGCTGCTGGCGAGTGCAAGAAGGCTACCCTGCCCATCTCATAAGCTGCAACATTGCAAATTGGATCATCGCAGCTTCATCCACAATCTTTCTCATTGCAAGTCCGACACACAGCCATTCAATGTAGCATTATTATTTCTCATAAACAGGTTCGACGCTACCGGCAATGCATATCTTCTTTGTTTGCGTGACTAGCTGGCCTGGGGGTTTTGCTTCTTGCGTTGTCTCCCTTGAATTTGGACTGCTGCGGCCTGTATGATATACCAGCATCAGCAATTACAGCCTTTCCGGAGCAGCTTCACGGAAGTGTGACCGCCATACAGCTTACCTTAAGAGCCCATTCAAATGTCCTAACAGTCATGTAGCATTCTTTGAAGGTGTTATACAGGGGAACAGGAGAGAATCGTATAACATCCGGCTCCCGCTCATCCCCAAAGACTCCTGCTTCTTCCAGGTTTTGATTCGTAGGCTTAAGCAGGCCAATATTCCTCGGCAGCAGCAATACCGACAGCTGGCAACCTCGCTCATCCGCTTTTTCAGGTGTAAGAATAGTAAAAGCAGGTTTGAATTGCTTAGCTTCTGGATTCTTCCAGGAATCACCAATACCTTGTTCATACTCGTCTACTTTCTCTAATGGTACGTAGTACTTGTTAGCTCTGAATAGACAGTTAAGGTATGCTGTGAGAAGTAGAGACTTCTTGCGGAGTTTCGCTAATGCGGTTTTTGTTGAAGCTGGAGCTTCTTGCTGTGACGTTTCTTCCTGTGATGAGGGACGACATTAACATGACTGCGTCATCGCTGGCGAATGCAAGTGACGGTACAGCACCAACCTTTCCGCATTGCAGATAGCATTCCAATGCACCGAATAACGAAGCGAGCGCGAGAATCGAGGGAGTTGAAATAACGAAACCAGCTGCTCCAGGAGCAGGATCAAAATCCTCTGCCATATTGAAGCGAGTAGTTAGGCTGAACAGTTGACCAGAGTTAGCATGATTATAGACTCTCTAGACCTGCACCTTCTCAGTTCTAGACTCACTTGTTTCCCCACCACCCTGATAGTCTTGGTCGAGTAGAATGCTTCTCGTGAACGAAAAAACTGGCGATACCGCCAGGTCCACTATTTAAATACTGGAGGAAGATTCATCTCAAATGAAGGTTACAGATGTTAGGATCTCCGTCAATCTTACCTTATATGTACACCACACTGCGAAGTCGACATTCCATTTATGTAGATCTAGGGGTATATTGCCTACGCCATGCGCGAGATCCCAGCCGACAAGGCATCCCTAATAGACTTGCCTGTTAGTGGCATGCCGTGCCACCCTAGAAAGAAAAACAGACATACCTTCTTGTGTGCTGCTTCCGTTATACGCTGCATGTCGAAGACCTGGCCGGTAAAGTAGTTCACACCGCTGAAAAAGACGACAGCGACTGGGGCGAGATGACAATGCCATGATTCAGGAATCAAGATCAGACGAAAGGATGGCTATGAGAGTCGCTACCTTTATCACCTTCCTTCTCGATTGTCTCCAGTATATCTTCTATTCTCAAGCAGTACTCTCCATTTCTGGGTGCTACTCTGACTAGAGCATCTTTCTTGTCATACCCATGCATCTCAGCTTGTGAGGCGAATGCGTAATTGTCTGACGGGAACGCTTTCGATTCGTACATGATCTTGTAGCGCTCTTTTGTTGGGCGATAGAATGAACACATGAGGAGATGAAGATTTGCCGTCAAGGTACCCATAATACCGACTTCGGCTTTGCTTGCGCCTATAAACGGCATTAAGTTCGTTGTTCATGCGGACTGTCGAAGATCCTTTAAATCACTTACCGACTAGGCCTGCCATCATAGCTGTTATGTCCTCTGCGTAGCTTTTCCATGGACGATCGTGATGCGAATTGAACCATCCGGTCACAGCCCTAACAAAATAGAATTGTGAGCCTCTACACACTGCTGGAGGCCAGCCTGTATTATATAGCACCCACTTAGTTTGCCACATTACTAGTTCTTCGTTTACAAGCTGGTAGCTTGATTTGCTTTGCAAGCCAAGTGAATTGCCGGCAAGATAAACGATATGCTCATGAGACTCTGGTTTCAAATCTTTTGGTAAAGAAGTAGAGGATGTAGCTCCAGAACTTTGTTCCTTGCCAACCGGTTTAGTCTTGTTTGAAGCGCCTGACGCGCCTAGAATTTCACTGAGCACATCATTTCTGACAGTTCCAGGCTCTCGTCTGTCCACCGATCCAGACGAAGACGACGACAAGTATCCATCTTCCGATTCTGATCCAGAACCTTCGCCGCCTGATTCTACATCTTCCACACTCTCGCTTGCTTTATCGCCACCATTGCTTTTCGGATCACGCTTTGTACTGCCATGCTTCTTGGAAGCTGCAGGTGACAGGCGTCTTCGACCCGATTGTCTTGCAGATCTCTCGCGCTGATTCTGAGCAAGTACTTCTTCGGCTGTCAAGGCTTTTTCGGGCCGAGGCGCTTTGCGGGACATGCTCTCTACAGTCGGGATTGTGAATGCATAACGCATGTAGCCAAGAGAATCGCTGGTGCTAATCGAAGTAATTATGATATCTCAGCTAACTGTCAATGTGGCGCTCTTTACTCGATGTAGATGTGGAGCAGCTTGTCAGACGCACTCGAGCCATCGCGCAAACTTGACATCTAGCAATGAGCTAGCTCCAGACGATGCCAGATGAGCAGCAAGACTCTGTTCAGGAGTTGGGTTCGCAAGATAGCGCCTGGACGTTGTGTTGCGAGATGTGTAAACGATGCCAAGTGCATGAACGGGAAGGGAGAACAGTCACGCTCAGCAGCTGACCAGAAGCAAGCTGCATGAAGCACTCTCACGGCATGCTAGCGCTGTTGGGTGTCCAGCACTAGACCGTAGAATCAACGAGTGCGCTCTGCTGCGTCGGATGCCAGGTCAGAGTAAGGCCAAAGCAGAGAGAGTGACAGGTTCAACATCGACTTCTACAAATGCTCACGTGCACTTGCCACTACCGTTTGGTGGCGTAACAACCGGACCTTTTCGATGAATATGATGTAGATCGTTGCAATCTGAAGGCATATTGAGTCACTCATCATGCTCAACTGCATCGTAAATGTGTGGTGCATCATCAAGTCACAGACCGCACTGCTCCAAGCTCGCTGCCTTTCTCGATCACGCTGTTTGGAATGCTGCACACAACACTGATGCGAATGCTCTCCCTGACACCACTGCAGACTGCTTCATAGACAAGAGAGTGTAGTAGCTGCTCACTTCTCAGTCAGTGCCATGCCGGCGTCACTTGGGCCCAGCCGACCTGCGGGTCCTATCAAGACGCTCAAGCGGACATTCTCGTCTGGAGGGACAGTTCTCACTGCTGGAGTGACCGCCAACAATGCGTCAAGCAGCAATGGCAGCAGCACGCTTGCTATCACGAAGAAATCTGTGGTGGCAGCTCCGCCAAAGCTGCCCGCTTCTGCTTATGGTGTGTGGTCGCAACAACCGAACGCGTCTGGCGTCCTGTATCCACTGATTTGTTTCCACAAAGACTTCGAATTCGACGACGACGACGATGAAGACTGGCAAATGGACCTCGATTTGTCTGCGATTTCCAGCAGTACATCTCGCAACTCAAGTACAGTCTCCTCAATGTCATCATATAATACCTGCATTTCGTCGAAAGCTTCCTCGGTCGCATCGACCTCCAATGCAGCCAGCAGCAAGCCAGTCTTCGCCGGCGCGACTGGTATTGCTGGAAGCAACAACAGCACATCCCAACCACCAAGGAGCCCGCCGCGCGCACCCCAGCCGTTCAAATTACCATCCATCCCCATGACCGGCTCAGACTCTACGAATTCTCGCAGTCTTTCGACGACTTCCCTTCCTCCAGCCGCCACACAAGTAGTTAACATACCTTCCCTGCCAAGGATAGCTCCGACGCATGCGAATGATGCCAGCGCCTCGGTCAGCAGGAGTTCTGCAGCAGAGTCACTGTCTTCAAAGGCTTTGCGTGTGCCCTTTTCATCGAAACCGAAGAAAGAAGAAGGTCAAACAAAGCTATCTGGGTTCTTCGAAGCCTCCTCAGATGACAAGAAGCGCCTGTGTCCCTGGGATGAAGCTGCTGCCGGTCCTAGCAAGGTGCCCAGAGCGAGCTCAGCGACCCCTTCTGATGGAGGTAAAGGCAAAGGCAAGAGTTCTGGGAATGGTATTGGACCCTTGAATGTCAAACAGCAAATCATGCTTTCTGCGGAACAGCAAAAAGTCTTGACAATGGTCACCAAGGAACGCAAGAGTGTATTTTTCACTGGTTCTGCGGGTAAGCTTCCTTATGCAACCTATGGCTCTTTAGCCGAGGGAATATTGCTGAAAAGTCACGAATAGGTACTGGTAAATCTATCCTTTTGCGGGAGATTATCGCATCCCTGCGGAAAACGTACGCTCAGAGAGGTGCTGATAGAGTGGCTATCACCGCATCTACGGGTATGGCTGCGGCCAATATTGGAGGAACAACTATCCATTCCTTTTCGGGTATCGGACTTGGTCAAGGTACCGGAGAAATGTTGATTGATACAGTCAAGAAGAACAAGAAAGCTGTTGGAAGATGGCTACGAACGGAAGTCCTGATTATTGATGAAGGTGAGCGGTCGACCACTGCGGATTCATAGTAGAAAAGTGTTGATTGAGGCTCTTTCTGCAGTGTCTATGCTGGATGGAGACCTTTTCGATAAACTCGAGCATATTGCTCGTCGGTTCAGAAAGAAGCCCGATAAGCCATTTGGAGGTATCCAGCTTATCATCACAGGAGACTTTTTCCAGCTTCCGCCAGTCACAAAAGGCACCATGCCCAAGTTCGCGTTCGAAGCCAAAGCCTGGCAGGATTGTATACAAGCCACTGTCAATTTAAAGAAAGTTTTCAGACAGAAAGATGGCGGTGCGTTGTCTAGAACTGTCCCACCTCTTCGTGGCATTGAGCTGACCTGCCTTACAGAATTCATCGAGATGCTTAATGAGATGCGATTCGGCAAATTGAGCCAAGCGTCTATCGTCAAATTCGGCAAGTTGAAGAGAGTACCCAAGTACACCGATGGTATTGAGCCGACTGAACTGTACGTATTAGATATCGCGCTGGACAAGCTCCGAATGGCCATTGATACTTTACGCCGTAGGTTCCCGCTCCGAGAACAAGTTGATTCCGCCAATAGACAACGCCTGGCAGCTCTCGAGGGAGAGGCGATGACCTTCCGGTCAGCTGACGACGGCGAAGAGAAAGGGGATCGCCTTTTGAAGACACTAGAGAATGTAATGGCACCTCAAATCCTGACACTGAAACTCGGTGCTCAAGTCATGCTGCTCAAAAATATGGATAACGGTCTCGTCAACGGCTCCGTTGGAAAGGTTGTGGCTTTCAAGTCGAAAGGTGAAATGTTGGATGAAGATGAAGAGCACGAAGACATGGCTCAGCTCCAAAAGACAAAGAGCAAATGGAAGCGCGAATTCTCGCGGGAACCGTCTGCTGCGCCGTCCGCAGCGGGTGATGATGACGAGGGTGAAAGTGGCGCTGCCAAGGGTCCCGTCAAGAAGGCTAAGAGTGCGGCCTACGAGGAGAAGTGTCCAGTGGTGGAATGGAAGATGCCAGGTGGAGGTACGCTGACCATGCGCATGGTTCGAGAAGAATTCCTTGTCGATGATGTAGGTAATAAGGTGAAGGCAAGACGTAGACAAGTGAGCGACCAGGTTTTGGCTAGGAGTTTCGTTCATTCAGCTGACTTTTTTCCGACAGTTCCCTATGATTTGCGCGTGGGCGATGAGTATCCACAAATCCCAAGGTCAAACATTGGACCGTGTGAAATGCGATCTCGGCAGGATCTTCGAAAAGGGGCAGGCTTATGTAGCTTTGTAAGTCCGGTAACATACAGCGGCCCTGCAAGCACAGCTCACTTATACTGAATCACACCGTCCGTGTAAACAGATCCCGGGCTACATCGCTAGACGGCCTGCAAGTACTGAACTTCAATCCTGCTAAGGTACTGGCACATCCGAAGGTATGGCACTCATTCATCCGGCTAGAATTCTCAGTTATACCTGACGTGGCTGTGATTTGTGCAGGTTGTTGCGTGGACAAACGGACTTCAGACTTTCGACTAGTTTCGAGTTCCTATCAATGGACAAAGATGGACAGCTTACCAGGCCACCAACTGTCGTCTCAACTGCTTCTACCTGCATCTCTGCTACACATTTCAACGACAGTAGAAATAAGTAACCGCATATCATCAGCTCACGGACTTGTACAGCAATGCTATCTATCATCATGCTTTCGATCAGTGATTTGAAGAATGGTCCCGCACTGTCTGGTCTTGCCTACGATTGTGCATACGACATAAGTTGGACTGCCTTGCCTGAATCTTGCTACATCGTTTGTGTGCGCTACTCTTACACAATAAAACAACAATAAGAGACGACGTGTTACTGAAGGCTGCATCTGGCCATTTGGGAGAGCGCCGGCTAAATCATATTATCAGACAGGTTTCTGCTAGACGGCGAGCTGGAGGGACCCGCCCCTGCTTGCTGCTCAGCGAATGGTTCTTGCGAGACTGACGGTGATTCCGTCGATGTTGACGTAGGGTCTGTTTCTGGCTCTTCTTCCGCTTCGACGAAAATATCGCGGTAGTGCTCTAGTATTGTTTCGATCGCCTTGTATTGGAACTGCATATCATGAATAGATGATGACGCGTTATCCGATGGCGCCCTTAGCAGCGTTGGTCCGAATACGATGGCGAGATTGGATATAGACATTGAATTTTTGTCTGAATGCTGCCGCACTCGATCGAGGTGACCCAAGAAATATTTGCACGTTGCGTAGTTGGGATCAGGCAATTCATTGATCCGTTCATGCAACCTGATATGCCGTAGCCTTGCATTCTCTATTTCTGGAAGAAGTTATGGGGCAATCAGCTGAATATACTCAAGCGGCGATCGTCTCCAGATTGCTCACTAGCAGCATCAATGAAGCCATTGTAGAGTCCAAGAGTGAAAAGGGGATCAGGTAGTTCACGGAAAAACAGCTTCAACACTCCCGTGATATCGTTGATATCGGTGAGGTTTTCATCCGAATTTAAGTTCAAGCTGTCAATATCTGAAAGGTACACGACACGAAGCATTAACGTGGCAAACTTCAAGCAAATACCCGTCGCGATCTTACCTTTCTCCATTCTTGCACGCAATCTCTGTACCCTGCTTGTTGTCCCAGATAGTCGATACAAACCCTGACTGTCCATGCCATGTGCTTCAATCGTTTCCACACATTTCTGCAAGACCTTCGGAACGTCTACGTTATCTCGCTCCATTTGTTCCCCTAAGTCGACACCGAAGTATACGGCTGGCTGCTGCTGTTGTTGACCTTGTTGCTGGTTCGGCAGCTGATTGTAGGATTGTGCTTGACTCATGCCTTGTCCGGACGCTCCTTGTACACCATAAACTGGCATGGTGCTCGATTGGGATCCATTCGTCTGATTAGGCACTCTTGGCATCTGAAGGGGAGGTTAGTAATGGCAAGTACTTCATGGCTTCCATGACTTACTCGTACGAAGCCCTCTTCTGGAGGACCCTCCCTCCGGAGGACGCGCTGACCAGACGCTGCGAATGATACAGCATAATTCTGCATGAACTTCTTGAAGTCTTCGCGATTGTCGATGCTTTCTGATATAGACTTCATGCCTGGTGTCTCGTCAGGTTGTCCCGCTAATCCAGGCGGAGCAACGGTCAGACCGTCATTCAGTAGCACGCTTTCCAGTAGATATGCGTATCGAGAAAGGTGGAACTGAGTCGCTAGGTCAACCTCGTCTAGAGATTCTTTGAGAGATTTGAGCATGCGAGGGAGTTGAAGATTAAAGTATTCCTGTCTTATTGTTTGCGTTGCCAGTACTTGTTGCCGGTATGCATCTGACAGTGAATTCATCTTGTATCTCGCATCTTCCTCCATTCGCTGTAATTGAGCCGGATTCTTTGGCCCGCCTTTCAGCTTTCCGATGGCTTTTCCCAGCGTTCGCTTGCCAGCGTTATTGGAAGGATGCCCTGCGTCTGAGGGCATATTATGTATATCTCTAGCATTCTCTCCTGCTTTGCTTATAAGTATCCGTTCGAGTTCTTCGACCGAGGCATCAAACCGAGCTCTCGCTTTATCGGTTTGCGACTCAGAGTCCGTTAGATTCCGCTCTAGACGCGTATCCGTTTCCTTTGATGATTTTCGCGCTCTTTCTACCTCTCTTGCAGTTTCAATGAGCTGTTCTGACATTTCAGTCAATTGTTGTGCAAGCTTCACGTGATTTTCCGCTAAGACATCATGAGACCTTAATAGAGCGTTGTATGCTCCTACAAAACTTCCTCCCTTGCCATCTGATAAGCTGTAGGACTCTATACGCTCACGTGTGAGCTTCTGCAGTGAACGAGCGTAGTCCTCTTCCATTTGAGCGCGTTTCTTGAAGAATATGCTGGTTTCCTGCGGTGTATGGAATGCGAGGCTTAGCATGGACCCTAATTCATATGCAAGGGTATACGATGGGAGCGTAACAATTGTATGACTCGCCAATCTACACTCACCCTACAACTCGCCATAGACTGCTTGATTCTATCCATAAGTAAAGGGAATCCACAGTCAAGGTCACACAGTGCACGCAGTGTGCCTTCTTCAAACCCGACAGGAACGACCTGAGTTTGCTGTGCGGATGCTCCAGGTACGTTGTTAGAATCGAGAGCGAGTCCAGCCATATTGAGATTGCTTGGCGAATCCATGTAGGCTCCTCGTTCATTTGGCGATCCAAGCGGCGCCGAGCCATATTGACTACTACTTCCTCCTGCTGCGAGTCCACCACTGCTGCTCTGGGCCATAGTGCCTAAGCCTGAGTCCATCCTTGTAAGACCACCACCGCCAGATTGTGCATTGGTACTTCGCTGTCGAGCAGTGTCGACTCCGCCAGTAATGCTCCCGCTGCTGCCGACGCTTGATATAGGAATGGGGTCGCTAATGTTCATGATGCCGTTGCGTTGAGCGGAGGTTTGATGGTGCTTAAGGACGGAGTGTCAGGATGGTGGTGTCGCGTTCACTTGTCGTTGTATGTTCTCTTGTCCATCACTGTCCCACCTGGCCTGTCCTCTGTTGATAGACAGCCTCGACTGCGTGCTTTCCCGTTCAGGTCGACCAGTGCAGGTTGCAGCTGATCCAGCAGGCAGGCAGGTAGGCAGCAGAGGAGTCAGCAGTACTCGAGTGCTGACTCTTTTGTAGGTTAAGCCAGTCCGGCGTGTGTGTTGTGACTGTTCCGCCAGACAGCAAAGACACGATATGCAGGTGTAGGAGAGCAGCGATCGAGATGACAAGCAAGGTACTGAAGCTCTTTCGAAAGCTTGCTTAACTGTCTGTCAATTGTTCCAGTCGACATCGTTACTGAGACCGACTAAGCGTCACACACTATACTGCCACTTTGACCGCAAGGTCGAAAGCCTTTGCGCAATCACGGAAAGCTTGTGATATTATTGCGGTCAGAGTGGAACACGGCAAGCTCCTGATACTTGAAAGTAAACTGATCCTCGATGAGCCCAACAGCGCATGTCTTTAAGCATAGGAGCATGTCATTAAGCATTTCGGACCGCCAAACTGATTACTGAAGAGACAGTGACACGAATGTCGAAAGAAAGCAAGTTATGAAAACGGTACTAAAAGGGGTAGAAATGCTAAAGAAATGTAATTAAGGATGTATGTCCCGTCCCTCTAACCCCCGATTTGCTGGTGCGGTAGCTACGAAAACGACCACTATCCATCACCTGGATGTACGGTGCTCCTCCTCAAGCCAAAACAAACCTCTCTGGAAAAGTGAAGGACATCCCTATATAGAATGAAAACAGCAACCCCTACCACCCCAATTGACACAGACCTTGATGGACCACTGGGAGTTGACACATAAACGATCACTTTGTCTTTCGTGCTCTTCGCCAGCCACGTTTTTGTATGTAGGTCAGAAGAGATTTAGGAATTTCAACAAAACAACTGCTTGAGAGAATGTGGGTGATAAGAGCCTATGTTTGCAAATTAAAAGAAACAAACTGGTTGAAGATATCAGACTGACATCCGGAAAAGTGAGAAAATGGGCGTGTTATCGGGCTTACACTGTTTTGGGATGAGAGTTCATTAGGATTAGATTGCGTCTGCAGCTTCCACGACCAGCGAGGCCTACATTCACGTCAAGCGAGGTGTACAAAGAGATCAGCGACATGTCTACAATTCAAATGCGAAGATTTAGGAGCTAGCTTACCACTTGCAAGACAGCTTGGTGTAGATGCGCCAAAGCATGCCTGGAGACAGGGGCAGATGCGTTCTGCTGTGAGTTCGACGAGGCAGATACTGAAGCGATAGCGGACGAGCCAGCGATAGCGGAAGATCTGCAGAGGTAATCGCGTTCGCGAGAGGTTAGTGATCCCTTAACAGGTTAATCATGATAGTAATGCATCAGACGACTCACGGGATGTTATCTCCGGTGCTCGCAGTTTGGGTGGTTGTGACATTGGACGCAGAAGCGGCAGCGGATGAAACATGGGAACTAGTTTGTTCATTATCGTCATTGCCTTGATTGTTGTTTTGAGATTGAGGAGAAGGAGTTGGAGTCTTGGAAGTAGAAGGAGTCCAAGCGGGTTCCGAATGTTTCGATGTTGTAGCAGGAGGTTTCCATTCGTTCTTTGAAGAGGTCCATGTTTCCTTGGGAGGTGTCCATGCCTGTTTTGACGTTTTTGGCGTTTGTTGAGGTGGTTTCCATTCTGTTTTTGGTGGCGCTTGCTTTGTGGTCTCTTGCTTGGGAGGATCAGGCTTCCAGTCATTGTTGCCACCGCCGTTGTTGTTGCCTGACCCATCTACAAAGTCCCAAGTTACGCTAATGATACCGACGTCTTGGTTTGCAAAGGATGAGAATAGTCCGGGTGTCATGTCTGTGTGTATAGCAAGAGGTAAAAAGTTAGCACAGGATATTAAGAGCGTTACGGAAGAGCAACACTCACCGATACCATCTGTCTGTCGGCACATTTCACATCTATCACCAATGCGAGCAACTTGGGTTTTACCATTGGCGGTAATCCTAATCATGCGATTGCACACGTTGCCTCTGTCGTAATGACGAGCATCGAGAGCGACTGTCCAGTCCCCATTCTTTATATATCCACCACAGGCTCCCTGATTTCCAGTCTCTGGCCAGTACCAGCTAGAAGTTGCAGAGAACGCCGATGTTGATTTGATTGCCGCAAGGCCCACCAGCAAGACTGATGCTAAGATGGCCTTCATGTTTGCTGCTGTAAGGAATGAAGAGTTGGGCGACTGTGGACCATACACATAGCAGCACAGTCAGTCTTCGGCCTGCTGTGCTGTTCTCCAGAAGCAAAGCTGTGGCTCACCCTGCGCTGTGCTGTTTATCGAATTTGTCGGCTTTTCCCGAAGACTTTAGGGTTTTTGCAGCACGTGAGCGGCTTGGAAGACCGGGGGACAGACGGCGAGAGGTAGACGGCAGGCGGGAGCAGAGTAGACCAGGTCCCAACACGCAGAGGAGTGGAGTACGATGTGTGTGTCTATCTGCGCAATGATTGGGCCTGCAGGGCTATCGCAATGAAAAGACGGCCGTAGCTGAGTCGGCGGTGTCACTCGTCTCTCAGGCAGAGTAGCGGAGGCAGAAGTGCAGGACGACAGACAACGGGGGGCGGCCAGTCGAGATGAGAGCGTTGAATGAGCGTGGTGTGCAGAGAGTGTGTAAGGTGTGCAGCGTGTGTTGTGTGTGCGGAGGAGAGAGTGAGACCGAGAATTGCAGAACGAGGGTGTCTGTTCGTCCGCCTTTGAACACCTCGAGCGTCCATTGCGCACAAGCGCAGAGTATCAGCACCAAAGCGAGCGACCAGAGGGCGCATTCCGGGGACCTCGATGGCTTGATTGAATCAGAACAGCTTGTATATAACGTACTGTATCGAATGTTAGGCTGTACATTGCAGGCTTCCCGCTGTGCTGGGACTCAGCTATAGTAGCGGACTTCCACAGCTGAAATCGGCCCATGCAGAAGTTCGTCATAGTCTTCCTGGCATAACTGAACGATGGAACAAGCAAATGAGATTTGTAGTTTGGAAGAGGTGTTGCGATAACACTACAGTCAGAGACCTGTCACCGGTCATCCCAAATATCCCGCATCTGTGCCAAATAAGAGTGGGGGGATCTTCAGACAAGCGGTAAGTTACCACTGATTTTGATAATGCAATAGATTGCATCACATAGGACTGACAGGTCTGGCTTGAGACAGAGCATACTGACTACTACTACTACTTCTACAGCAATCATGATATGATACTACGGACAGAGACTATCGAAAATGGTCTCAATGAAAAGCAGAAAGAATAAGCAGCGTAATGCCATGGAAAGACATATATGAAAAAGCAAATATGGTACAGGGTTGAGCTCAACTCTTCGTGTATATCTTTCCTTTCCGGATGATTGTTCTGAAAGAGAGGCTTCAATGCATATATCGCAGTACAGAAGGCTTTCACGTATTTTGTAAGCTTTTCGTGATAAACGTAGAAAAAGCGTATTTGGAATGTGAACATAGAAAGAGCAGGTTGGAAAAACGCGTCCGTTTTAGGTGTAGCATCGTTTTCGTTTGGGATGGATATATTCATCTCGTCTTCATCAGTTGCGTTCATGCAGTATCGGCAGCAGCCACAACAACGTTGGCCTGGAACAATTAATTCAAAAGAAAAAGCACGTGGTTAAGTTGAAATGCTATTATATCACGTGACCTGTCAAGGAGTTTGTTGACAGGCCTTCCGGAAAAACAACTCACCATCCGCAAGACCACCTGTGCCATATTGGCTAATGCTCCAGAGCTTGAAGATTCTGTTGTATTAGTATTCACTGGCGAAAGTAAGGCGATATTACTTCCGGTTGCCGAAGGTGCATTTGAATCCGTAATCGTGGCTGTAGCATCCGTCATCGTTGAATTGGCTGTCTCGGTACTGTTCAATCAGAAAGGAAGGGTATTCAGTACACGTATACGCTGAGAATCCTTGAATCTAAGTGCTAGCGTGCACGCTCACTAGTTTGCGATCGTAGAGCTAGACGTCCAGCTGCTGCTGCTGCTTGAGCTGCTCCAAGAAGAGCTACTCTCGCTCCATCTCGAAGATGAGGATGAAGGAGTCCAGGTGCTACTTGAGGATGGAGTCCAATGACTGCTTGTGGAAGTTCGTCTCCTCGAGCTAGTTGTAGGAGTCCAGCGAGGTGTCGAGCTGCTGCTTGGTGTCCATTGAGGAGTATACCGAGAAGTGCTAGATGTTGATGTCCATTGATTGTTATTGCCATTATTATTATTATTGTTGTTATTATTGTTGTTGTTATTGTTGTTATTATTGTTGTTACCTCCGCCTCCGCTGCTTCCACCGAAATTCCAGGTTAATTGGATGATGCCGACAGACTGATCTGCGAAAGCTGAGAATAGTTCTGGCGTAAGATCTGTAACGATAGGTTATAGCATAGCAAAAACGGAATCAGCACAAGGAACTTGACCTGTGGTATCGCAATGTAGTGTGGACGCACCTAATCCTCCATATCCACATCCTGGGCAGGCATCCTTGACGACTGCCGTTTGTGTGCGTCCATTTGCAGTGATTGTAACTTGTTGATTGCAGTGGGCACCTACGAGAAGATGAGTATATGTGCACCAGATTTAGTTCGGCGATTGATGGACATTCGAGCGAAACTGTTTTATGCTAACCTCCAGCGAACTGATCTGTGTTCAAAGCAACAACCCAATCTCCGCGACTGATGAAGCCTCCGCAAGCGCCTGAGCGAAACGAAGAAGAGTGGTTAGCGATATCCGTGACAATTGTATGGAGTAGGTGCGTTCCGTACCTTGATTTCCTGTTTCAGGGTCATAAAAAGAGCCTGGATGCGGATGTCGAGCAAGGCGGAGCCGATGGGGTTAGCTGATCCGAGTAAGCACGACTCTTCACAATCTAGACACACCTCTCCCACTGAAACGCTTCCACAGCTTTCTTGAGACCTGCGCATGTTTGCTTGGATCCGAACCCCTTGCTAAATGCTGCCCTCCAGCTTGAACGACAGATGCTAGACCAGTGATAGCAAGCACCGCAGTGCTGATTGACGATGTTGAGAACTTCATTGATTTGTTTAAATGAGCGTGGGAGTATCTGTTCCTTCTTCAAGTACGACCTTCTTGAGAAAGCTGTCAAAGTCTTCCTGAGATTGAGTGTTTGGCAGCCCTCTCTCTGTCCCTCGGTTGGCCAAATTTAGGGGTTTCGACCGAAAATTAGAAATCACGTGCAGCTTGTGTCCGTCTCTTGTGTCCTACACCTTCTCCTATGAATCTCTGTATCCTGTCTGTCTGTTCCACCTCTTGATGATATCCGTGCAGACTCAACAGCTCCTGATGGCTGTCTTCTCCCGCTTCGCTTGTTTGCTCCCTCAGCTCATCACGCCCCGGACCGATGGATGGTGACCTTCTTTCCTCGAGCCCAGACAGACAGATGCGGGCGATCGAGGATGGCTGGTCGACCGCCCTTGTTTATTGCACAGGTAGATGTTCATGTTGACATTATTTTCGCTAATTCCTCCACAAAGCCCTCATCTCTGCATCATCACCATCGTCATCCACCGCATCTTGGCACCCTTCCTCCTGCGGGTCCTCCCAGGCGTCAGCAACATCTGAAAAATCCCAAACATCGGCGGAGAAGCTTTGTAACACCTGAAATTCAAGCGAACATGATGCAGAGATGGCGCTTACAAGCTCGTTCTACATTGATTTCTAGAGCTATACGGATGCTACGATAGTATTGTGAACAGGTACAAACTGAATGAATGCTCGCCTCGTCCATACGAAAACCACTTGTCAAGCTACAAGAATGAGTACGGATCCTGTAGGCCTTGTGGAGACATGAACTGTTGTCAGGCTTTCCTGAGACAACGGTGCTCGTGCTCGGGTCGTCAAGCTCGGTCAACTGCCCTCCTTCCTTGCATGTTACCGCCAACATCAGAAAGCCAGTTTCGTCTGCTTGACACCTTTCCGCTCATCCGAGAGCTCCTCCTTGCTCTTTCGCTTTCCTCCGGCATGATCAATAGCCAACTCTCCGAAACTTCTCACGAACTCAATAGCCGTCCCATCCGATACTTTGGGATCATCGCCGTAGACATGCGCATCATAAGCTCTTTTCACCCTCGCCAAACCAGTCGCTTTGCTTTCCTTGTCATCCACAATAGGCTTAGGATAATCCTTGCCTATAACGCACTTTGCTTTCTTCTGCACTTCGACTGGTGCTTCCCATGGTGAATAGATATACTTAGCTGGGAAGTCCTTCAGTTCCGGGACGTATCTTTTGATGAAATCCCCCTGTTTATCCCATTTCTGACCAAAGGTTATTGGGCTATACATCCGGTGATATTGACTAAAGAATGCGCTTGCTGATAGCCACATCCAATTTGCAGAGTTGGAAGCTGGATCCCAATCTACCAGGTACGAATCAAAGACTTCGGCTCCTCGCTCCCAAGATATATACATCTGTCTAGTCAGGAAACAAGCAACCGAATGCCTGCCAAGGTGGTGCATCCACCCTTCTTGTCGAAGTCTTCTCATCTGAGCATCGATCCATGGGTAGCCTGTTCGGCCTTCTTTCCAGGCCAGAAAACGCTCCCATGCATCTTCATTCTCTTCTGTGATAACAAGGTCTACAAGCTGTTCCCCTTTCTCGTCATACTGATTGATCAGATCCCAGTCCAAAAATTTGCACAACGGATTCCCACGTATCCGCTGGAAATTGGGTGTACCAGTTTGCGCACAATGGAAGAAATCTCGGAACATGATCTGCCCTTCAAGAGAGACGGGCGCTTGAGAGTGTTTGCCTTCCATTTCAGCGTACAAGTCCATAATTCGCCAGTAAAATGATCGGATGGAAAGGCAGCCGAACTTGAGATAGGGCGATAGGACAGTAGCTAGTCGTGAAGAGCAGGCGTTGACATCAGGACCCACCGCTAAAAGACTGGAGTAATTCAAGTGATGACTTACTCTCTATTGGATCGTAGCTTGCAGGCGATGTCTTCGGCTTCTCGAATTTAGCGGCTTCTACTTTCCTCTCGGTAAACCACATCTCCAACCGTTCCAGGGCAAGTGTCTCTCCACCCCTGATCCAGCTCGTTGCTGGCTGCATGGCCAGTTCCTCCATTGTCGGTACTGCAAACTTGCTTCCTGGCCCAGCTATGCTCTCATATACGCTGTCATCGTTTCTTTTCCGGTGCTCGGCATTGACATCTTTCTGGCGGAAAGTATCGACCTTAGGCTTCTTAGCTAACGCTTTTGTGAAGTCAAACTCTCCAGGGGGAGGTATATAGCTCGGGACCGGCATGGGGCGGGCAGGAGGGTTCATTTGGTTGACCAGCTTTTGATACTGTGCATATGTAGTTGGTACCTTCCCTTTATTGAGCTTGATAACCTTGCCTCCTTCCCATAGCGTATGACCATGCAAAGCCAGTACCTCAACCCCTGCAGCTTCGGCTAGCTTGTTGACGGCTTCGTCCCTAGCCATTGTATACTCGTCATCGTCCTTCTCATACGCTAGATGCGTAATATTGCAAGCTTTGAAAAAGAGTGGTAAGATTTCCAGAGGCGATCCGCGAATGACAAACATTTGCGACTCGGGCTGTATCTTTGTTATCGAGTTGGAAACATCTTGCATGCTCTGTAATAAAGCAACAACCAGTCGATATCACCTACCCTACGTGCCACTAATGAAGGTATCAAACACCTACTTCAAGCAAGAATCGCCACCTGTTTGGGCCAACGCGGGTCCTGTATACATACTGGGGGTCCCAACACCACTGAGTACCTGCATCAGCATTTGATACAGCTACCGGGGAGTTGCACCATGTCTTCATTCGTCGCTCACGATGGGATAGAATGCTTCGATGTTCGGCACAGCCAGGGCAGCTTTGAGTGCGATGTTATCATGCAAGCGTAGGCTACATTGACCCAGTCAGTACCGGCTAGCTGTAAGTTTGATACAGGGTGTCAAAGTCTGCTTGATGGACGTACTCCGTTCGGAACCTGTCAAGATAGCTGTCAGAGTCACACGCCTCGATCACCGATGGTCTCGAATCTACCAGTGCGCTACCCGTGCCATGTTGTCGAGGGTAACATGAAGACGGATCCAGATATAGAAGGATGTAAAGCTGTCACCGTTCAGAAATCAGAAGACCGCAGAGACGTCCACAGTCGCAACAGATTCCAAGATCGGGAGTCAGATACCACGGTAATCCGTAAAATCGCTTCCTCATAAGGCCAGAAACTCGCCTCAGTGGCAACAGGACTTTTTGCCAGCAGATAAAGCAAGTATCGTTCGCTGTAAACATGTCCTGTGCACAAGGCCCAAGCTGTAGTCGCAATGTAGCTTATTTACTGCTGCTGCTGATGCTACTGCTTGCTATTGCTCCGACACGCCTGCAAGCCTATGCTTATGTCGCAAGCACGCGCTCCACTAGCTGATATAACGAACTACACGCCTACTATCGCGAAGACTGCTGCTGGTGCTCCTGCCTGGAAGGTCGTGGTACCCGTCCCAGAAAACAAGAATCGCAAGCTAGAATGCATCAAGGCGGAGCAGTTCGAAGGTCGTATCGACGATGTTGCAAGGTATATAGCCGACGAAGCCTCCGCTGGGCGTATCTGGAATTTCTATCGCTCAGAAGAGAGCTTAAAAAACAAAAACAGGGCAAGGCAGGCAAAAAACAAAGCCGAGGCTCGTGAGTGTAGCTAGTGTACGCATACGACGCTTGTCTGATCTTGTTGCGTGCCTCAGTCCAAGCAGGAAACACCTATAGGACACGCTGCCGCTCCAGCAAGTACGCCTGGCAGCGCGAGTACAAATGCGACCACCATGGCGAAGCCAACTGGGTGCCAGACAACGTCAGGAAACGCAAGTGAAGGGAGTCAACGCGCTGCCACTGCCCAGCCATGCTGCGAATTAGCGGGTTCCGCGCGTCATCCACTATTCTTGTCGAACACCTGGGCCAGCACGCAGCTCACGATCCCACGTCGCTTGAAGACAGACGCCGTGCCCGTATGGCACCCTTGCTGCGCGAATGGCTTACAGATAAACTGAAAGGCGGTCACAATCCAGCAACCCTGCGACGCCTGCTTCGACTTTCCGACGATGATCTAGATGAAATCGAAAACAACCCTGCATTAGCACCCGATGCTTTCTTCATATCGGACGACGATTTCACAAACCTCTTCCGCCGTATAATGTCCAAAGAAGGCAAGCTTGACGTTGATCTTCACAAGAGCCTGGAGAAATGGAAAGAGCGCTTGGAGACTCTGGGTGCTTCCGTTCTATACCGCCGTTGGAATTCCAACACGGATTTTCAGTTCTGTTTCGTCACCAAATGGCAAAAGCGGCTCATTAGTGACGGCATTGGAAGCAATATAGTCTGCCTGGATGCAACTCACAATACCTCGTTCACTATGCAATGGGGTACCGGACATTGTCCGCTTTTCTCCCTTGTGGCAAAGCATCATGCATCCGGCATGGGTGTTCCATTGGCCTTCATGATCTGTACCAGCGAAGAGCATCAGCCGCTTCAACATTTCCTGCAATGGCTCACGAATACCACTCACTATACCCCAGCTGCTGTGATGATTGACTGCAGCAACACAGAAGCTCTCGCCATTGAAAAGGCCTGGCCTACAGCCAAGATCCGATACTGCCGCTGGCATCTTTTCAGAGCTGTCTGGAAGCAGTTGCGAAACAAAATCAAGGTCAGAGCAGCATCTCGAAGTGCCGCAGCGCAGCAAGCGGCCGTTGCCGAAACTCACCAACTCCGTCTCGCTGCTCAGCGGGATTTCAACTTCTTGCTAGCTGCTCCTAACCTCAACACCTTCGAACAACGCTGGCAGATCTTCAAGACCAAGTGGGAAGGTTGGAAAGAATGGATAAAATACGTTGAGGATCAGTGGCTGAGCACACATGAAAGATGGGCCGAACACGGACGTACCTTGGGAGACCACTCTATCGTGACAAATATGTACATCGAGTCTTGGCACGGTACATTGAAGGGCAAGCATCTTGGTAACCGTCGGAAACAGCGCGTAGATTTGCTGCTGCATATCTTAGTTGATGAGGCTATGCCTTCTCTTCGTGAGCGAGTCTTGAAGATCCAGCTTGACGTTAACCATCGCGGCAATAGCAAAGCTGAAGACCTGAGATATAAACAAGCTTATCAGCTGCCTATTCAGCAAGCGCAAGAGATGGTGGAGCCAGTAGGGGATGTACCTGGCAGCGTGATTGTCCAGTCCTTCACCAGCGAGAAGCGCTATCGCGTCAAACTGGTAGGAGAGACAATCAGCAACTGCAACTGCCCAGACTACATAGTCAATCACTTACATTGCAAACACATGCACCTTGTGCAGCGCGTTCTGCCCTTCGCTCTTGAATACAAAGACACCGTCGTAGCGGCACAAGCTGGTATTGGTAGGATGGAATTAGCAACAGCAGCAGAGAAACCAGAAGCAGTAGGACAGCACTCACAACTTTTACAAGCAATTGATACCAACCAGATGGACTACCTACGTCAGTGGATGGATGATTTCAACAGGTTAGACACATTAGAGCGCAATAATGCGCGAGTGCGCGAGACCGCCGTTATTGTAGCCCAGAAGATTCAGGATGCCTTCCAAGCGGCTCAGAACAGTCGTAGATCATATTCGGCCAGACAGAAGTAGCTTGAGGTCGCGCGCGTGCAATGCAGAGTCGTCACTTATATACTCTTCGCCGTCTGTTGCCTTTGCGTCCTACAAGCCTGATCGAGTTTCTGCCTGGCAAATTTCCGGCGCCTTTTCGAATTTTTGCCCTTATGAGGAAGGGTTTATACGGGGGTCAGATACCACCGACGGTGATCGAGCATTCTTACATCAGCCCAACCCGTAAAAACTCCTCCTCATCCCCCACGCTTTCGAATTTGGTGGCGCAGTACAAGCGAAGTGCAAGTGGAAGCAGAGCGAGCAGGT
>JAKLNA010000027.1:0-188310 GCA_022813105.1 Cystobasidium onofrii
TCACGGAAGGACTTCTCGGCTTGTAACGACGAGTGCCAGTTACATTACCGGAATACAACGATACGTAGCTCTACAGTCTCGCAAACGACTGATCCTGCCAGTACGAGTCCGCGCTCGCAAATGCGAGGCCTTGTGCAATGCGGTACTGCAGCATCGGTGGCAAAGTACGGGGCGTCCACAAGCCGGCGAGCAACTGCATTATTTGTGCTATACGTCTGAGCTGTAACATAACACATGAGTCATCCACTCAAACTACATCGCTACATTGCTTCTGGCACGCCTGTGCGTTCCTTGCCAACTATGACTGCTTTCTCACTCGCTGCATCGTGCACACTTGCCTCGCGCCGCCTCAAAATTTTGCCCACACCCTACCTCTGCTCCACAACGGTCAACAACAGCAGGACACTGCAGAGCTCGCCCAGGGAGCTTGCTAGTACTCACCAACCACATCCCATAAAGTCGCGAGGTGCGTACGTACCCAGTCGGTGTGACACCGTCGTTGTCGCACACAGGCGATAGCGCGCAGGCAGGCATAAAAAGGCTGACTTTGCTGCATCTACATCGCACATGCCTGGCACACCCAACGCATTCTCCCTTCACTCGGTGTGAACGACACGGTGGCATTCATATCGTTTGTGTCTCTCCCACACGCAGACCATGTCGAGAGCACAAGCTACCAACATTGCGCACGCATTAGGCGATGGCGTTGCGCCCACTCCCCAGAACACGCCTCTACAGGCTACTCCAGGCGGCCTGAGGTCAGCAGTACGACACCGTATTGTGACAAAGCTCAACTTAGCTGACCTTGCTTTTCTCGTGTGCCGTCAGCCGACCCCACGTTCCCACAACAGTGCAGGAGGACAGTGAGGGTGAGGAGGAGATGCCAACCATCTCATCCGCTGGCGCCCGGGGAGATATCAGGAGTCAACTGGCAGGAGTGAGTCAGCACATTGGATCTATGGCAGCACAGTACTGCCACTCAAGCTCAGCGCTGACCCTGCATTGTCTCCGCTTTGCCTTCCACCCTGCTATCTCGCAGAACCCGCTGCTGGCATCAATGGTCCAAGGCAAGCTCGCAGGTCTGATTGGCAAGTCATCAGGCTACATCGACTCTCTTGAGCCTATCGTCAGGCAGCGCGTGGATGGTCTAAAGGGTTTACAACTCGAGCACACCAAGCTTGAAGCTGAGTTTCAGAAGGAAATCCTCGAGCTAGAGAAGCGATTCGCGGAAAAGTATCGCCCTATCTACGAGCGAAGACGTGCTATCATTGAAGGCAAGGAGGAGCCAACCGAGGAGGAAATCAAGACCGGCTACAAGGTTGATCTTGAAGAGGATAGCGATGACGAGGATGATGAGGAAGCCGCACCCAAAGAGCCAGAACTAGTGTCGCCTGAAGATGCTGCTAAGGGACCCAAGGGTATTCCAGGCTTCTGGCTCACTGCTCTATCAAACCACGCCGGTATCTCTGAACTCATCACCGAACGGGACGAAGAAGCCCTCAAGTTCCTTGTCGATGTTCGAGTAGAGTACCTAGGCGCTGGCAAACCTGGCTTCAAACTTCTTTTCGAATTCGAAGATGGTGCATCAGCGTTCTTTGAGAACAAGATCTTAGAGAAGACATATTACTATCAAGAGGAAGTTGGTTCGCTGGGCGACTTTGTCTATGACAGAGCTGAGGGAACTGAAATTAAGTGGAAGACTGGCAAGGACCTTACAGTGCGAGTCGAGACGAAGAAGCAGAGGAATAAGAGTGAGTTCGTACTCTATGCTTTAGACCTGTGTTGCGGTACCGTTGGTGTGCTGGACTTGCTGACTCACGTCTCACTTGCTTGCCTCGTTCCAGACACTAATCAGACGAGAACAGTCAAGAAGGTCGTCCCAACAGAGTCATTCTTCAACTTCTTCAAACCTCCTACACCACCTGAGGATGACGCCTCCGATGTCGACGAGGACATCGATGAGAAGCTCGAGCTTGATTACCAGATTGGCGAGGATATCAAGGACAGGGTAAGCATTGTTTCCAACAACTCATGCTGATGTACCCAAGTTTCCAGGCTAACGCATAGGGTATTGTGACAGATCGTTCCACACGCTATCGATTACTTCACTGGCAAGGCACTTCAACAAGAACTCGAGGAAGAAGATTTCCAAAGTGACTTTGACGATGAAGACGACTTTGACGATGAAGATGATGAGGATGAGGACGATGACGACGATGATGATCACGTCGCTGGTGGACGAGCTATCAAGGGTGCTAGGCGAGCTGCTCAACCACCACAAAGCGGTGTCACGCCTGGCTCGGCGCAAGATCCTGCAGAGTGCAAAAACCAGGTATGTATATTCTAATCAACCTTTTTGATTATGGGGAGTTAACTGACCACTTGCAACGGTCGACAGTAAATGAGATGCCAGCTGCCGGTATGAGGCACATGTTGCATAATTCCCTTATCATCACCGGTGTTGTCCGTCTGAACACTCAAGACCCAGCTTGAACCGTCAAAGGCCAAAGGCAGAGTACTGGTCTAAGCTATTGCATAATCACAAAAAGTTTCGTTGTTCCCACTATCAAACGGTCCAACCTTTCTCCTTCATGATTCGTTACTCATGAGAAACGAGCCAATATTGTCCTCCTGCCTGTACTAGATGATGTCTTTACGTTCGTGAACTCTCTCGGAAATATCAGCAAGCAAAGCATACTTGACTGGTGGGGTTCTTCTATTGCCAAAGCTTCTCGATGATATTGCCTCACCATCAATTCGAGATGGCTGTTCACTGCGGTCCGCTTCTGCCTGTCAGCTCCGCATCTGAATATGTACTCGATAAGGTAAAGGTCGCAAGTGAATGTTTGCTCCAGCCATTCTTTGAGAGAGCTTGCATAATGTTGGGACTTCAGCTTGAAATTGCATCCGGCTTTTCGGTATAGTTGGCTGATCGAGCTGAATGAAAGCTGCAGGGAGTCTTGAATGAAGCATTTCAGAGTCAAATGCAGGCAACAACTCAGAGTGTTTGTCGGCGGAAGATCCCAGTTTCTTTCTGGAACATCAAGATGCAGATTGATAACGCTGCGGATGGACAGGCTCTGTGAACCTCTGCAACTTGTATGGGATTCAGCCACAGACAACTAGCACGACCTAGGCAAAGCATCTGGGCGACATGGCTAGCCGGAGCTTGCTGCCGTCGGTAGGCTCGACTTCAAGACGTGCTGCATTGCCGCTGTTGGTCCTCGTTGGTGTCGCTCTGCTGCTCCTGCGACCGCCTGTAAACCTCGTCTACGCGCCTTCGGATACGAGTGCCTTCGCTGCTGAGGATGCTTCACTCGACACATTCATGGGTCAAGCAGCTCAGCAGCCTCCAAGTGAAGTTTCAAAGCAGCAACAGCAGACTGTAGAGCAGCTGCAGCAAGAAGAATTCCATAATGATCCCTCGCTGTCGAGGCACTCGTCACCTTCGGCAAACCGGCACCACCGAGAAAAGCAGAAAGCTCAGTGGGATTGGGATTGGGTCAAGAAAACGACGGCAGACCGGATGAAGCAGAGCCTTGGATGGTCACAGTCGGACAAGTATCAAGTTCAGCAGAAGCCTGGTGGCCCTGTTTCGATACCGAAGAATAGTGGCGATCTCTCTCATGGTCAAGCCGACGATAGTAGTGAAGACGATTTGCTGACCTACCATAGGCACCTAGAGAAAGAACATTCACCTCATGCCTACCTCCGCCATTCTCCTACTCTCACCTTCGACCACATCTATGTTCTGTCCCTTCCACACCGTACAGACCGGCGTTCACGGATGAACAAAATAGCACGAGCATTAGGTTTTCAGTTTACATTCGTAGATGCTACGAACAAAGACTCACCCATTATCGGATGGATAGCCGAAAGGGTGAAGGAGATTCGAGATAGGAAACTCAAGATTTTGGCTCCTTTACTGGGCAAACCTGAATCTGAAATTGGTGGAATGGGTACTGGGAGTCTATGGCTTAAAGGGGATGACCCGAAGATTGGTTTGACGTTCCCGGATTTGACTACATTGGACGACAGATGGACTATCGACAACCTGAGGGCTGCTATATTAGACAAGGGCTCCGATACGGATGAAGTAGAAGGATTGGAGTCGAACTATAGCGGCGAGAAAGTGGTAGACTGGGTCACATATCTCGAGTCCACGGATAAACTTGATCTCCTCAAACCAAATGATCCGCATGTGAATGTTACGGAGCTGTTGCATGACCCCGTCGAACCGCTTCCTGCAAGGCAGGTCAATGAGGGCGTAGTCGCTACTTGGTATTCTCAAACGAGAGTCTGGAAGAAGATGGTGCAGAACAAGGACAAATCCGCGCTGATATTGGAAGACGATGTGGACATTGAGTGGGATATTGAACGCATTTGGCCGAATGTGGAACGATCACTGCCCAAAGACTGGGAGGTTGTGTTTCTAGGTCACTGCTGGGGTCGCGAACTAGGCAGTAAGAAGATTTATCTGCTCGATGAACGGCGGACGAACACTGATGGCTTGATTATGCTTCATCTTCAGAGCCACAGTATGTACATCCACAGCTCCATAAGGCTAGCGAACCGAGGTGTCTCCACGGCTATGCTCTGTCTCAGAGAGGCGCCGAACATTTATTAGAGCTGTTCTCAGATCCATGGAGAGCCTATCAAACCCCAGTCGATACCTTCATGCCCTTCTTGACTCGCTATGAACCTCCCCTGCCCGCTGGACAGAAGCCCAAGAAGCTGAAAGCCATCGAAAAGCTGGATCCACCCATGTATATACAAGCTTTCTCGATGGAACCGGCTGTCGTCATACAGTCGAAAGAGCTTTCATCAGATATACAGACTGGATTAGGATCAAACTGGCGAGGTCTATTGGCGGACTCAACTTGGGATCGCATACTACGGGACGAAGGCCATGATGTCAAACAGCTCACATACGATGAGACAAAATATGATCCAGCCATCAAAGCGAGACCTTGGGGAGACTGGGGTAAAACTAAACCCGCAGCAGCACCAAAACATCCAGATGAAACTGCAGAAACGCCCAAGTCGCCGTTTGAACATGCGCAGGATACTAATACTGATGAAACACTCCAGATGACTCCTGAGGAGGAAAGAAGCAAGGCAAGAGAAGAAGCAATGGCTAGAGTTATCGCTCCGGAGCAACTTGAGAAAGACCGAGCCTTGCAAAATTTGCCCAAGAAGCCTGGTCCTATGTTCGAAGGAATCAAGAATAAAGGTAGTGGGGACTCGCATAGTAATAAAGACGTAGCTGCTGCGCACATACAGGCTGCTATCGAAGCCGCTAAAAAGGGAGGTACGCATGGTGGGAGAAGAAAAGGCGATGCTAATAGAATTGGGACAGGACCGAAACGCTTGGGCGGTGAATAAGTAGTACTGTATTCCATTGATCTTGTAAGTATAGTGCATGAGACATCAGTTAAAGTGGTTGTTAAAGTGATAGCAACAGCTGTAACATAGCAGAGCCTTTTGTTCATCGGTTACTTGCATTTGCCACAATCAGCCTAAGTGCAGATAGAAGACTGAGGAAGTATATGCAGGCTAATATGTTTATCTGTCGCTGACGGCGGTTCTAAGTTGCCTGGTATACGTGTCCCTGCTTATGTGCTTGCAAGGTGCTGCCCAGTGGTTGCTTTTCTTGTCGAGCATTGAATATATCGGTTCAAAATCAAGCTTGAAGCGTTCTGCGAGGACTCTCTCTTAGCACAATCGAACTGTCAAGAAAGCTTGCAAGATGGCAGGCCGGACGTACAACATTGATATAGCGCTTGCTGGCGAGCTACAGGTAAGAGTCTGGACTGCTTAGTCGTGCCCTGCTGTGAGCCCTAGCTGACCACATCACCCTACCCTTCCATCCGGCATTTTCGAACAACCCGACGTACCATGGTTGTTTGATATGTGCAACAGTCCGCAATTCAAGGCAAGCTTGAAGAACATGGATATTCAGAGGCTGGAGATCCAGTGATGGCGGAGTATGTGACGGTTATGCTAGCGAACAGCAAGACAAGCGAACAGATCACAGCAGAACTCTCTGAGCTCATCGGGCCAGATTACGAATCCTCCGTCACAGACTGGATATTCGACTCTGCTATTCCTGAACACTATGTCAAAAGGCTTGGAGGTGGTGATCCTGCTCCCGCTCCTGCTGTCTCTGAAGCTGCACCTACGAGTCCCAATGCAGAGTCAGCGCAACAAACCACTTCCATCGAGACAGTGCAAGACAGCCGGGATCAACGGGGCGGACGATACAGGCAAGGTGGAGGTAGACATGAGCTACCCGACAGACCCCAAGGCGGGGCGCCCGGTCCCAGAGCTGGTCAGCAACGCGGGTCTGGCGTTTTTGGCAGTGCGATCACAGGCTTAAAACGAGAGGGCGACCAGACCCTTGAGAGACCTAATAGAAGAGCAAGACTTTCTGAACCCAACGGAGAAGGATCAAACGGTGGGGAGAGATCTATATTCGACCGCGCTGGAGTTCGGCCTGGAAGTCAGACCTTTGGCAATGGTCGACGAGGCCAGCAGAATCACATGCAACAGCAGCAACAACCCATGTTCGGTGCTGGACCTCAGTTTGGCTCACAAGTAGTACCAGGAAGTGTTATACAGTCTGGCATTCCAGGTCTTCCACCTCTACAGATACCCATGAATTTCAACTCTCTTCCCCCTCAACAACAACAAGCGATACAGCAACAGATCTTCCAACATCAACTCATCGCAGCTGCAGCTGCAAACCAGCTTTTCAATCCTCAAGTCGCACAGGCGATGCAACAGCAACAACAGCAGCAACCTTTCCCCTCACAACAGGAGAACAATCACTTCCAACAACAACCTGCGCATGCAGCAGACAAGCAGCGACAAGCTAGGAAACCTTCGAAACCTATACGGTTACCGGATAGACCTGCATCGGAAGAGCTGTGCAAGTACGGTGTTGATTGCAGAAATGCAGCCTGCCACTATTCGCATCCATCCCCGGCAGCCACCAAAGAATCAGGGCTTGTCCTAACCAAAGATGTTTGCGAGCGAAATTTGGAATGTGATGATAAGGTATGTTATGCAACACTTGTAAGGTTGGTACGCTCAGACTGATTTTGACGTTACTCGCGACAGGACTGCCCGAAATCACATGTTTCTCCAGCGCAAAAGACGGATCCTGAAGGCAAGAATATCCATCTATATATTTCAAAAGCGGCGCCTGCACTGCAACCTGTGGCTCCTACTCTGCCCATTGCAGCACCCAATCCAGGTGCAAAGCCTTGCATGGTGCGTACCTGTGGAGATTCTCGACCGGTACCTAACATAAAGCTAACAATGGAGAATGTCTGCTACACAGTATGGCGCCGCGTGCACGCGACCCGGGTGCTACTTCTCGCACCCACCCAAAGCTTCGGCGACGCCGTGTCGCTTCGGCACCGCTTGCACGCGTCCTGATTGTCATTTCTCACACCCGCCAGGGCATCGCGTTAAGACGTTCAGCAGCACGTTCAGTACACAGAAGAACAAGTCTGCTACTTTTGGAGGAGCGGCTCAAAACGGCAAAGAAGGCGAAAAGATGGAAGGAAAGGAAGACGTTAAAGTTGAAGATAGTCGTATGTCGGCGCGAATGAAGCGTTTCCTGGAGAATGACAGCACTGGAGAAAGAGAACGTATTGTAGACGGTCAAGCAGTAAAGGCCGATGATCAAAAAAATGAAGAATAGAGGACAAGCTCTTAAATTGTGCCATATTAGCTGGCTTGGCTGTTGACCGCTGTGTAATCCTATTTCATGCGACAGAGGAGACTAAGCAAAGAACGAAACTCGCGTTGCAACTACCAGCAACATCTGTACCGATACGGAAAGTCTGTGATGTTGAATGATTGTCATAGATTGCCAACTTTCGCAACGTAAAGCTGGAATGGCTCCGTGGTACCTTTTGTATACAACACTGGAATTTAGTACAACTGCATCAGGAATATTGTCATCTTTCTACAGACGACGTTGTCTAGTACCGTGCAGGCTTTCCTCCTGAGCCTGATACTGCCTTTCAAGATCATGCAAGGAGCTTTGAAGTTGCTTTTGCTTGGCATCACGTCTCTTTGCTCCAGCTTTACCAGCCTCCGCTAAAACACCGCTGACGAGCTCGACTACTCGCAAGGAATCGTCATTGCATGGAATAGGATAGGTGAAGTGTCGTGGATCGACATTGGAATCACATAGCGCAATAGTAGGAATGTTGATGGCATTCGCTTCTCGGAGAGTGTGCGGGGTAGATAAGGGAGCGAAGAGAACGATGAGAGAAGGATGGAAGCTCGTGGGATTGACTTCTGGATCTTTAATCATGTTTTTGGATTTCGCAAACAATGTAGATGCGTTTGTCAATGTACCAGGAAGCCATCTTGAGGTTGCATAGCCATTCCGGCCCATCTTGCTGGCATTCACTTCCAGAACACGTTCACTGTCCTTCATATTCTTGTTACCGACAAACAAGACGATTCCATCATTTTCAACGGTAGCTTTGACAAGAGCTGCTGCTCTTCGTAAGGCGGTGAGCGTTTCACGCATATCAATGAGTGACACCCCGTGCCGTGTACCGTAGATATTTGGGAAAGCCATAGGATGACTGAGAGCTTTCGAGTGTCCAAGGTGGGCTGTAGCGGCCAGCAAATGCGAGACAGTAACGGACTGGGCTGTCTTGGTCCTTGTGAAGCTGTGATGCGGTTGCCATGTATTTTCTCGCGTTTGCGAAGACCCAATGTCCTCCAATTCTTTCACTGGCGACAGTAGTAGTGATGCAGTAGATCAGCGCATAGTGAATATTTGCAGAGAGTATGTATACGCACTCAGTAGCATCCTGCGTCGACGCTCTGTCACTTCGAGCATTTCACTGCTCATGCCGGATGAAGGCGGCTCTTCAGCATTTACTGCCTCTTGCGGTTGATCAGCGGACTTTGCTTCCAAGTCAGCAGCTGTGAGACCATCTTGCATCGCTGTGATTGTCGACGTGGACTGTTGCTGCTCCTCGGCGCTGGCTCTTCTGCCAGAATGTAGGTATGCACGGTTTTTGCCCTTGGAATTCATGTAGCCATCGCTCGCAATGCAACTGCATGGTCCGCCGAGGAAGCTTCGCGGGCTTTTATGGGTGAACGTACGCACAAGCATGCTTGTCGATGCCATGCTGCTCAATAGCTGTGGAATAGGACGGATAGAAGTGGTTGGCAACGAATGCAGCTGTCCTTCCGAATGCCGATCGAGAAAGATAGCGACATCAGCTTGTGATTCGTACTTGACAGCTTTGTACCGAACAACGAAATAGAGACTGCAACAACAGTCATGTCCATTGTTATCGTCGGTGCCGGCATCATAGGCGTGTGAGCCGTCTGCTCGTCACTGGCTGGCCAGGCGAAGAGCCCACCACTAACAAGCCGTGTACATATGCGTACAACTGGACCAGCTCAACGGCCTTTCATCTGCAAGAAATGGGCTGCAAAGAGGAGATCCACCTCGTAGAGATATGTCCAGAACCGTTCAGTGGTGCTAGCGGTTATGCAGCTGGATTCGTCGCGTCAAACTGGTACTCTTCGGCCATGCTTCCGCTTGGAGCTCTGTCCTTTTCCCTTCACAAACGTATGGCTGAAGCGCACAACGGAAGTGTGGTGTGGGGTTATAGCGGCTCTACAGGCATATCCTTAGGTCAGCCTTTGACCGGTAATGGCGATTCGCCAGAGGCCGTTGAAGGTGGCGAGGACTGGCTTCTACAAGGGACAAGCCGAGCGCAAGTTGCGCAGCGGAACGAAGAATATGGTCTGAACAACGACGATAAGCCATCTTGGCTTCGAGTCGGTAAAGGACAGGCATGTGAGATACTGAGTGGAGTGGACTCTACTGCGCAGGTGTAGGTCGAGACGGATTCCCCTAGCAGAACGGCTTCGAAACAACAGGTTGATAAGCCTTCAGTGACCCTTTGCGCATGTGCAAATTCATGTTGAAGGAAGTGCAGCAAAAGGGCGGTCGTTACCACGGGTCGTGCTCTCCTCAAGCGCTCCTCAAAGATGCTCAGGGAAACTTAACGGGAATTCAACTAAACAATGGGGAAACCATCTCTTGCACGAAGCTCGTCTTCACCAGCGGATCGTGGACTCCTCGCATCTTCGACAAGCTTTTCCCTACCTCCAAGAAGGCACAGCGAAGAATACATGACATCGGAAAGTTGGCTGGGCATGCTATTATTGTGAAGTCGCCTCATTGGCAATCAATCGTTCAAGACGGTCGCCTCCCACAAGGCTGTCATGCTGTTTTTGCGACCACGTTCTCTGCCAGTTCAGCTATAGCGGGCTCCAAGTCTTTCGCGCCTGTGAGTAGTGGTGCCTTCTTGAGCTACGCCTTTTCCCATTCTGATTCACCGAATAGGAGATCTTCTCGCGCTTACCAGACGAAATCTACGTTGCTGGCCTTAATTCTTCGTCTGCCCCTCTTCCCGAACGAGCTGACAAGAGTATCATCAATGATAACGATGTTGACGCTTTGAAGGAAGCGGCTAGGAAAATAATTCGCCTCACTGAAGATGAGACTGCTGAGCTCGAGATAGTCAGGAAAGGGCATTGCTTCAGACCGACAACGAGTTCTGGTCGTCCTGTGAGCATTGTTGTGTCGCTACGCTTCGGAACGTAGTTCGCTGATTGTATGCTTCTATTGTTCACCTGAAACAGTTCATCTCCGAAGTCTCAGCCGCATGGCTCAAGGAAGATTGCAGCTTCGCGGACGAAGGCGGAGTGTGGTTATCAGCAGGACATGGCAAGTTAGGATGACAGCCTTGTTCAGCGATCCAGTCTGACCACCGACTATATTGCAGGACCCTGGGGTATCTCACTCTCGCAAGGGACTGGGAGAGTGCTTGCTGAGCTAATCTTGCGCGTGAAACCGAGCATTGACATTACTCCATTTTCGTTGTAACACTGAACCGTAGAAGATTTTCCACTCAGATACCGAAATACTGCGACAACAACAACCCACAACTCGCACTTATTCTATCACGAACAACCTTGTACTTGTTCCAAAATTGGGAGTTGTGCATTACCGCCCGAGATAGCTCGTCGAACCTGCTCCCGGAGCGAGACCAAAACTGAGGTCGTCGTTGCCAAGCGGGCTTTCTGCAGGATGGATAGTACCCGCCTGTTCCGCATTGTTGGGCAGAGTATCATCAGCAGAATGTGCCATTGCGCGCTCGTACTGTCAAAGGCTTTCAGCTTAATAAATTCCCGGACCATCAAGTTTGTTGACTGTGTTTACCTTCTTCCATAGCACTGAAGCTGTGTTGAAGTCACTTCCTACAGTCACGTTTGCTTCTATCTTCCTGTTCAAGGTGTTTAGATCTACAGTGACATGCGTTAGAGCCAAGAGATCTGCCACAGCAAAACGCAAAGAAATAGACTTACTTGAGATTGCTTTTGCTAGGTTCTCAGACACGTCTGATATGAGCTTCTCGCGCTCAATCTGTCCATGTGAACCAGAACGCGCATGTAGAAGGACGTGATCGAGAGAATCAAGTTCAGCAAGACGAGCAGGATGACTGAAGCAGTCGATATCGGCCTTGATATGGCAAGAATCCGCGGAACTTACCTCAAAGAAGCTAGGTTCCTGCATTTCATTGCTCATGCTGTTCCATGAGTTGGCTCGGTGACAAGGCGTCGTCTAGCTGCCAGAGGGCTACTTTGTGTAGCAATATTAGTGGCGACTTCTACACTTTCAGGCCCCCGGGATCCATCAAACTCAATTCCTGATACATCTGTCTACAGCTACAATGACCTGAAAGCCGTACGTACTATTCAGCGTGTGTGCACACATTCGGCGACCTTGTGAGGCGCAGGAGCTTAGTAGCCCGCTTCCGCAGGCCGACGGTCTGGAAAACGGAGCTTGCACTGCTGTTTGTCGGAGTTCTTTGCAAAGGTATGTCATTCCCTCTAGTATCATAACCCTCCATCTCGACTGTAGCGTGCTGATCTCCCCCATCTGCGCCGCTTGGCAAACCTCGCTTATTTCTTATCCATTCCCTCAGATTGTAGATTATGCCGAGCCACATAATACCAATCCAGAGAGCTAGCTCTACCGCATAGATAGCTGAACCTTCAATATCGACAGGCTTGACGATCACTACAAGCGATGCCGCCCATCAGCTTCCCACTCGCAAGGCAGGCTGTCAGGAGATACTCACAAACTGATAACAGGCTCGTTAGATCTCCAGCGGCATCAAGTCCGACAAAGAAGAAACTTATTCCTCTGACGGATCTGTGCGTGTAGATATCCCAATAGTGTCTAAGCACGCCTAGACCTAGACCGACTGCCGACAAGATGGCCATTGTGAGCAGGTAGGCGTGAGGAGCGGATTCGTCAGATCTTGCTAGAAGGAATGGTAGGGTACCAGCTAGCTCCAGAGCAGCTCCGAAACTACTGAGCAAGGCTACAACCAGAATAGTCTTCGCGAGAGTCCATTGATGCCCGTAATAATAGACTTGTCCCCAAGTGACGAGAGACAAGAATGTCAATATCTGCGGCTGTATTTTCAGGGCTACAGACTTGTCTGATAGGATGTTATAGATGCCGAGAGGTATGCCTGCACTACATATAGAACGGTAAGAGAGGTTGAGACCTTTTGACTCGTCATAACTGCTCGATTCTCACGCAGCCCATAAAAGCATCATCGAGGGTTGTAAGCCTTCTGTATGCGATGGCCTCGAGTAATTCACCCATATTTGCGGCAGTAGTTGTATGGACCAGAAAACTGGGATATAGGCTTCCTTATCAGATTTGCCGAAAGCCAGACTAGACTGTTGCAAGAAATATGACTTACCCGCTCCGAACGTTCCTAGGACGTCAGAAGCTACAGATCCCATATATGATGGGCGCCAGTGCGTGCTGAGTCTCTCGAAAGCACATGCATGGATTACCAGGTAGCGCCCATATCAGTAGTGCAGAGCCAAGCCAGGTAGTGGCGCACGTGTTCGGAACGACCAAACCGATTAAAGCTTTGCTTGCAATTTTGCGTAGGGGACCTGTCTACCTCAGGTCTTAAGGTGCAGTGAGTGAGAAGCATCAAAGCAGACAGTCGCACTGACGACAGGAAGACAGTCTGGACGTCTCAAGACCTCGATCACTCCTCAGAGTCGCACCTAGACGAAATGCCTTCGCTTTTTCCTGACTCCAAGCCGTGTCGACAAAGCAGGGTGCGCCTGGAGCATCTGTACTGTGTTGTCTCTGACACACTACTCCGGGAGTCCGGGCAGATACGGAGGCATTCAAGTTTGGAGTTGAAGGGTGCCGTCCGACGCCATTGGGCTCTGGTCTGGATATAAGGCGCTCTGAAATATGCCATCCAAGAAGACGTACGAGTATGATTCATTCGAAGACGACGACGACGATGATGACCTTATCGACTTCAAGAAGCTAAAGCTCAAAGCTGATCAAGGTCAAAAAACGTATAAGATTGACGAAAATACCTGTACGAGCTTAGATCTTGTCCTACGCGACGCCACCCTCCTTCACAATTACCAAAACTGACCTCTGTTGTAAATTGCCTTCCAATGCACCCCACAGACTCTCACTTCAAGCCTCCAACAAGGTTGTACACCTATGACTACATCACGGGACCCTGGATGAAGCAGCTTGTTTTTGTGGGCATAGGTGATAGGCGCTCAAAAGCCTTCCTTACTGAAGAAGCTCTAGTGAATGGAAGCATATACGGCGAGGCGGCAACAAGGTGGAGTCAAGGTCAAGAGTTCTGGGAAGGCGTTATAGAAGCTACCGGAACGCGGCAGCTGTTTTTCAGCGGGGACGCTATCGATGAGCTATGCAACATGCTTGCGGAACAAGTAACGCAGGTGCCAAAGGCGAATACCAAGCCAAGTACGTATCACAACAGCTTAGACCGCTACATGACTCTGCTTCACAAGCTCACATAGCATCTCTCTATATAGACAAAGACATGTCATTCAGTGCTAGCAAGATCTTAGAGCCTGGTTCACTGAAGCCATTTCGTCCGTTAGACGTGGAGGATCTTCGCTCCAACCTCCTTTCGATGAAGAGCAACCTTTTCTCCCTCATCTTGACACAAAGCAGAAAGGCGTATTCTGAACTGTATTCTCGCGGCGGAGCGATATTTACGATCAAAACCCAACGTTACGAGCTGGATCCACAGATTGTCGCCGAGATTGGTTGGTCGTACACGTGCCCGGGTAGCGGTAAGAGCACAGAAAAGGGTGATGAAGACGTCATCAAGCATAGAGGTATCCCGAGCTTTCTTCCGGTATTATATTGCATCACACATGCTCACCATCGGGTCTTCCTGTTATTCAAGTCATCCAGGAAAATAGAATGTATCGAAATGGTTCGAAAATTCCTGATCAACAGGATGTAAGGACATATCATAATCCGTCTTTTATTCCCCTTTCTGACGACCTTTGGCCATAGTATTTCGGCTTTCCTGACCCAGAGACCAAAGAAGGGACTAAACTCATACGAGAGGACGCGTTAAGAGACGAAATAGGGGGTACTATCGATAAACTCGCTTCCTTTGGGCCAATCCTACTCGTACTACATGGTGCTGACACTGAGATGTCCTATCTTCGAGAACATTTCTCACCTGGAATCGATAAATGGAAAGCTGAGATGCCCGGCGATCTCTACGTCAAGGACAAAGACGGAAAGTTCCCTGTCGTTGTGCAAGATACACAGCGCCTTTATGCTGCATTCAGATCAGAACCGGAGTACGCATCTACCATTCTTCATACGGCCTGCACCTTTGAGAAGATCCCCTGTCATAAGGTACTAAACGCTGGTGAGTAAGAACTTGGAAAGCTGACTTTTTATGATACTGATAGTGTCTCTCCCGATAGGTAACGCTTCATACTATCTCTTGCACCTCTATCACCATATTATGACGAGTCCAACAAGCTACCAGCTCTAGTCCTAAGTTTTGAGTGCGCGCTGCAACGGTCGCCTTCTCGCAGCTACAGGATTACGTTTGAAGCGGCAAGTCCGCAGGCAAGTGTTTCCTTCAGATACCCCGGAAAGAAAGCTTTAGTGCCTGAGTACTTGCAGTTATGTAGCATAGTACCTATCGTTCCATACCCTTCAGCAGGTAGCCAGATTCTTCGTGTCGTCATCTATACTTCTTTTCCAGGACGTTGCTCTGGATGTATCCTGAGAACTGATTGTACCAGCCGCAGTCCTGGAAGTGCAGGATACAGCCGCTGTTTGTGGCGGCTCGGCTTCCTGTAATGGCCGACTTCCTCTTGGTCATGGTACGCCTCTCGCATTTCCGGGACGCCAACCACAGAATGTAGTGCTTCGGACTACTTGAGGCCTGGGACACCTATCCGCATATCTGAAGCAATGCGAATCACCGAATGGCACTCCGTCGCTTCGACCACCGGCACTGCCAAACATCTGTCCACACTGAATCAATACCAAAACGCCAGCCCGTCAGACGCGCTGGTCATGCGCAGGCTGCGAGCCACTGGCCGTCCAGCTTGCACGACCTCCAGCTCTCCTTCAGAGCAACCTACAAACTGCCATACTGTATGGTCTCCTGCTCGCACTACTCACATCTCGTCTGTAGTTCTCGCACACACAGAATCTGCATAACGAGGAACCTCGATCGCGCCCATCATGTCGGCTGTAGAAGAAGAGAAGGAGAAGAAGAAGAGACCAGAGCTCCCGAAGGCTGTAGAGTCGCCTTTGGTGAGTCCTTTCAACAGCCAGACATCAGCCGACGCTTTTACTCGAATGCGGCCCGTCTTGTCGGCTTGCCCTGCCCGGGCTGGCGGGATATTTATACGTTCTCAGCAGCATGAAGCAACATTAGACGTACTAACAGACACATGATATGTCAATACCCGCAGCCTCATTTGGCCGAGGCTATGAAGAAGCTCGGCGATATGCAGGTCACAATTACAAAGGTGAGTTAGCAACTGTAAGGCGCTTACTTCAAACTTACAGATAAGTCACGTGTGCCACAACAGGTCTGTGAAGAGCTCGAAGTCAAGCGTCAAGCAGAGTATATAGCAGCTGTAGCAGCATGGGATTCGGCAGAAGCAGACAAGAAGGCTAAAGAGAATGCTGATAAAGAAGCCGCTGAAATTCTCTTTAACAAGCGCGAAGTGAAACGGTTAAAGAAGAAGCTTGAATCTAGGCTGTGTCCTGCAGATCCTGCTCTGCATCCTATGGCAAACTCTAGAATCATTGCACGTGTGCTACAACAAGAGGAATTTGATAAGAAGAACTTGCAAGCCTTCTGTCTAATTGGCAAAGCTTGGGTCTTACCCTGTCGGACCTTGATGTTCGTGGACTGTAAGTGTTCTTTGCTTTTTGTTTTTTTGTTTTTGGAACTTGAAAGAGGATAATGACGCGCCCTGTGTGAACTACACAAGTATCTGATCTGGACGTGTCTACGAGAGCCCGGTGCGATAACCTTATAGACCTGCTGACAAAGCGGCAAGCCCTGTGCGAGGTCGTGAAGAGCATGAAATTCAGCTTTCAACCTCCCGATCCTTCTGCCGCGAAAGCAGAAGCCCTCAGAGACGCATTACCTTCGCCAATCCAGTTCATACTGCTGTTAACGCTTTGCTCAGAAGCTAACAACCTCCAATTCCTGAACGTGCGTCTTCTTCAAAAAAAAGATGCGGTTCGGATCACTGACGAGAAGTCCTACTATATCACACAGATGGCAGCTTTCGGCGCCACGAAAGTGATACTACAGAGTATAGCACCTCGGATAGAGAAGGTCACTATGGATCCAGGTGGCTATGGCTGGCACAATGTGAGTCTCCAGCAGTGTAACCCAATTTGGCAGGTCTGACTGTAGCTACTGTCTTCCAGAAAGAGCTGGAGGTAATTGCACTAGCAATGCTCAAGCCGACGCACACACTGGAGGCACACACTAACTGTCTTTCCCGTCCAGTTTGGCACACATGGCCCGAAGTCGATATTTGGAGATTGGCCAAGCCTTCAAGAACTTCGTCTAGTCAGGCTAGCCCTGCTGGTTGATGACCCTCTCACCTATGCAAACCGTCGGGAAAATGCAAATGACCGCCTGTCGGCTCTTTGTCCACTGAAGAACGTATCTTTGGAAAAAGTCACCCTCAAGGGAAGGCTCTACCACATGCTGGAAGGTGCCTTCCATCATTTAACACATCTATCCTTGTGCGGCGTTTTCAATCTTCAGCTTCGTGACTTGTGTCAGGTCTTGATGGAGCACGGACAAAGTCTTCTTAATCTCACCTTGATAGGGAATCAGATAATAGAGCCTGACTCGCGAGATACCGACGGAGACGCTGGATGGCATGGCAGAGGCGAAGTCTGGAGTCCAGGAGGCCGTGCACCCTCAAACATCTTTGACAGGGCACTTGGTCATTGTGTCAACCTGAACCATCTGTCTATAGAGCCGGGTGCCCTACCTGTCTACCAACCCGCCACGCTATTCAGGCCGCTTGGGAAACTCGAAACGCTACAGTTCAATAAGAGAGATGCGTCGGGATACGACTTCATGGTTTGGTGCGTCCCATAAGCTTACACTTTCTTCGTATAACAGGTAGGGCTTCCGATTAACAACGGATTACTCTGCAGGAGGTCGGCATTAGGCCTGATGCCGACACTATCAGAACAGAGAAGAAAGCTGAAGAGTGAGTTCTAAGCGCATTGGAAGGCGAAGTTACTAGAAGACTGAATAACGGGTTCTTTCGGTTATTAGAGATAAAATTCGGTCACGACTGGCCCAGTACCGCTCGACAAGTAACAAGTCTTAAAGAAGTGTGGGGACGATACTCTGAGAGCGTTGAGCTTGGAAGGCTTCCCAGCAGTTAGCTACCGTAATATAGTAGTAGTAAATGCTGCGCCGTTAAGCGCCACAATGCAGAAATTATCGATAATTATCTTTCTTTTAGGTATTCGCTGCACAAATACGATGAGCCGTGCAGCAGGAGCCGCAGTCGTTGACATGGCGTCAAATCGTCCTTGATATGATTTTCAACATGCTCTAACGGAGACAAGCTGCTTTCTTTCGTGACTGTTGCATCTTGCCTTTTTGCCAGCAGGTGATCGAGGGAGAAAGCTCGACAGGCATTGTTTCCAACACCATTCTTCTACGACTGGGCATTCGTGCAGTCAACAGAAGCTTCAGAGCGATGTCTACCGCGTCTACCAAGTGGGATGCTGTCACGGTCCGCAAAACCTTTGTCGACTATTTCACCAAAGAACATGGACACACCTTCGTGCCTAGTGCGAAGGTCATTCCGTATGAGGATCCTACGCTGCTCTTCGTGAACTCTGGAATGGTCCAGGTGAGCCTTGTATCTCCAACGAAGCATGATGAGCTCGTCTGGCTTCAGTCTGCTGTTTATTGCGGCCGTGCCTGTGCATGACTCGAGAGGTTGCTGACGCGAAACATCCGCACGACAACAGTACAAACCTCTATTCCTTGGTACAGCAGATACAAATACAGACTTCGGAAAGCTCAAGAGAGCTGCTAACTCACAAAAGTGCATTCGAGCTGGAGGAAAGCACAATGGTAGGTGGCGTCTCACTTCTGGCAGATACGGACAGGCTACATGCTCATGAGAGAACCTTCCCTGTCACTAGACTTGGACGATGTCGGAAAAGACACGTATCACCACACTTTGTGAGTATATACTGTCTGAGCTTGTAGCTGGAGCTCATCATCATTTCACAGCTTCGAGATGCTGGGTAACTGGTCATTTGGCGACTACTTCAAGGTCAGAGGCAAACCCTGGATTATATCAAAATATGCACTGATAAGCTATTGTTATGCAGAAAGAAGCTATCGCGACTGCTTGGAAACTCCTTACCGAAGTTTACGGGCTCTCAACAGACCGTCTCTACGTGACATACTTTGAAGGCGACCCAAAACAACGACTAGAAGCAGATATCGAAGCCAAACAGCTGTGGCTTGACATTGGCGTGCCGGAGGACCATATATTGCCTGGTAACGCCAAGGACAATTTCTGGGGTGCGTCTATCCTTCTCTCTGCGCGTCCCTCTTGATTATCGGAAAATGCGAACTGATGCTGAATATACGATGATCACGGTCTATGCAGAGATGGGAGCGACCGGTCCTTGCGGTCCTTGCTCAGAAATCCACTACGACCGGATTGGAGGACGAAATGCCGCTAGTCTCGTAAATCAAGATGATCCTAACGTTATCGAAGTCTGGAATCTCGTCTTCATGCAGTTCAATCGCGAAAGCGATGGAAGCTTGAAAGACCTGCCCAATAAGCATATCGATACAGGAATGGGTTTCGAACGTTTGGTCTCAGTGCTGCAGGACAAGCCATCAAACTACGATACCGACGTCTTCCAGCCTCTTTTCAAGAAGATTCAAGAACTCACGGGCGCGCGCGAATATGCTGGCAAACTTGGCGCCGAAGATGCGGACGGCATCGACACCGCCTATAGAGTCGTGGCAGATCATGTCCGAACACTTGTTTTTGCACTTGCGGACGGTGGTGTACCAAGCAATGTTGGTAGAGGCTATGTGTTACGCCGAATCTTGCGACGTGGTTCCCGCTACGTGCGCAAGAAGTTCGGTGTCCCCATCGGAAGCTTCTTCTCGAGCCTTATGCCGACCCTTGTTGATCAAATGGTGAGATGGAATCTCTTCTCGACGGTGAAATAGGGCTGACTGCGTCGTCTGTGGCACCAGGGTGCCTTTTTCCCCGAGATTACCAAGAATGTAGATGAGATCAAGATGATCTTAGATGAGGAAGAAGAATCATTTTCGCGAACGCTCGACCGTGGTGAGAAGCTGTTTGAGGAGTATGCTAGCGCTGCTCGGAAAGCCGAGAAGGACACACTGAACGGCAAGGATGTCTGGCGCCTCTATGACACATTTGGATTCCCTGTCGATTTAACGGAAATTATGGCAGAAGAAGCCGGTCTAAAGATCAATCAAGAAGAGTTCAAGAAAGCTCAAGAAGCCAGCAAGGAAGCCAGCAAAGGTGTTGCAAAGAAAGCCGATGAAGATATTGTCCGATTGGATGTACATGATATTTCCGCTCTCGAGAAGAACGTTGATGTTCCTAAGACAGATGATGTGGCTAAATATGGCCGGGAGAACATTACCGCCAATATCAAAGCTATCTACCATTCCCGCGCCTTCCATGATTCCACCGACAACATTGCCCAGGGCAAGTCTTTCGGAATCGTCTTAGACCGGACCTGCTTTTATGCAGAATCTGGTGGCCAGGAAGGTGATACGGGTCTGATTAGCATCGATGGAAAGGCAGAATTTGAAGTCGAGGATGTACAAGTATTCAACGGCTATGTTCTACATATCGGTTCCCTGAAGGAAGGTCAGCTCAAGCTGAACGATGAAGTCATTTGCACGTATGAGGAGGTACGTCTTGCAGTTGCTTTCACGTGTGCATGGGCCGACATGCTGATCTCTGACCCTAGCTGCGACGAGCTCCTATCAGAAGTAACCATACTGCTACCCATATCCTCAACTTCGGTTTGAGGGAGGTTCTTGGCGATCACATCGACCAGAAGGGTTCTTTGGTCGCGGAGACCAAGTTGCGCTTCGACTTCTCGCACAAAGGACCTGTTACAATGCCGGAGTTGGAAAAGATCGAAGCCATCTGTGATCAGTGGATCCAGAAGAACGTTGAAGTTTTCGCAAAAGATCTTTCGCTTAAGGATGCTCATTTGATCCCCGGTTTACGTGCGGTATTTGGAGAGGCGTACCCAGATCCAGTTCGAGTCGTCGCGTTGCAGTTCCCAATAGACGAGATTGCTAGCGACATCGAGAACCCGAAATGGCGAAGTACAAGCGTTGAATTTTGTGGTGGAACGTAAGTCTTCCCTCTATCCGAAAATGTCGCACATGAGGTTGACAGTCCATCAGGCACGTTGCTCGTACTGGAGATATCAAACACTTTGTTGTCACCGAGGAGCTCGGCATTGCAAAGGGTATCCGACGGGTGACTGCATTGACCGGCACGAAGGCTCGCGACGCCAATGATATTGCTAAGGAAGCTGCTGAAGAACTTGAACACATCAAGACTTTGAAAGGAAAGGAAAAGGAGAAAGCCGCTAAGAGTTATCTGACGGTTAGTCTATACTCCTTGTCGCGCACGCCATCGCTAATCCTTTCCATGATTACAGTCTTTAAATAGCAAGGAAATCTCGCAAGTTCAGAAGGTCAAGCTCAGAGAGGAGCATGAAAAACTCACTCGCGGAATCTTGGAAGAGGCCAAAGCTTTGGAGAAGGCAAGTAGCAAAAAGGCAGTTGATGCTGTAATTGCCTTCTTCACCGAGAACCCGAATGCTCGAGTGTGCGTTCTGGAGATCCAAGGCGCTCCGCAAAAGGCCCTGCAAGCCGCAACACAGCATATTGCGAAAGTGTATCAGAGAGCAGCGTATCTATTTAGCGTGGATAAGACTGAAGGCAAGGTCACGCATGTTAACCTGCTACCTAAGACGGACATCAGCAAGACCTTCTCGTGTAAACAGTGGATTGCGGATGTTTCGAAGGTCCTGGGAGGTCGAGGAGGCGGTAAAGACGAGAGCTGCTCTGGCGTCGGCACAGAGGTTGAGAAGGTTCAGGAAGCGATTGAAGAGGCGAAAAAGTCATACAAGGAAGCACTGGGTAGTTTGTAGTCGTAGTTTGCGTAATTTAGAAACGTCTTCTCCAACATTTTGACAGCAATCTTCAGATACTCTAGTTCAGCTTGAACAACAACATTCCCAAATAAGTCTGCACCCAAGAAAAATAACCGATAGTCACCGTACAGCGTCTGCCAGAAGTATCTTGAGATCCAACAAGACATGCCGCAGAGCCCTTGTCCATGTCTCGTCACTATTGCCTAGACGGATGCTAACGTCTCCGATCTTATCCTTATGCACTCTGCCACGTTGTCAGCTTGATGCGATCAAGGACAACGTACCATCTACACGTACTGATGTGGTATACGAAGGTCAAAGCCCTCTTCATGCGCTCTATCTTCGGCAAATTCGATAACCTGCCGAAGGCATTCTAAGAACGCCACCATCGCGCTGTCGAAACGCCTGTTCTGTAACAATCTGCCAAGTGCCCAGTCGCCGGAGCCGTATCTGATACATGAGAATGTTTAGCGCTAATCCAGCATACGGCTGATGTGCTTACAGTTCTAGTGTTGACGGCTTCTCTCCCGAAGCTGGGATTTTGTCGATCTTGCTATAGCTGCCCATGGGTATGAGGCGATATCCAGATATCTCATATGATAGCTTCCTGGCTATGGTTTTCAGGAGCAAGAGCGTACAACCCCAAGCTGCATTTATCTCGCTCCACTCGACTTGCACCGCGGGAAGACGCCCAAATCGCAGACCGTTGATGGTGGCTAGACCACCGTCGTGGCCTATGTTGAACGCATCCGCATATACATTCGTCTTCTGCAACTTCTCCAGCGTGTTCAAAGCCGATGTATACGAGAGTAACAGTGAACGCGACGCTTCGACTTGAGTATGATACTCTGCAAGGTAGCTTGAATGGGCCCGCCAAAACCTATAATATAAGGCAATGCAAAGTGTAATTAGAAGGCAGAGTACTAGAATGAATTTTGATCAGACTGTTACATACTCTTGCTCTTCTACTTCGAGAGCTGCCTCTTCCTCGTCCAGCTGGCGGAGTTCTTCGTCGACATCTAGCTTCTGCTTCTCCATCTGCAGCAGCTGGGTCTTGAGTAGTTCCTCTTCGGCCTCCAAGCGGGCAGTGTCTTTCTGCAACCACTCGTTGCGCTCATCTAACTCAGCTTTCCGCGCCTTGACATCCTTTTCGTACTGAACCAGAAGTTCTCGCGTTTGCTTCTGTTCTTCCACCACTTCGGACATCTGCGCAAACCATGCTTTGGAGCATTCCGTACACAGAGGATGGTCTGCTTCTGATTGTGCGCTGAGTGTGTCGAAATACTTCTGCAAGGCGCTTCCATGCTTGAAGCCACCGTTGCCTGCATCACCTACGACCTTGCGCGGCACCAGCGGACTAATCTGACTCTGCAAGATGGCCTCGATGCCTGGACCGAGGTTTCTATCTCCATTGGGTGCGTGAGATGTTATTTGGGAGGCCAGCAGGTCGTACTGAGACTCGCCGATACTCTGGGCTGCGAGCTGAGTTGCAAGTGCACCTGCAGCACCTGGTGTGACGCGGACTGTAAGAGGCTGACGACAGCGCCCGCAGGTGTATGTTGAGGTTGCCCCCAAGCTGGCAGTGGAGGACATGGAGGCGCACACTACATCAGCAGATCACCGCTGCCTTCGCTGCGTTTCTGGACAAGCACCGCTGCATGAGAGCCGACCTGACAACGGCAGCAGGCGTGTGGCAAGTAGGTACAACGTCAATATGATGGCGCACCTCTATGTTACGCCGCGAGCCTGTGCTGATCTTGCGTTGTCACTTCTATGTTTATAGCAGTACAGAGCTGCACACTACGGTAACAATTATCTCCCTGCGCATGACAGGCGGATGGACTACCGTTATGTACTGTCTTCGGGTATAAGACCATAGCTAAGCGGACAGGGCTTTCAAGTCCTAGGTACTGACTGCTGAACGTGCAGCTAACCGTTCGCAACACCCGCTCTATGAGACAGGAGACGTTCTGTGCTTTTGGCGCTGACCCACAAGCCCGTCAACAAACGGCAAAAGGACAAAAGAAACCTTAAAACCGTAACGCCTTGATGATACCCGTTAATTCTAACACAACGGAGTGCGGTAAGACGGATCGCTAACCGTTACTGCATACGTACATGCTATGCATTGTGGCCATTGACTGTTCTGGTAAAGACTGTAGTATCAAGACCGTCGCAAGCTTCCTACCTGATGTAGCTGGCTGAGTGTATGTTCCCAGCTTGGTACTAATGTAGTAGCAGTATGCTAAGCACGTCAGATGCTCGAGCAAAAAGATTCTGACTGTCTCGTAACGACAGAGGCGAATGCAGCACAGTACCGATGTCGCATCTGTTTGGACGCAATTTCACACCGTACGCTTCTGCTGATGAGACAGCGTTGATACGGTAATGCTTCGACTGATCCTTCCACCGAAGGGACGTACATACTGATGTCTGCATCAGCTCGGGCTTCGCCTTTCCGGCTTTTGCGGACCGCACTGGTACAGTACTGTGTGTCGAACTCAGAGATGTTCCGAGGCGATATGAACCGCGTGACTGCCACGGTGCCCGTACCACACATAAACAAACATGGACCCGACACAAGCAGGCGTAAAAACTGATGCACTTCTTCAATTCTGGTTGCATAGCCGGTCCGAATCGTTGCAGTGTGTCCGGTCTGACTTTTGGAATCGACTTCTAGATGCTGATCTCCTTCATCACCATGACGATTGAGCTCGAGCGACTGTGCGGAACGCTTCGAGAACCGCTACCCGGTACCGACAGTTGGAAGAGCGGCAAGCAGCAGCTGACTTTTGCTTTGCCTGCATGCGAAAGGTTGTCCGGTCTTGTAATAATATCGGTGACAGTATCCGCCTTGATGATGTGAGGCTTCCGCTTATCAGCGGAAGCTGTCTTGCTGTTCATGCTGCCTGTGTTGAAGCCAGCGCCAAGGATTCTTTTCGCAGGCCGTCACTTTCGGATGATTCGTGATCCGGGAAGCTGGATTACCGGGGTGGGAAAAGATTTAAAGATCAACGATCGGAGCTCCGGCCGGCCAGCCAGCCGTTTTCTCGGGGAAACTTCGCCGCCGTCGCTCTTCTAACTTTCCTGGCGCAGAGGCATGATCAAAAATTTCCTCTCTCCCCGCTTTCCGTTTGGCGACTCTCCATAGCCGTCCTCTCTGTTGGCCGCAACTAGCCGGTGACGCCGTAAAAAGAACGCCCCCAGGCTTCCGACTTCAGGAGGCCCAGTTCTCTTTTCCCCAGCTTTCCTTCCTCTCTCTTTCTTCTACATCTTACCCATCTTCCTTGTGGTTCCCCTCTTCAAGATTCACTCAACTTAACCAAGGGACATATACGTATTAGCAAGACACATCCCTAACTTAATTCAAGATGGCCAGCAACGTCGCCGATCTAGGCGTAGACAAGACTGCTGATACCCGGCTAGATGATCCAGTAGCCGCTGAGAAGGGTTCGTTACATGGCGTATCTACTGGTGTTATCTGCACGAGCGAAGACGTGAGTCGATTTCCGGACTTGATGAGCTGGAGTCAGGATCCTTGTCGGCTGCCGACAGGCCGCCATGACTGCGACGAGCTCACGCTAACAAGACAATGCCTTGTTTTATGATCCAGAATGACCGAATTCGCAAGAAGACAGATCGCTGGGTACTTCCTTTCCTCATGATAGTATACTTCCTTCAAATTGCCGTAAGTTCGAGATACTATACTGGCATGTCTCCCACGACTCTCAGCTGAATGGCTTTCCACCGCAGGACAAAACGATTGTCGGTCTTACCGCCGTCTACGGTCTGAGACGTGATGCCAACCTTGTCGGCAATCAATACAGCACGATTGGTGCTATTGGGTACTATGCTCAATTGGCCGCACAACCCCTCGCCGCTTTCCTCATTGTCAAGATGAAATATCACATTTTCATGACAGCCATTGTTATTCTATGGGCCGCCTCACTTCTCGGCATGGCTGGCTCGACCAACTTCGCTGGATTAGCTGCATGCCGCTTCCTTCTCGGTTGGTTCGAGGCTGCTGCCATTCCCCTCTTCTCCGTTATCACAATTTCCTTCTACCGACGAACAGAGCAGCCTCTACGTGTCGCCTGCTGGTACGGCACAAACGGTCTCGCTACTATTTTCTGCTCTGCCGTCTGCTACGGTCTCGCTCGTATCCCTAACAGCAAGCTCCACGTCTACCAAATTATCTATCTCTTCTTCGGACTCATTACCGTCATTGTCGGTGTTGCCGCTTGGTGGCTCGTTCCAGACAGCCCTGCCACAGCTAGATTCCTTTCACCCGAAGATCGACTCAAGGCTGTCGAGCGTTTGAAGGCCAATCAACAAGGTATCGTATCCCAGAAGTTCAAGTTCCAACAAACCATTGAAGCATTCACGGAGCCAAAACTCTACCTGTTCCTTATCGCTACATTCTGTGTCAATGCCGGTGCAGCCACTACCAACGTCTTCGGTCCTATCATTCTTCAGGAGCTTGTCGGATTCACTGCTGATGAAGCCGTACTACTCAACATGCCATTCGGCTTCCTACAATTCGCAATGATCATTCTCGCTTCATGGCTAGCCGTCCGCTTCAGCTACAAGGGTGCCATTCTCTTTAGCTTCACCATTCCCGTTATCGTCGGTGTTGCCCTTCTATATGCCCTGCCAAAGATCAAATCAAACCAAGGACCACTTCTCCTTGGCTACTACCTTTGTGCTTTCCTCTTCGCTATGAATCGTAAGTTGAATCAGTGTCATTTCAGTGGTAAACCTTTTTTCCTGATTTCTTTCGCTTTTAACAGCTCTAATTCTTGCGTGGATGGGTGGTTGCGTAGCAGGACAGTCTAAGAAGACTACCTATTACACTTCGTTTAATGCAGCAGTAAGGAAAATTTTCCTCGCATGACTGGGGAGTGCATGCTGATCTTATTTCCCCACCTCTTTTTAGTCGGCCGTTGGAAACATTGTCGCACCTTACTTGTTCAACGCCAAGGACAAGCCCAACTACCGACCTGCTATGCAAGGTATTATGACCATCTTCGTTATCTGTGCAGCCGTCTATGCAGCTCAGATCGCCAACATCATCTACCTCAACAAGAAGAAGGAGAAACAGCGTGTTGCCATGGGTCTCCCCGCCAAGCTTGTCGACCACTCTATGGAACGTAAATGGGTTGAGACAACCGACGAAGAAGTTCATGGAGAAGCTGGTCTTGAAGATCAAACGGACAAGAAGAACCCTTACTATGTGTATCTTCTGTAAATTTGGAAAAAAAAAAAAACCGCAGGTCACATACTTTCCAATTAATCTGATAGTATATAAGGGTTATAGTTAATGCTTCTTTCGCTTAATATAAGAGTGGAGCTTATTCTTTTTCGTTTTTTACCATCGTGCCGGTTAAGTAATATTGTTGATAAGTGTATATAAGCCTACTTGTTTGATACAGAGATCATGCATATGCAAAGATAACCCGTTTCTTGACAACTTTACGCCGGTGCTGACGCGAGTGTTTTCCTGCTCTTCTTGCCTAGAATGGTTGAAGGTGCGATGTGCAAGTTGCCCAAATTTTCTGTCATCATCGTTCATCACCTTTGATGGAGGTCTCGTGACATCTCCTCCGGTCACGTGATACCTGGATCAGCAACCGGGACCCTGCGAGTTTTGCGACAGCGCTATAGCTGGTCATGCCTGGTCGTCGGACCAGCAGGCATCGTTAACTTACTGTACAGATCATTCCCTACCCTGTGCTGCTCCTGCATTTCAGGCAAGGTCTTGAGCTTCTCTTATCAGGAATTTTTGGCGCCACATGATGCAGAGAGGTCAGGTGACAGGATCACGCCTGGCGTGTACAGCATGCATGAGATGGTGAGAAATGTTTAAGCGGGCCATATGACAGTATGTAGCAAGGAGTCGCAGCAGCGCGTGCGTGACCTTGCAGACTGCCCAAGTCAGCTGGACTGGGCATCATTCCGTCGGACTTTTTTTTCTTTCTCAGCCAAAGCTCGCCGGCGAAGATCCATCTTGCTTGCTTGCAGCATTCTTTTCCTCTTCTTTCCTTTCGTTTCGCATCAGACACAGCCTGCTCATTCCACTCTCCTCTACTCATACTGCATACCACACACCGTCATCAACGCTCATCTACCATGGTCACCAACGGTCACGCCAGGTCGGAGATGTAAGTTCGAACAGCCCGCGTGACGTTCATCTGCACGTGTTTGCTAACTTGTCCATACAGTCAGCCTTTTGCGACCTACACCCGGGTCCAGGAGCTCAAAGGGAGCGGCAGCAATGCAGTTGCAGTAGTCGATGGACACTCCCTGTCTATCGCAGACGTCGTCGCTGTAGCCCGTCACAATGTGAAGGCACAGGCTTCGACCTCCAAGGCAGTTCGTGATCGTGTCGATGCCTCGGTGGCGTTCTTAGAGAGGTGAGAACAGCTGGTACAGGCCGCATCAGTCTGTGAAGCTGAAGCAGTATCTTCTGCTGGTGTACAGCAAGAAGCACATGTCCATCTATGGCGTTACAACTGGTGAGTCTCGGATGGTATGCTTTGCTACATGCTCTGTTCTAACATGGGATCTACACACAGGCTTCGGAGGCAGTGCTGATACAATAAGTCTAATCTCAAATACATATATTGTACGTTAGGCTCATGATCTATGCACAGGACCGGTGATTGGATGGCTCTCCAAGTTTCCCTCCTCGAGCATCAGCTATGCGGTTTTTTGCCGACTTCCGCCACCTATGAGCAGATGTAAGCGATACTTCCACTTCGTCTTCTGAGAGGGCAATATCAATAGCTGACTCGCCATGATTGTCTTGCAGGCTCCTCCATGCTATGCCCATTCCAATCGTCCGAGGTGCCATCCTGATACGCGTCAATTCTCTCGTTCGAGGACACTCTGGCGTACGATGGAAAGTCCTCCAAGCACTTTTGAACTTCCTCAATAATGGACTCGTTCCTTGCGTTCCTCTCCGTGGCTCCATCTCCGCTTCTGGTGATTTATCGCCCGTGAGCCTTTGCACCAAATTGATCCCCCGGGGTGCATGCCAAAGAAGCTGAAATTGACGGTATTGATTGTTTGAATATAGCTCTCTTATGTAGCAGGAGCAATATGCGGACACCCTGACATCAAAGTCTTTGAAACCTCAACCAAGTCCATTCTTCTAGCTGAAGAAGCTATTGCCAAGTATAAACTGGAGAAGATCGTACTTGGACCTAAAGAAGGTCTAGGTCTCGTCAATGGAACCGCTTTCTCTGCTTCTGCTGGTGCTCTAGCTTTGTATGATGCCGAGAACTTGGCAGCGCTTACTCAGACAACTACTGCTATGACTGTTGAAGCCAGTGAGTTTTGAAAGAAAGTTATAAACCGGAAGACACGCAGCTAATGCTATACTTCATAGTGGTCGGACATGTCGGTTCCTTCGATGAATTCATCCATGATGTCACTAGACCTCATCCAGGTCAGATTGAAGCTGCAAGAAATGTTAGAAACTTGGTCAGTATAGCCTCGTTTCAGAAACAGCTGCACTCCTCTGGTTTGATCTTGCTGACTTGGTGAACATGTTGTAGCTTGCTGGCAGCAAGTTGGCTGTACATAACGAAGACGAAGTCGCTCTCCAGGAAGATGCTGGTGTTCTACGACAAGATCGATATGCTCTACGAACATCAGGTCAGTTCTGAAATGATCCGGCGTACCTTGCCTGAACGTTCTCACCTAATACTACGAATTGTGCTTTAAACAGCTCAATGGATCGGACCTAACCTTGAAACACTCCAATTGGCACGACAGCAAATCGAGATTGAGTTGAACTCTACCACCGACAATCCTCTGCTAGATGTTGAGAACTCTCGTATCGCCCATGGAGGTAACTTCCAAGCTGTAAGTAGCCAATTCCGCGTCGCTTCGCGGCACAGTTTAGCTGAACTTCAACGCGACGTTAGACCGCCGTTACGCAGGCTATGGATGCTACTCGCCTTGTGCTCGAGCACCTAGGCAGACTTTCATTCGCTCAAATTACCGAGCTTATCAAGTAGGCGGCTCTTACCACTGACCCTTGATGTGCGTCAGACTAATATCATCTTTCCCTCAGCTGCGAGATGAATCGAGGTCTACCATCTTGCCTAGCTGGAGACGAGGTCAGTTGATTCATATATGCATCGTAGGTAGAGGACGAAGTAACTCAAATCATTTGATATATTCTTTCAGCCGTCGACCAATTATCACACCAAAGGTCTTGATATCCACAGCGCCGCTTATACAAGCGAGCTCGGCTACTTGGCAAACCCAGTCTCTACCCATGTTCAGTCTACAGAGATGCACAATCAGAGTGTGAACAGTTTGGCTCTCATTTCAGCAAGAAAGACCCTCGAAGCTGTTGACGTGCTTTCTTTGGTAAGCCGCGAAATAACATGTTATATAGATTAATATCAGACTGATGCATCTCCACTTGACCTCTACAGCTCCTATCTACTCACCTCTATTGTGCCTCTCAAGCTATCGACCTCCGCATTATGGATCTATCCTTCCAAGCTGAACTCCGCAAGTTGATGGAACGCTTGAACAAGCAATACTTTGGCGCTCTTTTGGCTGGCGAAAATCTCTCCAGCTTGAATCGGGCAGCCTTTGCGGCCATCATCAAGCGACTTGAAGAGACGCCCTCTTGGGATTCTACTGCTCGATTTGCGGATGCTGCTCGTCACATTGTCGGCCTGGTCGTCGAGGTCTTGGCTTCCAGCAAAGATGGTGCCCGTGCTTTGCAAAGCATCTCGGAATGGCAGAAGGAGCTCACCGAATCTAGTACTGAGCTATACCAACGCCTTCGATCAGAAGCTACTTCTGGAAAGGACAATGTCGCCAAAGCTAAAGAATGCATGGGACAAACTTTTGCAGTTTATAATGCAATTAGAAGCGAATTTGGCGTCAATGTCAGACGGGGTGATGTTGCTGAGGGAAGACACCTCCGAAGCATTGGAAGCAGCGTTTCTGCTATCGTTGATGGTGTGAGAGATGGAAGAGTATTGAGAGCTGTCGGACAAGCTCTTCATGTTCTAGAGGCAAAGGAGGAACCGATGCTCCTTGCTAGCCCGACTTCCAAGGATAAGAAGAAGGACGGACTCCTCTTCTATTGAGTATGACGACGGTGTTAGAATGGAATCTTTAGAATACTTCGTATGCCTGCGAGCAGTTGCTGCTGTTGTTGCTGTTTACCCTCTCTACACATGTCGATATAGAGTCAGTCTCTGATACGAGCGTGCAATGTATGTATCTCAAGTCAGTGAAATATGATAATTATGATTGTATCTGGATATCTTGATTGAAGCTCTAAAAGATGATTGATGAGAGTGATTAAAATGCACCTACAAATCCTCACTGCATCATCACCTCTGTACAAGTACCGTATCTTAACTTTTCTTCCTCGTTCCGAGCAATCCGAATCCGATCGAGTTTTTTCCGCCCTCTAAATTTCCGCCGCCAATTGCGAGAGGCCGTCTCTTTCCGACTCATGCAAGACAAGAAGTTCGCAACACAAAGTAGGATACTAGAAGGACTACAAGCTCGGTTATCAGCTACATCTCAGCTGCGATAGACCCGTCGCATATAGACATCGAATGTGAGTGTGCTGCCGTCTGTCGACTTTGGGTGCGTTTGCGCCCTGTCTGCATGGAAGGACGGAAATTCTGACTTGCCTACCTTATCGCATACAAACAGGCTCAAGTACTGCCAACACACTCGAGAGGACTACATCTCAGATCATCTCTGGCATCAAGCTGCCTGATTGCAAGCACTCCCCATTGGACCATCTCTGCTTGTTAGACTACCCATCCGCCCGTCGAACAAAAAAACGAAAATCTTCGACGAGACTCGCCTTTCCTCCTTGAATACCCTTCTAAAACATGGCTGCATACTTGACGAAAGCCTCGTCGGCCAAAATGATGCTGTCATCCTCTGCAGCAGCTCGCTCTCTCACTGGCGCTGCTGTGACTGGTGCTCAAAGCTACTCGACAAAGCTCGCACGCTTCAACACCTCCCTCAACTCGATCAAGTCTGGTCGAACAAGCTACAATGCACACAGATCATTGTCCAGCTCCGCCAGACGTTTCGAAGAGAAACTTGCCTCGGGCACTCTTCAGTCTCCTTCTGAATTGGCTCGAAAGCTTTCTGAAGCTGCACTACCTCTTATCCCTCGACCAGATGTTAAAAAAGTTTTGGTCGTTGGTTCAGGTGGTCTTAGTATCGGTCAAGCTGGTGAATTCGACTACTCAGGTGAGCACATAACTTTCCTTTGATCTGCACCCTTCCAATCTATCGCTACATACAAACCAAGCCTCAAAAGTACCTGCCCCTCGTGTGATGAACAAAAATGTTTGAACAATCGCTGCGTTCTTTCTAAGAGTGAAAGCTCAATGATGTCTTTCGTCTTCGGACATGGATAATTTGCGACTGACTAGTCACTCTCACTCCAAAATCATATCTTCCTCGATCCTCGTACCTTACAAATACTAATCTGACACGACTTTACCCTCAAACAGGATCGCAAGCTATCAAAGCTCTTCGAGAGTCGAACATTGAGACTATTCTCATCAACCCGAACGTGAGTGACTTACATATGAAAAAAGAGACTCGCAAGTCCCATGCTCATTTGAATTGCATTCTATAGATCGCTACCATTCAGACATCCCACCATCTCGCTTCCGAAGTCTACTTCCTTCCCGTCACTGCAGACTATGTAGCTTACGTCTTGGAACGTGAACGTCCAGATGGTATCCTGCTCACTTTCGGTGGTCAATCCGCTCTAAATGTTGGTGTTCAGCTTGACAAGATGGGTATCTTGGATCGATTGAACGTCCAAGTATTGGGTACTCCTATTCATACACTTGAAGTTTCGGAAGATCGTGATCTTTTCGTAAAGGCTTTGAATGGTGAGTGTTTAAGATTTCAGAAAATAAGCAACTAAGTTCGATACTGACATTTTCCTGCATGTTTTGTAGAAATTGATATTCCCGCTGCGCAATCTACTGCCGTCTCCAGCGTCAACGATGCTCTCGAGGCAGCTGCTACTATCGGATACCCCGTCATCGCTCGATCTGCTTTCTCCCTAGGTGGTCTTGGATCTGGTTTCGCCAACAATCCCGATGAGATGCGTGACTTGGCTGCAAAGTCTTTGTCTCTGTCGCCCCAAATCCTGATTGAGAAGTCGCTCAAGGGATGGAAGGAGTGCGAGTATGAAGTCGTTCGTGATGCTGCAGACAGTGAGTACGGTAAATACCAATGTGCTTAATTGACAGTACTAACGGGATACATCGACTACAGACGTCATTATTTGCTGCAACATGGAAAATTTCGACCCTCTTGGTACACACACTGGTGATTCCATTGTCGTCGCTCCTTCGCAAACTCTCACCGATGACGAGTATCACATGCTTCGAACTGCCGCCATCAAGATTGTTCGACATGTCGGTGTCGTCGGTGAATGCAATGTTCAATATGCTCTCAACCCACACAACCGAGAATACATGGTTATCGAGATGAACGCTCGTCTCTCTCGATCTTCTGCTCTCGCTTCAAAAGCTACCGGATATCCTCTTGCTTATACCGCTGCTAAGATCGCTCTTGGATATACTTTACCTGAACTGCCAAATGCCGTTACCAAAACTACCACAGCCTGCTTCGAACCTTCCCTTGATTACATCGTAACCAAAATTCCTAAGTGGGATTTGGCCAAATTCCAGTATGTTAATCGGGAAGTTGGATCATCTATGAAATCAGTTGGTGAAGTCATGGCTATTGGACGAACATTCGAAGAATCACTACAGAAGGCAGTTCGACAGGTCGATCCTCGATTCTCTGGTTTCGATGCCTATGTTCAACCTGAAGATCTAGATCATGCTCTTTCTGTCCCTACCGATACTCGTCTATTCGCAGTCGCATATGCTATGCTCGTCAAGGACTACTCAGTTGAGAGAATTTACGAGTTAACCAAGATTGACCGTTGGTTCTTGTATAAATTGGAAAATATCGTCGAGGTATACAGACAATTGAAGAATATTGGTGGATTGGAAAATGTTGATGAACAAATGATGAAGAAGAGCAAGAGAATGGGATTCTCGGACAAACAGATTGCTACCCTTGTTGGTTCAACTGAAGTTGCCGTTCGAATTGCAAGAAAAGAAATGGGAATCACTCCATTTGTTAAACGTATTGATACACTTGCTGCTGAATATCCTGCCGATACCAACTACCTTTACACTACCTATAACGCCTCAGAACATGATGTTACATTCGATGAACATGGTACTATGGTTCTTGGTTCTGGAGTATACCGTATCGGAAGCTCTGTAGAATTCGATTGGTGCGCTGTCACATGCGCTCGAAAGATTAGGGCTGAAGGTCAAAAGACAATCATGGTCAACTATAACCCTGAAACTGTTTCAACCGATTTTGATGAAGCCGATAGATTATACTTTGAAGAATTAGGTTGGGAGCGAGTTATGGATATTTATGAGATGGAAGGATCTACTGGAGTAGTCGTTTCCGTTGGAGGTCAACTACCACAAAATATCGCTCTCAGACTTAAAGAATCTGGTGTTAATGTTCTTGGAACAGATCCTGAACGAATTGATTCTGCTGAAGATAGACATAAATTCTCTGCTATCTTGGATCAACATCAAATCGATCAACCTGAATGGATTGAAGCTACTACAGTTGAAGCAGCTAAAGAATTTGCTGAAAAAGTTGGTTATCCAGTTCTTATTCGACCTTCATACGTTTTATCTGGTGCAGCTATGAATGTGGTTTGGGATGAATCAAATTTACTTTATTCACTCTCCGCTGCTGCAGAAGTTTCATCGGAATATCCTGCTGTTATTACCAAATTCATCGATGATGCTCAAGAAATCGACGTAGATGCTGTAGCTCACAAGGGTAAACTGCTCATTCATGCTGTTTCAGAGCATGTTGAGAATGCAGGTGTTCATTCTGGTGATGCTACATTGGTATTACCTCCCTTTTCACTCGTCGACGATGATATGGCACGATTGAAGGAAATAGCAGAGAAGGTCGCTTATGCATTCCAAATCTCCGGTCCTTTCAATATGCAAATTATTCGCAAAGCTTCTTCCGATCCTTCTCAAGCACCTGTTCTCAAAGTTATTGAATGCAACCTACGAGCATCACGATCTTTCCCATTCGTTTCAAAGATCTTAGGAACCAATTTCATCGATGTCGCCACTGCAGCTATTTTGGACAAGAATGTACCTGCACCTGTTGATTTGATGCAACAGAAGAGGGATTATGTCGCTATCAAAGTACCGCAATTCTCATGGACTCGATTAGCAGGAGCAGATCCTTTCTTGGGAGTTGAAATGGCTTCAACTGGAGAAGTCGCTGCTTTTGGCGCTGATATTCATGAAGCATATTGGGCATCTTTACTTTCTACAACTGGATTCAAGATTCCACAAGCCAATTCTGGTGTCTTAATTGGAGGAGATGTCAATCGACCTGAGTTTGCAGAAGTTGCAAAAGGGTTATCGAATCTTGGATTCAAGTTATATTGTTCAAGTAATGAGGTAGAACAAGCTATAAGTGATATGGGACCATATGTTATCAAAGCAAAGAAGATATTCTTCCCGACAAAAGATAAGCGAAAATTACATCAAGTTTTCGAAGAACATGATATTCAAATGGTAATTAATTTATCGAAATCTAGAGGTAGAGATACGTTAGATGAAGATTATGTTGCTAGAAGAAATGCTGTTGATTTTGGTTTACCCTTGATTAATAATGCTAGATTAGCTAAATTGTTTGTAGAGGCGCTAGCTAAGAAGATGCCACAGGGAGGTTTGGAAAGATACTCTCCTGAGAGGAAGATACCCACTGAGGTTAAACCTTGGTCTGAATGGGTTGGTGGACATCCTTAGGAATAGAAGAATGAGGATTAGATGAATAGCAATGTAGTTGTAGTTTACTTATCAGATCAGCAATAGCAGAGTCGTAATGAGAATCAACGAGACTAAGCTGGAGGTGATCCATTGACTGACTGGCAGCTACTGTACTTAGACAGACTGATAGCTACAGTAGTACTGTAGTATGCATAAAGCACATCGGTCGGCCACTCTCTTTGCCGCTTGCTCGCTGGCAGAACAGTTCGGCCGGCTGGAACAACGGTCGAGCGATGGAGGCGAAGATGGACCGGCCGCCGGGGGAAATAATATGGTACATTGTGTAGATGCTGGAGGTGGGAGCACCTCATGCGGACACGACAGCAGCCAGTGCACTCCTCTCTCCTCCGTCCATACTCTATACTCATCCACGTCTGCTTCCTTCTTCTGGGCAGTCTCTACCGTGGCCTGCCTGCCGCCACTCGACTCGCTGCTGGCCTGCCTGCCCTTCTTTCCGTCGGAACTCGCTCCGAAGACACGCGACATCGACATCTCATATCAGTGATTCCTTGCTGCTCTGCTTTTTCCCTGCGAATCGACTGGTCGGGGCCACGCTGTCAACGAGGAGACCCTGTGGAGGCCATCGCACGTAGCGGATCCCGGCTTCCCTGTGCGGTCTGCATAGTCAAGCAGTCAATCACACGCCTGCTGCTTCTTCCTCTTCTCTCCTGCAAGCCAACTCAAGCATGGAGTTCTCAACCAGCGACTATGTGCTGCTCGCACTCGTCGGCATGGGCGCAATCTACTATCTCTTCAAGGACTCGCTCTTTGGCTCTCGCAGCGATGCTTCGAAATACGGTAAAATGAATGGCAACGGCTCGACGTACGGTGCTGGATCTGGCAAAGTGGGACCTGCAGGTCCAGATGGAGCAGCAACTGGAACTGGGCAGAGTGCAGTAGCTTCAGCTGGCAGAGACCTAGCCAAAGCAATGGAGTTGGCAGTGAGTCCTGTATCCCTCTCTTTGTCTGTGTGTTCTTTGGGAGACTGCCGCGGAGCTTAACATGGTTGAACCCGCCCTCGATGACAATCTAGAACAAACGAGTATGCTGCATCTATGGATCGCAAACCGGTACTGCTGAAGATTACGCTCTGAGAATCGCAAAGGAGATCAAACAAAAGTTTGGCGTATCCTCTCTCGTCGTCGATCCTGAAGAGTGAGTCGTCGCCTCTCTGTATTGCCCACTGCGAGTGTCAAGGTCTCGAGACTTGAACAGTAACTAATTCCCTTCAACTTCTCAGCTATGACTTCGATACACTCGACAAGATCCCCAAAGACAAGGTCGTCATTTTTGTTGTGAGTCCCTCAGTTGCTTTGTCCAACTACCGTCGGATCACCCGCCTGACCATGCCTCCGATCTCGCTTCAACAAATGCCTTCCTGGACGACATAGATGGCTACATATGGTGAAGGTGAGCTACAGAGACACGCAGATGCTCAATACACCCTTGTCAAAACACCCTATTTGGCATTCGACAGGTTACTGACCTCGCTTTCCGTTCAATCAGGTGAACCTACCGATAACGCTGTCGCTCTCATGGACTTTATCAAGGAGCCTAGCTTTGAATCTGGTGGATCTACTCTGGACAACTTGAACTACGTCGTCTTTGGCCTGGGTAACAGGTGGGTCTCACTAGCCTACTCGTGTTGACGTTCCTGCTTGGATATTAACTCTTAAACCTGCTTACCTTGCCTGCAGAACATATGAACATTTCGTAAGTGTCTGACCATACCTGCGCTATCATACGACGTTTGTGTTATGCTAACGTCTCTCTTTTCAACTCAGAACGCCGTCGCACGCATCATCGACGAGAAGCTCTCCGGCATGGGCGCACGACGCATCGGTGAACGTGGTGAAGGTGACGATGACAAATCAATGGAAGAAGACTATCTGGCATGGAAAGACGGAATGATTACTGCACTACAACACGAGCTCAACTTTGAAGAAGGTGCCGGTGGCGATGTTGCCGATTTCAAGATTACAGAACTTGGAACTGCCGATCCAAGTGATAATAAAGTCTATCTTGGTGAACTATCTCAACGCGCTCTATCTGGTTCAAGAGGTATCTTCGACGCTAAAAACCCTTATCCTGCTCCTTTAATCTCAAGTAGAGAACTCTTCTTAGCTGGTGATAGAAATTGCGTTTTTGCTGAATTTGGTATTAAAGATACTGGTATTAGATATCAAACAGGTGATCATGTTGGAGTTTGGCCTATGAATCCTGATACTGAAGTTGAAAGGATGTTAAGAGTTTTAGGATTGGAAAATAAGAGAAATACCGTTATCGATGTTACTTCTTTAGATCCTGCTCTAGCTAAAGTTCCTTTCCCTACTCCTACTACTATTGAAGCTGTTTTAAGACATTATTTGGATATTAATGCTGTCGCTAATCGACAAGCTTGTGGTGCTTTAGCTAGATGGGCTCCTGAAGGTTCTCCTGCTAGAGAAAAATTGGAAAAATGGGGTTCAGATAAAGATTTATATCATAATGAAGTAGCCGAAGCTTGCTTGAAAATCTCAGAGGTCCTAATTGTCGCAAATGGTGAAGATCCTAAAGCCGATCCTCTAGATCCCGCTTCGAAAATTACAGCTTGGGAAATTCCGTTTGACAGAATTATTTCAATTGTTCCTCGTTTACAACCACGTTATTATTCTATTTCATCATCACCTAAGCTATATCCCGATTCTATTCATGTTACTGCTGTCGTACTTAAGTATCAACCAGGTGAAGGAGGCAATAAACAAGTTGCAAAAGATGCAAAATATGTTTTTGGTACAGCTACAAATTATTTATTAAATGTCAAAATGCACCAACATCAGGAAAATGGTAGAATTGAAATGCAAGGTCAAACTACTCATCATGAAGATTCTAGAGATCATGGTTCTCCTAATTATAAACTTGAAGGTCCTAGAAATAAATTCAAATCTCAAGATGGTGGTTATTGTGTTCCTATTCATGTTAGAAGATCTGGTTTCCGTCTTCCTACCTCTCCTAAAATTCCTGTCGTTATGATTGGTCCTGGTACTGTGAGTGCCTTCATGTCTTGTCTTTTTCAATCAGTTTACTGTACAATCATGCTAAAGCCTTTGCATTGATGTCTCTTAGGGCGTCGCTCCATTCCGCGGTTTCATTCAAGAAAGAGTTGCTTTGGCACGCAAGGCTATTGAAAAAGATGGTCCTGATGCACTCAAAGACTGGGGTACCATCAGCCTCTTCTATGGCTGCAGACACCCTGAACAAGACTACCTCTATCAAGAAGAATTCGCAGAGTACGAAAAAGAGCTACAGGGCAAATTTAAAATCTTTGTTGCTTTCTCTCGTGTTCCAGGTCAAAAGAAGGTTTACGTTCAACAACTCATTAGTGAACAACGAGAACTTATCAAGCAGACTTTGATTGAAAAGAAGGGATCTGCTTATATTTGCGGTGATGCTAAGAATATGGCTAGAGAAGTTGAAGAACTACTCAAAGAGATCTTAGCTGAAGCTAAAGGAGGTACCAAAGAAAAGGAAGGTGAAGCAGAATACAAAATGCTCAAAGAGCGAAACCGTTTACTACTTGATGTATGGAGTTAGTGGTATGCGCATTAGCTTTCCCCTTTTCCCTTCTCTTCCTTTCCCGCTGCCGAGGCTGTGCCGTGGTTAGTATTCCTATTGACCTAACATTGTCGTTACGTACTTGTTACTTTATCGGGTTCGGATGTTCAATATCAATATACTGCAATGAATCGCATCATCGTTTGTTCACTCTGTTTGCATTGCTTAAGAACCTTGTGAGAAGATGCTTGCTATGATACAATACACTCCTAAGGCGTTTAGACCATGCTGCTGCGACAGACTTGATTCACTCGAAGAAGCCTACGTCCCGCCATGAGGCTACCCACTTCGCTACAAGATCACGGGTGATAGGAGGGCAAGTACCTATACTAGGGGCTATTTTGGAAGTCTCCGTCACTTCGAACATGATTTGAGGATTCAGCTTCTCTCCTGCGAATCGTTTACGGAAGAAATCGAGAAGCTTATAAGATGGGTTAATGGAAGGATCAGAAGGTGAAGATTCTAATCTCTTCAACCAATCTCGTCTTTCTAATCTTTCGAAACCTTTCACTCCTGCGTCCTCAAGATAATTGTAGATATCATCGAAACTTGTGGTATTGGCTGGGTTGACGATGTGGTAGAGCTTGCTAATCGGACCTAAATCACCGGCAAGCACGATCTCGACTATGCCCGCAGCGGAAATGTCGACAGGTAGATAGGAGGGGTGCTGCAGTGAGAGTTAGTATCAGCGTGTGTACCGCTCGCCATCGTGCCCAGGAATGGCTTACATCGTCTAGGATAGGTAGAGCTTTGATAACCTGAGCCGTTCTGAGCATAAGAGGAATAGCTTCTGTTGTGTTCCAAACACCGCTAGAGATGACCAACACTCAGCTTTATGTGGTTTGTATTTTTATAGCTAATTTGGATTAACTCACTGTACAGTATCACCAGCCATTTGACCAATCCTCAGGACTCCGCAGTGAACCCCACGCGTCTCGCTAGCCAGCTGACAGATCTTTTCGGTAATCCATTTACTTCGACCATAGCCGGTTGATACAGCGAATGACGGATCGTCTGTTATTTCCTCTTTCGCACGTTCAGTCCACTTGCCCTGACGTGTACTGACTGACGAGGAGAAATAGAAACTGGCAGGGCGCTCATGTGGCGATTTCAGGCAAAGATTGATGAGATTGTGAACAGCTGATAAAGTAGGAATCAGCCGAGCCTCTTACAACGTCGCAAAAAACAGACGGAACATACCTCGGATATTGTCCGCTTCGAAGCTTTCAACGGAGAGATTGAAATTCACGGACCAGGCATTCTGCATATAGTAAGCCGGCGTCAGTTCTTTTCACAGAGGTAATCGTACCGTAAGAGCCACCTACTGCGATTACTGCTGTAGCATTATTTCGTATTTCCGTATAACGGTCAGGGGAGAGACCTAAATCTGCCTTGTCGATATTCGAGGCAAGTGAAACGATCTTCGCAGTCTCCTCAGCTTTTAATGTCCGTACACGTCGCTGTTTTAGCGAGCTCGCAACACGCTCGGCAGCATTCGTATCGTCCTTTGCGCGAACGAGCGCATATACCCGAGCCACTGATGGCGAACTGACCAATTGCGCAACAATGTGGGCACCGAGGGCTCCAGTTGCTCCAGTAAGGACCACTGTGTGCTGACCGGGGCGATTTGCATCTTTAACGGGTTTGTGGTACTCGAGGGTCTCAGAATACTTCTTGACCAAAGACCACATGGTTGCGTATGCCTGCTTGTCCAGCTCTTCCTGCGTTTGAGCCACTTGCCCCGTTCGAAGTGCTAGAACGTGTGCTGCCAGTCTGTGCAAGAAAGAGGTTATTCGTTGACATTCAATTACTGTGAAATGCAGAATACTCACTTTAAGACCGATGGGTGTTCGTACACCACATTCTGCGAGAGTTCGTGCCCCCCTGTATCAACTGAGCGCACGAGTAATAGCCGGATCCTTGACGATTGTAGAGAATCGATACCAAAGTTGAAAAGATCGGTATCGGGTTGAATCATGGCTGCCTTGTCCGTGCCAACTGTTTGTGTAAGAATATTGAAGATATGCTGCTGCAATCCCTCATTGTCGAGGATGAGCTTTTCCTTGTTTCCAGCAGAGTTGTAGACTTCATAAACATTGTCGATAATGTCTTTGAATTTCGCATAACAAGCGGGTCGCAGTATAGATCCTTTCGTTGCAAGCGGTACTTCCGTACCAAGTGGAAGTATGTGTACCAGCTCGGGCTGAATTTGTGAATGCGAGGGGGCCGACTTGTTGGCAAAATCTATAGCAGGTTGTACGAGTTCTCGATATGCTGCCAAAGTCATCTTACTGCATGCCTCGCTTGGTAAGATCAGACAACCGATCTGGGGACGGCCGTCACCGAAAACAATAGCTTGAAGTGTACTGTATCAGCCAGGATAAGAAATTTTACTATTATGTTATGTATTACCTTCCGCAATGAACTCGCTGTATCCACGAATGTCCAGTTCCATCGGAACAGGATTCGTTTTCTCGCCCAAAGTCTGTGTAGATGCTTCAGCTGTCATCGAAAGTTACAGGCAATGCATGAGTCGAGACTCACCTGAGTTAAAGTGTCGTCGGATCGACCGCAATACTTCCACTGATCTGGGTGTTCTGGATGCTGTAAGAATAGATCCTTCGAAGCGAAGCCATCCTCTCGATTGGTAATTGCGAGAGAGCCGAAACCCTTTTTAACGATACATTCGTACACTCTAGACCGTAGGTCAGCACTACACGACCGAAAAAGTCATGTATGTCTCTTACCCCGGACCACGTTCCTCCATCACAACGAAAGGTTTGGCGGAGTTTGTAACTCTAAGCCAGTTCCACCCTTTATCGTCTCGGAAATGACGCATTGAAGTCATACATGTCCCAGTCTCAGTGGTGCTGTGACTCCTCAAGTCAGTCAAATTCATCGATGAAAGCTGTCCAAAATTGGACTAACCCATATTGCGAGATAAGCCTCACACCACTCGCAGTCAAGCGATCTCCCACTTCGTCCGGCAGGGCACTACCAGCAAAAGATACCACATCGAACTCCGCCAGCGAAGCAGTGGCTTCGTCGGATTCGCTGAGTAACTTGAGAATGTAGGCGACAGCGAACAACTGCTTTATAGGTTCAGGTGATGCAGCTCGACAAAGCGCTAGGAAACGAGTGATGTTCGCAGCAGTAGTAGGAAGGTGAGGGGGATAGACGAAGAGTGGCTTGGCTGCGGCGATACATCGTAAACTCGCGTGATGGCCGAAACCATGGAAGCTGCAGAGGGATATCAGCTGAAGGAGAGTAACAAAGGTCTTGTGACTTACAGCGGCAGAACTGTGGCAGCAGCAAGACCGAAAGTGGAGGCACCGTTCGCAAGAACGGATTTGTGAGTGCCGGGTAGTGGCTTCGGGAAACCGGTCTACACATTGTGTCAGTCACCAGAGTATAGAGCTAGCCAAGGAGTTTGAATCCTCACCGAGCCAGAAGAGTGCAATGTGATGCACGTTCTCAGTTTTTCCTGCTCATAACGTAAACGAAGTGGGTACGGCTGGACTTTGACCGACGCTATACCGTCTGGCCCGAAGAGAGGAAAGGTCTGTTCTGGTAGTAGCTTGACACTGTAGCCATCCGTCTCAAGAAGCTTGACAGCTTCGACAGCAGTGTCGAAGAGTTTCTCCCCAGCTATAAGGACATGAGTATCTGTGGCTTTAAGCAAGCCTGCTACGGCACTTGCTGGATTATTTGGCGAAATAAGCAAAGCTGCCTGACCCAGTCGGTGCATAGCAAACTCCGTCATGGTGAGGTGGAGAGAGCTCCGGAAGAATAGGCCAACCGTGTCATTGGTCTTTCCAGGCATGGGTGGCTCTTCATTGGCACCTTCCGGCAGACGAAGTTCATTGTAGTGCCAAGCCAAGCGCTCCGTAGCCTTTTTGATATCGGCATAAGTCAGAAATTGGAGCTCGTCGCTATCGGGCTCCTGCGTGAAGATCGCTGGGGAAGATTGTTAGTATCGAGCCAGCGTGCAGATGGAAGGCCAATTGCTTCTACCTGGTTGATCTCCCCTATGTTCGGCCCGATGATCGATGAGATGGGTGAGTGAATGGATTGGAGATTCTGGCGTCTCGTCGGTGATGCCTTGCGGCTGCAGTATAGGCTCTGCTGACACCATTCTGGCTATGTTCGTGAGTTACGGTATGAAAAGGGAAAGAAACCTTTCCTAGATTACTCGAAGAACCGGCCTAGTTACCTCGACGGCTATCAACGCTGAGGGCGACCGTCTCTATTTATACTGAACCTGCCGAGAATAGCTCTGGCGCCTGTCATGAGAGCTGCATTACGGGCATGCATCAAGTTCGCATCCCTCTGATTGCCTACTAGTAACTATCGATTGAAGGAAGAACAGGCATGGACACCATGCAGCAACTTGCCCGGAGTTACCGAGCCATGCAGCTTTATGCAGCCAATGTGCGATGGACGGCTTTCCGGCCGTAGAGTTCCTTGGCAGGAGCCGACGGCATCTTTGTCCCGTATAGACATCTCGATACGACTGATGAAGGGCTTATGATAGCTTGTATGGTCATGGCACAAGCTCAGTGATCCCTCGAGGCTTTGCCACTAGAATTTTGGTGTTCGCTACTTACACGCACCCTCCCGATAGCATCTTGATTCTATTCGGCATGCTTCGAACATGAGGAACATCACTGGCAGCAAGCTGCTCGTCAGTGCTCGACTGATAGGTAGGCATCGCTGTCAAAGTGTTGTTCGACACTTTGCGACGCATGTAGAATCATCAACACAAGACGCCAGCGAACGATATTCAGTCATCGTAAGAGCTCGCCGGATATACCGTCCGCGCAATAGCACTTAACACGCAATCTTGACAGGTCATCGGAGGCGGCCATGCAGGATGCGAAGCTGCTGCTGCTTCAGCGCGTACTGGAGCAAAGACACTCTTGCTCACCCAAAAAATCGAGACGATCGGAGAGCTTTCATGCAATCCAAGCTTTGGTGGTATCGGCAAGGGTACCCTGGTGAGGGAAGTAGATGCACTTGACGGACTGTGCGGAAAGCTAGTTGGTGAGCTCTGAGTCGACCATTAGTCGGAAATTGCAATAACTTCACAGGACGGCCAAGTTGATGATCGACCCTGACAGACCAGGCAGGAATCCAGTTCCATGTCCTCAATAAATCCAAGGGACCGGCTGTGCATGTTAGTCTATAGACTGTTTCGTAATACTCTACACACTTACCGAAAGGTTTTTGACAAGCGCAGGGTCCGAGAGCTCAAGTTTCAAGAAGCTTGTACCGCCGCGCAATGCAGGAAACCCTGCAAGACTATCCAAACCTCAGTATAAAAGCAGGAAGCGTGGCGGACATGATTCTAGGACCTTCCGAAGCCAAGCGGCCTTCTTCTAGCTCTCAGCGGGTTTATGGCGAAATCAACGGCATCCGCACAGGTAAGTTGCCACATGCTTCTCGGATGAAAGCTCAGTAGTAACGTACGCATATTTTGCTACAGAGGATGGTGAAGTAATAGGATGTGAGAAGCTTATTATTTCAACTGGAACATTTCTGGGCGGCGAGATACACGTGGGCCTCGAGACTACGCCATTTGGCCGTATAAAGTCAGTCACGCCTGTTCATCAGGCGTAAAGCAGCGGGGTAGCTGACTTGTTTGTCACCGGGCTGTATAGCGAGCCTGCCTCGTATGGTCTGTCGGCGTCATTGAAGGCTGCTGGCTTCAAGCTTGGACGGCTCAAGACGGGCACCCCACCTCGTTTGCTCGGGTCGAGCATCAACTATGAAGGTTTAGAGATACAGCCGGGTGATATGCCGGCTGCACCCATGTCATTTATGACGCTTGGTTCCGTAAAACATCAAGATAATCAGACTGTGACGTGGAAGACAAAGACCAATTCAAGGACACATGATGTCGTCCGGGCAAACCTGGATAAGAGTGTGCATATTCGCGAATCAGTCAGAGGTCCGCGCTACTGTCCAAGTCTTGAGAGCAAGATTCTTAAATTCGGCCATAAGCAGTCACATACTGTATGGCTGGAGCCGGAAGGATACCCAGATGACACAGGTAAGCCTACTTAGATTTACAAGTCGAGTGCGCTGATGTTTGACCGACCCAATAGACCTGATCTATCCGAACGGACTGTCGATGACCGTACCTGAGGAGGCCCAGCTAGAATTATTACGCACTATTGAGGGTCTAGAGAAGGTTGAGATGGTCAGGCCTGGCTACGGTGTTGAGTACGACCACATCGATGCCAGGGAGCTCATGCCTACACTCGAGACAAAACGGATTCGAGGCCTCTACCTTGCAGGTCAGATCAACGGCACCACAGGGTATGAGGAAGCAGCAGCACAAGGTGTCCTGGCTGGCATCAATGCGGCCGCATCGAGTCTTGGTCGCGATCCACTCATTCTCACGAGAGCGGACAGTTATATTGGAGTCATGGTGGATGACCTTATTACGAAAGGCGCAGATGAGCCTTGTGAGTGCACAACGCTATTTACAAGTGTGTGCCTTTTGTCTCACCACGACGTCTTGCAGACCGCATGTTCACTTCGAGATCCGAGTACCGTATTTCCCTGCGAGCAGACAATGCGGATGTTCGCTTGACGGAAAAGGGTCATCGAGTTGGTGCTGTCACGCCAGAGCGTTGGTCCATTTTCACGGCACAACGCAAGCAAATGGAGGAGGCGACTGCCTTGCTCGACGATGCGAAATTGTCTCCGACTGAATGGGCAAAGTACGGAGTCCCCTTGAATATGGACGGTCTGCGACGAAGGTGGGCAACCCCGCTCGAATGGCATTTATTCCATTATGATTACTGAATTGCTGGCTTCCAGCGCATTTGACTTACTCGCACTGCCGAACATGACGTGCCAGCGCTTCGTAGAAGCTATTCCTCAGTTAGCGAGTCTTCACCCGCGCATTCTCGAAAGGATCGATATAGAAGGTGAGTGTGCAGCCGTATCCCGGCCTCCCTCAATACTAATCTACCACAATCCCCAAGGTCGATACACTCATCATGTTCGGCGGCAAGCCAATACAGTCGCTTCTTTCTTACGAGACGAGTCTCTCAAACTTGATCCAGATTTGGACTATTGGACTATTCCAGCTCTATCTCACGAGCTGAAGGAAAGGCTATCAAAGGCTAGGCCCGTCACCTTTGGAGCGGCTCAAAGGCTGGAAGGGGCAACTCCAGGTGGTCTTTTAGCACTATACTCGCACATACGATCGCGCGAAAGGCGTAGAGTAACCAAGGAGCCACTCATCCCTTCTACCGAAGCTGGTCTCGATGACGCTGCGCTACCACAGGGCGTGTAAGCGTCACTTTTTGTGTAGTTCCGGTCTGTATATTTCGGTCGTAGAAGCATTATCCCTCGTTGCTTTGACAGTGTCGTTATAGCACCATCGAACTGTAGCATAGGTCCTAATCCCGCAGCATCATCTCGTTATTTGGGTTCATTACTTGAATGCAGGGACCTCTTGTTGCAGGTATCGCTTATTGCTTGAACACCTTAATACTTGAACTGCTTAATGCTGGAACTTTAATGTTTGAGCCACCCAATGCTGGAAACTATTAATACGTGAACTGCTTGATGCTGGAATTTTTGATAGGTGAACCTCTGCATGCACACTATTTCGATCACTCTCGTAGAAGAAGCTGGTTGGCATTTCCAGGCTCTCCTTTTCACAATATCCGATAGTGTTACCAGCAATCTTCTGAGGCCGACATGGCACATCTGTTGAGCAAAGGCAAAGAGCAGGTTGTTGCTGCCCTCGAGCAAGCCACTGCTGCTATGAATGTCCAAGATGACAACAAGCAGGCCCGCCAGCAGCCAAAGGCTCAGACGAGTCAAGGTACGCTTATGCAGGCTGCAACGACGATGGTTACACGTATAGCTTAGGCTGATGTTACTACTCCCCTCTGTATCGTCTCATGCATATGATACTTACGTCCTTGCTGCTCAGCCGACTTGCCTAAATTCTACATCGACGAAGCGACCGGCGACGATACTGCCAACGATGGATCTGAAAAACTGCCTTACAAGACGGTTCTAGGCGCATACATTGCTCGAGGTACAGATGTAGATCTGTACATTCGGAAGAAAGAGGACGTTACACCATCCGAGCCGTCTACTCATGAACCCCTTGGCTCTGTTGCTTCCTTGAGTCAAAGCCCGTGGCATCCTGTGACTCCTTCAGCAGTTAAAAAAGCTAAGAAGCTCTATGAGCAACACCAAAAGAAGCAAGCTCGTGCCGCCGAACTAGCAGAGAAAGAGAAGGAAAAGGCAGGCTCAGAGAGCAAGAAGCTTGAAGAATCGAAAAACATTGTCCTCGTTGAGCCCGAGACGCCGGCTAAGAAAATCAAGATCAAGCAAGGAAAAGAGACTCGCGATGTTCGCGTGCGAGTGTTCGGCTGGGTGCACAGACTGAGACAACAATCAGGACTCACTTTCATCGTTCTGCGAGATGGCACTGGGTATTTGCAATGCGTTCTATCTGGCAAGCTCGTAAGTTTTGTTTTCCTTCGATTGATATAGCTTAAGCGATTTACTGATGGGCATTCGTATGCTTCATCGCAGGTGCAAACATACGATGCTCTGACGTTGAAAGAAGAATCAACCATCGAAATCACCGGAACTATTTCCGCTTTGCCGGAAGGCAAGAAAGCGCCAGACAATCATGAATTGCTCGCAGACTGGTGGAGAGTCGTCGGCAAGGCACCAGGAGGAGATGATGCTATCAGCAACAAAGTCAACGAAGAAGCTGGTCCTGAAGTTCTTGCCGACAACAGACACTTAACCATTCGTGGCGAGACTGCTTCAACTGTCCTGAAAGTCCGGGCCAACATGTTGACCGCTTTCCGAAAGCAATTCGAAGACATGGGTCTCCTTGAAGTGACGCCTCCCTGCATGGTCCAGACGCAAGTCGAGGGTGGTGCAACCCTTTTCTCGTTCGACTATTACGGCGAACGCGCTTACCTTACACAATCTTCGCAACTCTACCTCGAGACATGCTTACCAAGTTTAGGCGATGTTTTCTGCATCCAGGAATCTTTCCGAGCGGAAAAATCCAAGACACGTCGCCATCTATCCGAGTACACGCATTTAGAAGGAGAGCTAGGCTTTATTAACTTTGATGAACTCCTCGAGCACATCGAAGAGCTCATCTGTGGTACGTTGGACAAGCTCTTCGCAATGCCTGGCATGGAAGAAGCTATCAAGACCCTCAACCCCACTTTCGTCAAACCAGAGAGACCTTTCATGCGTCTGGACTATCGAGCCGCTATCGACTACCTCAACGAGCACAAGATCTTGAACAGAGACGTCGAAGAGGGTGAAGAGCCACGCCTACATGTTGTCGGAGATGACATTGCTGAGGCTGCAGAGAGAGAGATGACAGACAAGATCAACAAGCCTATCTTCTTGACGAAATTCCCTCGAGAAATCAAGGCGTACGTATCGTCTTGGCTGAAAGGTCCCTTGAACGTCGGCTGATGTTGCTGCTTTCTCACAGGTTCTACATGAAAAAGGTGCCTGGTGATGAGGCCTACACCGAGTCAGTCGATCTCCTCATGCCAACAGTCGGAGAGATCGTCGGAGGAAGTATGCGTATATCCGACTACGATGAGCTTCTCGCTGCCTACAAGCACGAAGGTATCGCTCCAGAGCCATACTACTGGTATCTCGACCAGCGCAAATACGGCACTTGCGAACATGGAGGATACGGTCTTGGTGTAGAACGCTTGTTAGCGTGGCTGTGCCAGCGCTACACTGTCAGAGAATGTTCTCTGTACCCACGGTACACCGGAAAGTGCACGCCATAGGCAGGGCCAGTCAATCAACTCTTTAGATGCATAGTCTGTACCTCTCTTAATAGCGGGAGGAGTAATTCGCCGCTTGCTAACAAGCCTTCAAAACCTAGAAGCTGCATTTCTTCCGCATGAAGTAATCACACACCCTTTTGAACGATACATTATTGCAAAGTATGAAGCTATCGAAGTTCACTAATGATTGTCTCTGGGTACTCCCGCTCCCACCTGTGCGACCTTCTGGAATTCGACAGCGGGCTGGAGGACCATACCTTCGTTAAGCTGTGATACCTGATCACGATACATCTTCTGCCAAGGTGTCTGATGGTCCGGATACTTGAAGTCGCCCATTTCCTTTCTCCTCTGTGCCAATTCTTCATTGCTCAATTTGACATTTACTGTGCGTTTATTGAGGTCAACTCTAACGATATCCCCGTTCTTGAGCAGTGCCAGATTGCTGTTTAGTGCAGCTTCTGGCGAGCAGTGAAGAATTGATGGAGAAGCTGATGTTCCGCTTTGTCGTCCATCAGAAAGGGTGGGTAGTTCGGTAATACCAGCTTTGATGAGTTCAGCGGGAGGTTGAACATTGGCTACTTCAGCTGCACCAGGATAGCCAATGGGACCAGCGCCAAGCATAACTAATATCGTTCGGTCTGTGATCTTCGTTGGTGCATCGTCGACTGTGTCGTGATAATGTTCTGGACCATGCCATACTGCGACAGGTCCCTCGAAGGCATTCGGATCATTTGGATCAGAGAGGAAACGCTTTCGAAATGATGCTGATATGACAGATGCTGCAAAGAAGGATATCAAAGCTCAGTCCACTTTCTTTTTTTTCCTGACTCTCCTCACCAGCTAAAACAGAAACTCACTCTTCATTATAGCAGAATCGAATAGATTACCGGTCAAATGTAAGAAACCAGCATCTTGCATGACTGGAGCATCGACGGTCTTGATAACTCGAGGGTCCCAGGTAAATTTACCGTTACAATTCTCTTCCATTGTCTTTCCATTAACTGTCTTTGCATCGGGATGAGGGAGTAGACCGGCGCGTAGCAATTCGGCCATGATAGCTGGGTTCAGATGGATGAATGTCAGGGTTACATGCTTCTATAATTAGCTAGAGGGGCGGTCCGATAGAACTTACCAGGTAAACCACCAGCTCTATGATATTCTTCGCAAAGCCATTCTCCAGCAGGCTGAACATTGAGTAATAATGGAATTTTATAACCGACTTTCTCCCAATCGTCACAATTCAATGGTACTCCAATATGTTTAGCTATTGCTATCAAATGAACAGGTGCATTTGTACTACCTCCAATAGCTGTATTGGCTACTATAGCATTCTCAAAAGCTTGTCGTGTGAGGATGTCAGATGGTTTGATATCTTCTCTAACCATATCTACGATTCTCAGGCCGGTGTTCTGAGTGCGGCGTTCAGAGGAGAGAGTAGATGCATCAGAAGTGAATGGTTTACCGAGATGTCGTGTAGGTAAATCTACCTACATATGCGCACTGTCCTCTCTCACGATAAGGAGCGGGAATAGCACTGCTGCCCGGCAAAGCCATACCAAGAGCTTCGGCGAGTGCATTCATAGTGGATGCGGTTCCGAGTGTATTGCAGTGTCCTGATGATCATGAGCGAGTAGTATGAAGTATAAGCAGTGTTGAAAGTAATGACGACAAGTAAACAAATGAAGGTAGTGACTCACCAACAGAAGGAGCAGAAGAAGTAGTAACATCCAGAAATTGAGAATAATCAATTTCAGCAGAAGCTAATTTTTTTCTAGCTTCCCAAACAATAGTGCCAGAACCAACTAAAGCAGATTTGGAATAACCATTTAACATAGGACCAACATTCATTACTATAGAAGGAATATTAACTGTTGAAGCTGCCATTAATAATGCTGGTGTTGTTTTATCACATCCTGATAATAAAACTACTCCATCTAATGGATAACCGTATAATACTTCTACTAAGGAAAGATAGGCTAAATTACGATCTAGAGATGCTGTTGGTCTTTTACCTGTTTCCTGTGTTAGAGTAGAGCCAGTTCAAAAGGACAATTCAAGTTAGAAGGAAGATCAAACAAGACATAGGAATAATGATTTCAAAAATATATCAAGGAGATGGGCTCACCTGAATTGGATGGCATGGGAATTCCATCGGAGTACCACCAGCAGCGATGATACCTGCTCTTACACGCTTGGCGAGAACTAGGTGGTGGCGATTGCAAGGTGAAAGATCTGTGAGGAGACAGAATGACGCAGACGAAAAGTAGGATCATTATACGTCAAGTCAGTCCCATTGACATATGTTCCGAAAAACTGCATGCTTACCTGAACCAGTCTGAGCAATACCTATGAAACAGTAACCGTAAATTAGCGTTCTCAATCGCTCATAGAGCGGCATCTGGAATGATAGAAAGCTTACCGATGATAGGTTTCTTCGGATCGTTGATTTCCGGCATAGTTAAACCATAGTTGAGATATCTCTCTAGATATAAAGCCGTCATGCCTGGATACCGGTAATGCGGTCAATTTAGCTGTTGAAATACGCCGAAGCTATCTTGAAGGCACCGAGGATTCTTACCTGGATTATGTGCTAAAATACACGAAGTAGACTGCGTTACTACGGCATTCGGCGGTAGATGCCCTATAACGGCTTAGAAGATGAAGATTATATTCAAGCTCACGATTATTAAACCATTGTTGACTTCTAAAAGGTTGTAATTTCTGATCTTTTCCATTAACATTTTGACTATTTTCCAATTTTAATTTCTCAAAAGCATCTTCAGCTTTCTTAGCTCTTTCTAATGCTATTCTTAATTGATTTTCAATATCTTCTTGTGCATAATCTTGACCATTTGAACCATTTAGATTGGTTGATGATCGTGAACCACACGAGGAAGTGCAGTTGGCACACTTTGATGGTGGGCAGGCCATCTGAATTGGATTGATCTTGGTGCTTAAGAGGGAGAGTCCCTGATAGTCAAACGTGTTGTTACACCGTCAGAGAGAAGGAATACTGCAAGCTAACAAATGCGGGGGAAGTAGAGGTAGCTCTATCGAGTGCTTGAATGAGTCTCCGGCAATTCAAGGCGAGCGGAGGAAATGCCGACGGCTAGCGAACTTGCCGAGAGTCCGGCAGGTTATAGGGAGATAGCTCAGACTAGGAAGGCTACAAGCAAGTATAAGCAGTGACGATTGACTACTGTTCAATCAGATGAGCTGGGATGCATTGGTGCCTTTCAGCTGCATAGCCTGCGGTAGATTGTGGGATTCTACCTCTGTAAAATACGCCGGGCAGCTGGTTTGATTAGTTCGAGTTCCATGGCAACGATCACCTGGTATAGAAGCTATGTCATTTCTGTCTGTAAAGTACGACTCACCTCTTCCGGCTTGTGAGGCATCAAGCGCCGTATAATACCCAACTTCAGTCCCTGCTGAACCTTCAGCCTGTATAACTGCCTGTTCTCTGCAGAGTCACCATGTCTCATCACGTGACCTGCAGGCTCAACCTTGATCGCTCGAAACACGCACGCCTGCCTGGAGTGTGTTTGCCACCAGCTCAAGCTTGCACATGAAGAGCGTCGGTGTGCAAGGGGAGAAGCGTATCTACCGTATAGGGAAGACGTCTCCATCGTATGCCCTCTGACTTGCAGATAGTGGTGCTGCTGTTTCTGGATTCACTGTCCTGACTGCCTCACGGTGCGATCGCTGCTTGTCCATGCTGCATTCCTCTCAGCGAGATTATTTCAGTATTGAGGATTGGCTTACAGCTGTCCCATCGTCCATTGTTCATCGCCTGAGGGTCGTTCAGCTGAGTTACGAAGGCGAGCATATCGCATTCACGGATTCCATTGCACTCCAACCTCCTCCACCTCGATTTGCTTCTCAATCGCTGTTCCTGCAAGGCCTCTTCTCTTGATCAGCTTGAAGGAGTTCCATCAATAGATACATACGTACGGGTGGTCTGCTGTTGGACGATTCTTCCAGAGAAGGGCAGCAGTCAAGATTAGGGTAGAGACCTTAGTTATATCTCTATCATAGCTCTCAGCTATCTCAAGAGCCAGCTTCAGACTGCTGATCTGACAGGCAAGCAAGACAGCGTCTTTGCCATCAAACAACAACAGCAGCAGGCATACCTAGCAGCTCGACCACTGGAAAGCAAGGCACGTACGAGGTGCGCATCTACAAGCAAGCAAGCAAGGCTACACTGTGTGCACGCTCTCGCTAGCTGTTCATCGACTTGAAAGCACATCGATATTCGTGCTTTACGCTCGTCCACGCGGGTTACACAAGCAACAAGTTCAGGGCGAGGACAGTTAGGACACCGGTAGACGCAAGCAACACAGGCAGTCCTACTGAGGATAGCATTTACAAGCTCTCCATCCATCTGTGAGTCGTGCTTCTGGTCTGTCTTTCACATCCTTGCGAAAACCTGCATCGCATCGCCTGCCTTGGTTTGCCAAGTACGCAGCCTGTTCTTGACGAGATCGTCAGCAGCTTCCTCGAGTTGAGAAGCAAGGCATGCATTTACTCAGAGACAAATTCAGGCGGGGAGAGAGAAGGAATACTCCAGCAACAAGGCTCTACATTGCTGATGTCTGTCTTATCCGAACCCCACACTATTTTGCTCGAAATAATCCACAGTGGTCACGAGCTCGATTTATAACAGCAGCACGCGCATCTTTACGAGTTAGAAGAAGCTTTTCTCCTCAATCTAGTCAGATATAGGGTAGGTGGAGCAATCTTACTTTAGTGAGCGACATCTGGACTGACAGGACACGTTGCTGTATGAAAAACGTCATTCTTCCTATCGCCCTTTCTTTTCCATCAGCACTGCTGTTCTCCTCCTTGTTCGAGTGTTCCGCCACCATCAAAGACAACAGTCATAAAAGCAAAGTTACACAACACAACAATCTCTCTCTGTCTTCAAGGGTTGATCTCTGCCTTTCTGACCTTCCAAGAGTGAGTAGTTCTATTCTATCCGTACTTGCTGATCAGCAGAGAAGAAAGCCTTGCCTCAGTTCTTTCACAATCTAGACAAGAACTCTTGCTTAGTCTAACTAAGGCACACCTATTGCGATTCGGGATTTGTTTGGGTAGTACAAGAAAAGCTTTGCTGACGCTTTGGTTTTTCGTCTCTCTCTCTTTCTCAACTTTTTAGGCTCCCTTTCAAACTTGAAAAAAACGTTGAGAGTAGTACTTAGTACCCTCTTCATTTTCAAAGGTTCATCCTTTTCGCACTTCAACCGACTTCTGATCAAGCTCTAAGCACTTCATCATTGGCTTTCAAACTATCAAAGTCACTTCCTTATCCTTCTCTTTCTTAGAAACTTCGTCATCTTCGCTTCTCTAGCCTTCTCGCTTCAACGCCTCTTTTTCGACTGTCAGACATAAGCACGCACCGACCTCTGGACATTTTGCAATCCTACACAAAGCCTAGTCTCGATTGTGTGTTCACAGAAGTATCAAGAAAAGTAAAGCATTCGCTGAACATCTGTTCCAAGTACTCCACTTCCGATTTCCTTGTTCTCTGTTCTCACTACTGAAACCGAGAGTAACGGTCGATCTACTTCCTTCGAATACCACCGCCTGAAACCATTCGAGCTTCTCTGTCGAACAACTTCACAAGAAGTGCGTTGAACTTGGATACTCTTTTCTAGTTTCATATACAAGTTTGAACTTTCGAGAGCTCCTTTTTTTGGAATATCTTCAAGTTTCTTTCGCACTCACTCTCCTTCACTGTTCAAGTTGCTCGACACAGGAACTCACTTTGTCGGCCAGGGCATAGATTGGCAGCAGCAATAACTAGGCAGATCGGTAGTAGAGTGTAGGGTCAGACTACTTCAGAATTATCATCAGTCTGGTAAAGTGAGTCCGAAGTGTTCCCTTCAACGTTATCCAGAAACGAGCTCACTTGAGTCTTCTGCATGCTTTTGTCCCTTTTCTACGCTTCTTTACACAATATCTCGTCTAACACTCATCAAGGCCTTTGCAGCACGGATTCGCCAAGTGGCATATCATACGATTATCGAAAAGAAGAATTCCTCGTAGTACTCCGGATAGTATTGATACAAATAGCTTCCTTTACAAGCAGGAGTATCACATTGATAGCCTCATCTACTCCATTTTTATAATCATTCCCGCAAGCATACAAGCATCGAAACACCCGCTCGTTTCTGCAGTTCTACGGAAACGGCTCTAGACAACGATCCTTCTAGTGCACCGTAGAAGACTAATCTGCGTCTTGCAATGACCTCTGCAAGTCAGATCACTGGTCAAACCTCTTCTTCCCTTCCGTCAGGTATGTTACGTGCTGCACAACGCCTCTTCCCTCCCCATATGCTTCGACCCCAGACTCGCAAGCGGAACCGTCCCGCACTCTGCCTCGGGCGTGAACACGTCTCTTGCCCATCGCCGAGTACTCAAGTCGGGACACCTGCTGCACCCAGGACAGGCAAAGGCTAGAGACGAGATCTTTCTGGAGGTTCTCTTCCTCGAATACGATCATTTACTGATTTTGTTTTCGCTTCCATTGCCTCCCTCTTCACCACATCCACGCCGCATTGTCCCTGTCGCACGCCTCTGCCTGTCAACGCGTTTGTACTCGACGCGACGTTGAACTCATCCTCACATCTAGACCAACGACCGAACAACTCTGGCATCTCCGGCCTACCAGGCTTGCCAGACTATAACATTTACGCTGCCTCCCTGGCAGCTGCTGGAATCTCGCCAAATTTGAACTTCGGCCTAGCTTCAGTAGGAGGAACAGGCACAAGTAATTCAATGCAAGCATTCCAGCAACAACAGCAGCAACAGCCCAACTCGCAAAATCCCTCAAGCGTGTCTCCTGCCACAAGTGCGGCAATGCAATTCCCGAATTCGAATCAGATATTTCTTCCTCCTGGCTCATTTCCTCCATCCCAACAACAAGGTATCAATCCTCATCAGCGAGCTATGTCTGCTGTGGCTGGACTCGGTCAAGGCGTTAGTGCAAATCAGCAACAACAGCAGCAGTCATTTAGTGGTCAAAATGCCTCTGGTATGGCTGCATCGAGTAGTGCTCCTAATACAACACAGACTGGAGCTGCTCCTTCACCGCAATATGGAATGGTAGGACCAGCAGGTTTTCAACCAGGATCACCAAATTCTCAAAATACTTCACCTTACATGAATACTGGTATGAATAACATAAATGCTGCTTCTCCTGCTGCTCAAGCTATGTCTGCAATGTCCTCCATGTCTGGTATACCTTCTTCAAATACTAGTGCTACTGCAAATACTCCTATTAGTCCTGCTACCGCTTATACACCTAATTTCGCGAGTCCTTCTTTATCTCAGCAAGCTGCTTTCAATGCTGCCGCTGCTGCTGGACTCGGTGTTAATTTCAGCGCTTTTGGCTTTCCTAATAGTAAGTCACGCCGCTATCCGTATTCGAGTCAACTGCGTCGCTTTCGTACTCATCTCTACATCTTTCACGCTCGAAGTGCCCCTTGGCGGTTTAGGCATCGCTTCCACGCCGATGAACAACTCTTCCATCTCGCAGCAGGTGAGCTTGACCCTCATTCCAGAACTGGGTATGCCAAATGCCATTCGAAGCTGATCATGAATATCCACAAGCAGATGGGCAGCTTAACATTGAATCAAGACGGACAGGCCTCGCCAACTATACGCACGGTATACGTTGGTAATCTGCCTGGCGATGCGTCAGTAGACGAACTTCTATCCCAAGTCCGCTATGGTCCAATCGAAAGTGTCAAGATTATACCGGATAAATCGTGTGCTTTCATCTCTTTCCTCGATCCTAATACAGCAGCTGCTTTTCACTCTGATGCCAATCTGAGAAAAGTACAGCTGCATGGCCAAGATCTGAAGATTGGCTGGGGTAAAGCTACGAGCATACCTGCTCCTGTATTGCAGGCGGTACAGCAGCATGGTGCTACGCGCAATGTCTAGTGAGTACATCTTCTGAGATAAGTAGCTCAACTATCTTATCTAATCTCTCGCCCCCGTGTCTCTTCCTAAATTAGCCTTGGTAACCTGGATGAAGCTTATGACGAGCAGACTCTGCGAGATGATCTGTCGCGCTTCGGCCATATTGATCAAGTCAAGATTGTACGAGATAAGAACATTGGTTTCGTTCATTTCCTCTCCATTTCGACGGCGATGAAGGTAGTCCAGGAGCTTCCAAAAGAAGCAGCTTGGCAAGGTCGTCGAGTCAACTATGGCAAAGATCGATGCGCTTATGTACCGAGAAATCAGCATCAACAGCAACAGCACAATCAGATGGCGGCTGCTATGGCTCAACAAGCTGCTACTCAGGCTATGTCTCCCTTCCATGCGATGTCTCCCGCTCTCATGCCTAATATGTCACCTGTCATGTCTCCTATGGCATTCTCTGGTGGCTTTGTTGATCCTGCTTCTTTTGGCAATCGTACCGTATACCGTGAGTGGTTGTAGCCGGACGTCTGGTATGAGACCCTATCTCACTCGGTCTGTTACAGTCGGTAATCTCCACCCGGACACTACTGCCGAAGATGTTTGTAACACTGTTCGGTAAGCTGTGCGAGGCCACTGCATCTCGATGATGTTAGTCGCTGACACTCCTTTCTGTTGGACAGCGGAGGTATCTTGCAAGAAGTTCGCCATATTCCCGACAAGCACATCTGCTTTGTCACCTTCGTTATGCCGGAGTCTGCGCTGGCGTTGATGAACACAGCCGTCAATCAAGGTATCACCATCAAAAACCGCCGCCTGAAGGTCGGCTGGGGAAAGAACAATGGGCCATGTCCGCCTGGTATAGCAGCCATCGTCGCTGCTGGTGGATCCAGGAACGTCTACATTGGCAACGTGCGTCTCTTTTGGCCGACTCCTATCACACACAAGGACTGATAATCTTGCTCATGTAGATTGATGACTTTGAGACCTTCACTCTCGAAAAAATCAAAGCTGATTTAAGCGAGTTTGGCGAGATTGAGCAAGTCAATTTGCTCGAAGAAAAGTCTTGCGCTTTCACAAACTTTGTATGTGTCCTCTTTAAAACCTGATACGGTAAGGTTTCTACGCTTACAATTTTCTCTTTTCCTGAAGATGAAAATCTCCAGTGCTGTCAAAGCGATTGAGAACCTCAAAGCTCATCCGGAGTACGGAAAATTCAAGATGTAAGGCTGTGCAGTGATTTCCTCTGTCAGTATAGTGTACTCTCGCTCACTATATGCCCCTGCAGCGCATATGGCAAGGATCGAGTCGGCAATATGGCTCGTGCACCTCCTGCGCGTCGGACGCAACAGCACTACCGCCGTGACAACAGTGTGCCAACCTCACACCCAGCCACATCTTCGGCTGACAAGAGCAGTTCACCGATGGTTGGCTCTGAGGGTGCCGCAGAAAGAGCACTCTCCCCTCAGCTCGATGCTGCACTGCACGCTGCTGCGGCTGTTGAGACAGCAGAGCAGCAACAGGCCACGAAGATCTAAAACCCTCACTCAAATCGTCCCTATCGCCATCCACAGACAGTGCAATCTCCCCTGTCTCAGTCCCTCGATATAGATATTTTCGTTTACTTGTCTCCCTTCTTTTTTAACCGTATGCTTGGTCGAGCAAGTTCATCACAAGCTTTGACTACAAACCTTTCTGTACTTTCTCTCCACGTATTAGGGTTATTGGCGCCGTGCACAGCAATCAGTACTGCAACTCTCACGACAAGCAACGATGACTGCAAGCCTCGGACTACATGCATTTCTGCAGAACAAGCCTGCGCAAATCTAAATCCACTCGACTGAAATGCAACATGTTATAAGCGTTTTACTTGTGCTTGTCGTACCATTGTGAAAGCATCTCGACCGCCTGTTCCGAGCTTCAGCACCTAGCCTACTGTACTGTCCTGCACGAATTTCCAGTCTTTGTCGGATTTGGGATTAGCGGGGTGGAATAGGGCAAGTATGTTGACTCACTCGATCTTAGAGCGAGTTGGCTGAGACGCCCTAGACGGCAGCTTAGTTTAATAATGACATCCGTAACTCCGACTCGTTCCATGTACAGTAGACCAAGCCTTGGGCGAGCACACACGCAATGCCAGATCGCAGATCGATGCTTTCACTGCATGTTCAGTTGATGCAGCTCTCACAAACTGAAATTTCTCATAGCATCGATCTTTTCAGAGGATAAACATCAATAACATATACAATCTAATTGCCATACAGCATAATCGTTTCGAAATCTCTCAATACTCTTATATTCGTCCATACATAGACATCGTAACAATACCAGCACAATAACGATCCAAGCAAAGTCCTATACAACCGGGCTATATCATAACCGCTCAGTTCCACAGATCATCAAATCCTCCGCCCGTGTTTTTGCCACTTGAGCCACTAGAGAAGCCACCAAACGCATCATTTGCGGAAGATTTATTATTGGAGGCAGGAGCTCCCCATATATCCTGGGAGTTGAAAAAGTCCATACTGTTGTGCATATTGGAACTGTTATTGGTAGAAAGAGCGGCCGATTTGCCAGGGGAAGTGAAATTGTTTGACGAGACAGGTGTCGAGAAAAAGTCATTGGACATGGAATTGGCGTAAGCTGGAGGTTTACTGGCAGTGTTGACAGCTGGAGGGGAAGAATAGAGATTATTCGAAGTCTGGCCATTCCTGGACGCGGCTGAGTCCGATGTGGCGGGTGCAGCCCAAGGATTGCCGCCTGAAATGGAGCTGCTTGCGGGTCTAGTGCTTGTCTGACCATAACTACTCTGACTGGAATACTGGTGCGATGGAGCTGCAGAGGTAGAATTGGTGGTCGAAGGTGTTGCCCAGCTAGATGCGCCTGCGCCTCCTAGATTGAGCGATGCGAAAGCGTCAAGACCATTGCTATTGCTAGTGGCAATGGGTTGCTGCTGTGGAGAGGCCACAGAAGAAGAGCTGCCAAAGAGTGACATGATATCGTTTGCATTCTTGCGATTTGTCGTCGCATTGTTTGTGCTAGGCGCAGGAGGGGCGTTAAAGTCAAGGTCGAACAATCCACTTGCATTGCTCTGTGCAGGTGGTGCGGCTGCCGCAGCTGAAGGGGTGTGAGCAGGCTGCTGCGTGCGCGTCTGCCCATAAGAAGCAGCGGCTGAGGGCAGAGAAGACGTTCTAGAGGAGGGAGGGCTTGAATACGCAACTGAAGGACTAGCCTTGTTCGACACCTGTGGCGATGAGCCAGTATCACCGAATGCACCTCCAAGGAGATCAATGGCTGAAGGCTTGCTTGTCGTTGATGACTTAGTCTTGGGCGCAGCAGCAGCTTCAGGCGTCGGGCTTGTTGCCTGTGCTGCTAGAGGTGATGATCCCGCTACAGACAGAGTATCTGGATCGGGCATAGGTCCTTCCATTGCCCAGCGCTTGCTTTCATACTTTGAGCGAATAAACTGCTCGATTTTACTGTTCCGCGCACAAATGTAAGGTTAGTTCGGTGTTTTAAGGTCGAGCACGTGAAACGGTTACTGTAGGAATCCAACTTACTGCTCTGGAGGCTGATGGCCTTCCTTGAGGTGTGCCTCCCAGTATAGATTGGCTTTCGCATTGCCCCATCTTTGCATGTTCTAGTGTACGTTGTAGCGATGTGAGCACATCTCTACGCGTCACGCAGGGTGGTTCAAACTTACCGCTATCTGTTCTGGACTCCAGGTGTCAAGGTCAACGGAGCGCACTGGAAACGCGAGGTGGAAAGCAATAGTCAGTCATTGTCAGAGCATTGGCTTCCTTCAAAGTCACAGTGCAACTGTTAACAGTGTCAAGCTGCACATGACATGCCCGCTTCCGCAACCTCAGGCGGCCAACACCTACCTCGACTGATGTGGACACCCAATCCACGGTGAATACCAGAACATCTAATGCAGAGGAAGATGCCGAGGTTGGTGGAAGCCCATCTAGCGTCTGTTATTGTTTGACCGTGGGAGAATGCGACAATCGGGGGTGGGTGATGAAGGTAGATTGCCAGCGATAAAACAAGACAGGTATTTCCAGAACGACAAGCAGGGAGACACAGTCATCAGCTTGACTAGTGCATAGGATCTCTCTATCAGCGAGCTGGCCCTGCTCACCGTTGCGCTTGCAGTCGACACAGAGCCTATTGTCGGGCAGCTTGAGCAGGCCCCGAAGGATCTCTGCGTTTTTGGCGTTCATCGCCTTTGTCTCCCTGAGCCGTGCCGACATGGTGACTCTCTAGCAAACTGCCGTCTGGACCTCTGCGCTCTCAACTGCCGAATGTGGTCGAGTTGGCTGAATTCCAAGGTGTTGGCAACTTGCAGATGGCGGCTCTGTCTCGCTGGACAGTCGCGCTGTCAGGCAGCCTCTTGGACTGAGCATAGAAGAGGCAAGCAAGTTCCACGAATGCTCTCAGGATAGTATCAACAACACATGAGGACGTTCGCAAGTAGACTCCTCCTGCTGCTCTCCCCTGTCAGCTTCCCTACACACTGAAACCACGTATTATCGAATCGATCGCGTCACTAGACAACTGCTCTGATAACCAACCATGCTGCAGTTACTTTCTTTTCCGCCCTGTAGCCATATCGCTGTCTGATGCCGTCTTCTCAGTCTCTGTATCGCTCGCCGCGGCTTTCTTCTTGCTCGCAGCCTGCTTTCCTTTGGATTTGCCACCACTATTCTTCTTCGCTTTTGTCCCAGCCGTGAATGTATCCTCGTCATCTTCGTCTTCGTCGGTATCACTCTCAACGAAGCCGCTGATAGGCGTTCTGGAGCAGAAGATTTTAGTCACAGCAGCCCGTCAGCTGACTGTGACCGAACAGCTGGTTGACGAATCCTGCTCACTGCTTGGCAGTCCTAACACTACGCTTAGCGTTCAAAGTCGGCTCTTCTATTAATTTTGCCTTTTGCTTGCCAGCACTTTCCAGTGACTTCGTATTTCCCCTCTTGTTGTTGTTACCTTTACTCTCAACAGATGAAGATGCAGCAGTATCTGAGCTGCTGGGTTTCGTATCATCACTCTTGCTCTTCTTACTCGCAGCAGGCTTATCATCTTCGTCCTCGTCACTATTGCTGTCGATAAAACCTAAATTCGTCTCCCTATATTAACAACCAATCATCAATTTAGGATCGCACCATTTAACGTGACCAATAACCTACTTCTGAGCCGTACGACCTGCTTTTAGCAGGACCCCATCAGCAGCTTTGCGCTTTTTCCCTTGATAAAAAGTGTAGTCGCGTTAGTTCATTCACTGTCAAGATCCTCTTTCAAGATTATAAACTATGCTTGTACATACTTGGACTGTCAGGGTCATGCGTCAATACCATGCTTTCGCCCAGCATCGTTGCATTTCTTCTGGCTCCTTTCCCACCTCGAGGCGCGAGTGCATCCTCCATAGAACTACCCCCACTCGACAGCAGACGCTGAAACTTCTGCTTCTCACGCGCCAGATCTTCACTGAGATTGCTTGCTTTCCTTTCTGCAACAGTCAGCTCACGTGCTTTTTGCTTTAGTTCTTTGGCTGTGACAAGAACACATCAGCACGCTGATGACAAGGTAAATCTCTCAAATAGCAACTGACATGCTTGACTAGAAGCTTCCTCAGCGGCTTGAATGGCTTTGCCGAACTGTAAGCCAGTTCAGAGAGAGTCGCACAACCGTATTTGCTAAACGAGACCTTACAGAGCATGCGGCTTCGAAGGCCAGTACAAAAGCGGGGGTAGCAGGGGATTTCTTGACATCACTAAGGAAGTCAAATGAAATATCCAGGCTCTCCAGGTCTTGTATACTAATCTATACACCACAGAGAAGTCAGCAGATAAACAGCAGCCTTGGGTAGCGCAATATACCTTCAAAGTGGATACCTTATTATCATATTCCCTGTCGAATTGATGGGTCTTGAAACGATCATACGCTTCTTCGCAGCATTCACTTCTAGATAAGCGTTTGTTGAGGCCTTTCTTTCCAGCGACAGCCTTCACGAAAGCATCATTGCTATCATCTTCATCGCCACCGACGTCCACTTGAACAAGCTCTTGCTTGCCGTTCAAGAAACGAATAGCTTGAAATCTCACACCCGAGTAGCGAGCTGACTGGGATGACGATGGCGTGCCATGTGTCGGTCCAGCTGGTAACAACTCTGCTTTGACGAGTATGGGCGGAAAGGCCACACCTTGCTCGATCAGCTGGAAACAGCCGGCGTCTTCCATCGTCGACCTGCCTGTCTCGGGGCACAGAAACCAGCCAGAGCAGTGTTCATCTCATGGACTACTGGCCGTCCATGTGCTCATATTTGCTGCTGTTGTTGTGCTGAGGTGGGACCGCAGATCTGATAAGCACGTCTACAAGCTGGTGGTTGATCGTCGATCTCGTGCGTCTACAAAGTGGAAATGCAAAGTGCAACAACTCTTCCTTTTCCATCTCACGCTTTCCCAGACGGTCTTATAACTGTATTAATCTTCAAGTTCACGCTCCTTTCACGCAGTCGAGAAAGAGGGGTGCAAATCTGCTGTCAACTGACAAGAGCTCCATCGATGCCAGCCATGAGGATCTCGATACCGCGAATCGACTATGTACCCAAGCTGCCACCGTCCCTCGCCGTCAGTGCAGACGAAGCTGCAGATAGACTGGCAAGTTTCCTCGATAAGGGCAAAGGAAAGGCAGTGGACGGCGAGGATCAAGGAGCCGGAACTGTGCTTCTCTGCGGTGCTGGCGTCAGTGTAGACAGGTAGGTAGTTTGGCATTCAATCTGATGGAAACGGTTCTATCGTATACTAACTTATCCGGCTTTGTACTTCTAAAATTAGTGGAATTCGCGCATACAGAGGCAAGGGAGGATCATACAATGTCAACAAATCCTACCGACCTATCTTTTTTCACGAGTTTGTGGCGGATCATTATTTCCGACAGCGATACTGGGCGCGTTCATACTTAGGTGAGTGAGGTATGAAAGGGCGATTTAGTATGTAGTATTGAGTAATTCTTGCTTGCTTTAGGGTACCCACCGGTGCAAAAAGCTAAAGCCAACAAGACACATTTTGCGATAGCTGCCTTACAATATCTTGGCTATTTGAAACCGGGGATAATCACGCAGAATGTTGATAGGTAGCTATCTCTCGCTTCAGCTAGTTGACTTCTACTGCTGACTACCTGTCTCAGACTGCAACACAAAGCCTTACCGTCGCGAACTGCTGCTCGTAGTATACAAGAGCTACATGGCTCGTTGAAACACGTGCATTGTTTAAGTGAGCGCACAGTCAGGAAGCATGGCATTAATAAGCTATGTATACTGACTTGCGAGAATAGAGTGTGGTACAAGCTTAGATCGAGATGATGTCCAGGAAGAGCTTTCTCGGTTGAATCCAGATTGGTGGGAATATCTGCACGATAACATTCGGAATGGAGTGGGTAATAACGCTTGAACGTCAAGGCAACCTAAAGCTGACACTTTAGAACGCAGACTGAACCCAAGACGAATCCAGACGGAGATGTAGACTTACAAGGCCGTTCATACGAAACCTTCACGCCACCACCCTGCCCGAATCCACGCTGCACAGATGGCATTCTTAAACCGAGCGTCATCTTTTTCGGCGAAAACATACCTCCACAAGACAAGAAACGTGCTGAAAATACAGTTAAAGAAGCTGATCAGATGTTGCTAGTTGGGACTTCACTGGCTACTTATTCAGCTTATAGACTTTTGAAGCAAGCTCACGAAGGGAAGAAAGGTGTAGCGATGCTCAATGTGGGCACTTCACGGGGTGATGATCTAGGTAAGCGGAGACTATTCTTTGGACATATCCCTTTATAAACAAGCTTAAACCCATATTGTCTGCTACCGTAGTGCCAAGCGAAATGCGTTTCTCGCTTGGTTCATCAGACGTCCTGACTCGTGTAGCATTGCTACTGAGTAACGGCAGAGAGAAGCACGATAAAACACTGGATCACATGCTCAGATCAGGAGTAATGGAGACTGTCGTCGATAAGCCTGCATCAGGTAAGGGACACCCAGGAGAAAAAGACACAGAAGCGTTTCAGCATGTCGTCAATCCCCAATGATCATATACCAATCCTTTCGACAAAGCAATACCATGCATCATATCAGATTGTTTGTCAATATACCGATACATCATTGATTGTCCATTTTACTGCATCTCACATTCTCATAATACATACTGCTATAGCATGCATTCGTGCCATAACTACATTTGTACTTGGCCTGTGTGCTTGGCCACTTGCATTCAAAGCTCTAAAGTAATGGTATAGTGCTACATATGTTGCTGTCGGCTTGCTCAGATCCGGAATCCAGATTGCAGACCTCACGTTGCTCTAAATGAAGATGCTCGCGATGCCAGCGAACACAAGGGGACAAAGCAGGGGAATACCATATTGGGCCAGTATAGCTTTGATGCTTCTCTTTGGCGCATCGTCCTTTACGTTACCGCTAGCATCGCTACCAGATGAAGCAGGATCGTACAAAGGCAGTTGCGCCTGAGAAGTCGATGAAGAAGATAAGCTTGATGGATCGTCTTTCTCAAGAGTATCGTCATCGGAAGTGGATGTCAATGGTATGTAGTTTGCTGGAGGTTTGGGCGGATCGAATTGTCTGCTTGTCTTGATCCACACTCCAGCTGCGACGAATCCAACTAAATGTAAAGGTAGAACGAAGTTAGTGTACGACCTTTACTGACAGATTAAAGCGCAATTATTCACCTCCCAGCCAGCCTCCGAATCCTACGCTCGCAAAGTTTCCGAAAATGCCGGCGTTCATGATGATACTCCAGAATTGTCGGCATGTCATGACGGTAGCTACTGTTAGAGCTCCATGCTTGAAGATAGTATCGTACAGAATAATTAGACCAAAGGTTGCTGTGGCAGAGAGCATAGTGACTGTATACACAGAGATGAGGAGATGGTTAGACGTCTTTAGCCCTACGATTTCGGTCTGTGTCACTTACTATCAAACCATAGGCTCGGTTCTCGCAAGGCTAGCCATAAACTCTGACTTGTGGTGCCCCAATTAACGACGCAGATGATGGCGCTGATTACAGTGGCACAAGCATTGACGAAGACCATCTGGTCTAGAACTGGTCCACCGGGAGTGAGAGGGGAGGTATCCTTCTTTGATTTGCCGAAATAATGCTCTTGTGTCGTAGAGGTGAGACCATCGAATCCAAGATAGAGACATAATAGAAGACAGCCAATCAATGGCGCTAGAGGATTGCCGGACGACTGTGTCGGAGCATGCGGTTTCGTAGATTTGACAGGGGCACTTCCTGATGTAAGGTAAACAAAGCAACCAAAAAGCACGACTGCACCAGCAACCTGCAGCAGTAGTAAGCATGATCAGCTGCAAGACGCAGTCTGGAATAAAGCTTAACTTACGTATTCTTTCTCCTTGTAACTTTTCTTGTAGAATAAACGACCTATTAAAAGTACTGGAACCATCTTTGCACACTTTGCGAGTGCTTGGGTAGTGAAGCCGACAAAACGAAGCGCGTCATATTGGCAGTACGTTGATGCGAAGTTTGCAGCTGCGACTGCTCCATAGAAGTACAGCTGAATAGATCGTGGAGATCATGTAACGATAGCAGTGAGGCTCTTAGCTATCTGCGTAGGAATACAAATGGACATAGTACACCATGCCGGTGGCAAACTTACAGGCCACTTGGGTGTTAAGCGCTCACGCGCAGGAAGCGGCGAGCCGTCTTTTGAAGGTAGCAGTAGGGAGAAGAGCGTTCCGATGGTGAATGAGAAGCACCTGTTGCTGAGGACAAGAAGTGAAGCCGATGTGAAGTGTTCGTCGCTGTCGCCTGTAGGTGACCCAAGTCAGCCCAAGTCATGCATGATCAGATACTATAGTAGATTGGGACGCGTTTTAAAGCCAGCAAGCGGCAGAAGCTGAGATGCTTCAAGCAGTTGCTAGTTTGAAGTCTTGGAGTGTCTCACTTACCGTATCCAGTCTTCATGATCTTCTCCTGAAGGACGCTGTAGAGCGAGTAGACAACGACCAGGCCTGCAGCATGAACGACCAGCGATAGTGTGCCAGCGCCAGCGCTGGACGATGAAGTGGAAGCCTGTCCCGGACCTGGGGACATTGCTGGCAGGACAGAGAGGTGCTCTCGTGTATACTTGTGCTGATCTCGCGGATGGTGAGAGTTGAAGAGCGTGGACTGCTTGCTTTCTGCGCGCTGCGTCAAGTGCTGCATGTCGAAGTAGGTAATAATAATATTTCAGATTTAAGGGCACTGCACCACTCGCAGCCGGCAGAGGGCAGGAGAAAGTTAGGATGAGTATGTGTGATGTGTGAGTGGTCTGCTGTGCAAGCCAAGCGCTGCAGCCATGCCTCTTTGCACCCTACCACCCTTTGATTCTGCTTGCCATACTCATCAATGTATGCCATTATGCAGGTGGCACGTGCTCGACGACAACTGTGTCTACATAGGCTGCATTGCGGAAAAATGCTGAAATGCCATCCAGGAAGAACTACATCACAAGTATTCTCTATTCTGAGTCTTCTACAAGCAGGAGCAAGAACGCTGTATTACAGGTGGTATTTCGAGCAAGAACGCGCAACATCATGTGAACCTCGCAAACTGACTGAAAGCTCTGCTAGACTGTGCTGTTGGACCACAGTTATCCTCTCGCAACTGATCAGCCTATGTACACAGTATGTCAACATGCCGATCGTCAGTATATCTTCCTCCTGCTATTAAAGAAAAGCCCAAAAAGGTACTGGTACACACCTCTGGTAACCACTTGCGAATAGCCTTTACACGTCGCTCATTAGCAGGATGCGTTGAAAGAAAATCCATCCCGCTTCCTCCTTCTGATTTTTGCATCCTTTCCCACATGTGTACTGCTTCTTCTGGATCATAGCAAGCACGGCTAGCCAAGCGAAGTCCGACCTCTGCGAAAGACGCGAATCGCAGGGGAGCTATTAGTTATATGCCATAGATTCGCTATTTGAGCAATCCACGCTCACGATCCGCTTCCGTTTCTGATGTCCGAGAATTAGGAAGCTGAAGCAAGACTCCTACAGCTGATTGTGATAATCCCTGGTCGATACCGAGCACGAAGCTGGCTAGATATTGTAAGGCTAAATAGACTTTTTGCCCACTCATTCGTTCTCCGCCATGCCGTAATACTTGATGAGCCATCTTCAGAGCAATAAAGATGTTTGCAACGTCTTTCGTCAGCTTCTCGAGTTCGTTTTTACTTGACTACCTGCCATGGCGATATAAGATCCCACCTCATGACCAAGAACTGCAGCCAGACCATCCTCATTCGCACAGACCGGTAGTATTCCCGTCTAGGTCAGGAGGTATCAGCACCCAGTACTGCACTGAAAAGGGTTTGCCAAGCCTACGAAAACGAATATAGCTCCATTGGGGAGGACAAATCTGGTGAGTGACGGGCAGCTCTTTAGTTAATGATGGTGTACCGGGGGAGCAAGACTGTCTTACGCATTCTTTGTTGACGGGTCATCAATGACCCTCACTTTCCATTGTACAGTCGGTTCTCCATGATCCCGACTGTCTACGCGTGCTGGATCACGAGACGTTACGCCTGCTCCGAGACCATTTCCCCGTATAAGACGATCAGCCACTTTCTGTACCATTCGCGTTGTTGGATGACTGGGAGGGAGAATCTTCCCTGAGTATTGTTGCAAGACTTGCTTAGTGGCCTGGTTATGAATGTGGAAACAGTCAGATATCATTTTTCTACTGTTGAGTACTGGTCTATGACGATTCAGCATCTCACCATCTCTCCCATCTGACGCTCGTCTGCCACGGTAGTATCGAGGAAGCGCAGACGGCCAGTCTCGGTTCTTTCGAGGTGGAACACTAGAATCAATAGCCGGGCAGTAATGAGCTCAGTGATTAACTCCCCTTATAATGATACGCAGAATGTGGAAGTACCATAGTACACGCCACCACCTCCGGCGACCACCCAAACTATGCGAGGTGTATTCTTGACTCTTTCGCGAGCATATGATATGGGCGAAGCTTTAGTGACGCCCCTCTCTCCGAATCGCTGATAGCTTGCATATCTCGCTTGAGTGGCCTTATTTCTGGGAAGTCGAAGAGTGACGTTGGCTTTCCTTGTGAATTGCCGAAGTGGCCCGGTAGACAACAGGCGGAACATGTCTTCGAGATATTTATGAGCGTGGAAGTTAAGTTCCTCGTGGGTTATGTATGTCAGTGTGTTCTTTTCATTATTTGCGAAGTTGTAGCGTGTTGATCGCGGTTCAAGAAGCAAGCCGGTCTTGTGCGAGTTTCCATATTCTGCGTCTTGCCCTATCGCCGACAAGATTTACAATACAAGCAGGATGCTGTCAAGACGTATCATGTCGCAAGCATGCGAGATCTGCCGTCTGTCTGGACCAGCTCGCAACGGCCTCAGGAGCCTCCGTACGAAATCCGCAAGTAGAGCTGCCGTGCTCCCAAATCAGCAGCTGCACTTTGCACGCTCAGCCGCAGCAGGACCTTCAACAGCATCATCACGGCATTCGATATCAAGTACTCCGAACTGGAGCAATGAAGCTTTAGCTGCTGCAAGAGAGAAGTTCGAAGCCAAGTATGCCGAACGCTTAAAGCAGAAAGCCCAAGAGTATGTTCGATGTGTTAACGTATATATAGAAAGGTAGTCTTGACGATCGTATTATGCTGTATTGCAGGCAAGGCTTTGAAGGCATAGAACAGCTCAAGAAAGAAACATTAGAGAAAGCTAAGTTAACGAATCGTGCAAAGGATATTCTATCACGGCCAAAGTCACAAAAGAACGCTCTTAATGCTAAAATAGCGGCTGCTGGTCAAAATACTCGTCAGCAAGCTACATCGACGGGACCGATAGCGAAAGAATGCCAAGATGCACAAGCAGACACTGCAACTCCTTCAACATCATCAGCGGGTGCTTCTCCAAAACCTGCCTCGGGCAAGTCGCCCATCAAGGTGAGAGCAGGCTACTCGAATGAAATGCTATTATAATAGACGATGAAACTGATAGTGCTGCTTCTACAGCCATTGAGCGAGATCGTCGACATTGCAAAGCTCGTAGAGCAAACACCAGAGACAATTGCGAAGATCTGGAATGGATATCATCTAATGCAAGGTCCAGAAAGCCGGACGATCTCTGCTGTTATACCATATGATATCTATACCAAGATGGAAGAGCTTGCAAGAAAATATCCTCAATTCGTAGTGCCTCTGCCTAGAGAGGTTGTAGATGAGCAAGGAGAGAAGCGTGAGGGCGCAGAGATGCATTTCATGGTGAGTTTTGTATTGCATGTTTTTCGCCACATGGCCAGTCCGATTTGCATGTTACTGACTTGAATATCTAATTCACACAGCAATGGTCCTTCCTTCCTGGTGACCCAGAGAACCCAAGCGTGCCTGCAGTCTCCACTGTCCTATATACACCTCTCGCCCTCTTCAAATCACAACAAACCTTTGCTCAACCCCATCTTATTCTGACACATTATTCAGATCTAGTCCCTTCGCACGGTGTCGTCCTCATGAGAGGCGACGTCAGCGAAAATGTCTCGACTACGCCAGCAGACGCACAATTACTGGTCTTGAGACTGCAGCAATTCTATCAGGACAAGGATGAAACCAGGGCGAAACTGCTGAGAAACTTCCACGAAGATCAGGCAAACTTCAGTATTGAAGAGTTAATGCAAAGCGTCGGAAAGCTGTAGAAGAAACTATCTGACTTGTAGTAATTAGCAAGCATAGACCCTTCATTCGTTTGCAACGCAGTGCCTCAGCGTTCTCGCAGGCTTCTATCCTGTGCATCTCGCTGCAACACTATCGATATAGCCGCTGTCAAACGGCATGTCGCTTCCCGAATTTAGATTGAAGACTAGCGACAGAGCGATAGTGGGGCGTGCGCTAGTTAGCTGGCTTTTGCAAAAGCGGAAATTTGGGTTTTTAGGTAGCAGAGACTGCCCAAGCGCTGTTTATTGCATTGTGGGGTATACTTGCGATAACAAAGAAGACAGATAGTGCGGGCAGCGACTGCTTGATCGGTTTGTAACGTTGATGCCTTCAGAAGGTCGTGCTTCCCATCGAATAATCCAATCTCCGCATGTCTCCTAGCTTCTGACATCAATAACCGCTCTTGCGTCCATGACCATATCACAACGACTCGCTCTTGCTGTTCGCCTCATATTCTCCTCCATCAATTGCGCCATTCAATGCTCGAGTGGCCCTTGATCCCTCCAAAAAAAGAAAGCCAAAAAAGGCTCTGAATTGCAGCACTGCTCCGAAAGAAAGGTGATGATACGATGCTCGGGAAACGGACTTGAAGAATGTATGTTTGAATCGTTTACAATCCGAGCTTTGTGCGTCTCCAGTGCTTGCGCTTGAAGTTCCATCCCTGCTTGCACTCAGGCTTTAAGCGGTACCCTGTATACAGATTCAACATGCACGATCAGCCCGGTACGCTCTTCTCCCATCTCGAGCCTGATAGCTCGTCGACACCAATAACAACGCTTCGGCGGACGCACATTGAGGAATGGGACGGTTCTTTTGGTTGGCCTTGGCCAATTTGACCTTCGTTCTGAAGCTCTTGCAGGATGGCTGGATGCGGCGACGGAGTTTGTTGCACGTAGGTCGACAATTGAGGTAGATCGTAGTTGCACCAGCACAGCAGCGGAAGAGGGACGAAGAGAGGTCAGCACTACTCCAGCATCACCACACACACACAGCACCACTCACCATGCTGCTGTATTTCACTACCTGGATGCTGGTGTATTGGAGTACTGTCTGCCCGCCAGTCTGCCTCGTCAAGCTGCACGGGACTTGGAAGATTTCGATTGCCAAAGTTGAGTTTCAGTGGCGGAAGGCTGAGGGAAGGCTTGGAGCGCAGGCAAGGGAGAGACAGGTGAAATAACATAAAAACAATGTATAATCACTGATACAACAGGCGCACGTCATTAGGTAGGAGACAGTCTTCTCAGGGAGACCAACTGGCTTGGCTGGTCAAACTACGGAAGTTCGCTGAGAAACGTTGGGGCCAGCTTCTGCTCAGAGAAAATTCTGCATTCAGTATAGCCTGCATGGTATCTATAGGAAAGGAACATCTAGCCACCTTTCCACCTCATGTGAAAGATTTCGTGATACATGTGAACGCAGTTGACCCCTGCACCACTCCAGGCGGCAGGTATGTCCGCAGAGTGACTCCGGCATTGATGAGTCTACCACAACCGGAGTGGTTACAACGACCAAAGCACAGCGTACGCACAACCGCTTGTCTTCGCAGTCCTCATCATAGATGCTATCTGTAAGCCTACAGGGCCGGATGAGCGGGGTCGGTTGTTCATTGGACTCTACACTTCGGATTATCACGCCACCTCCGATAGCTCCTACTGAGTTACTAGTACGGCATAACTCCTGACATACAGATCAACAATGATAGAAGAGCTTGTGCTGACGAACGAGACGAACAGTGAGGAACTTACAGCTTGTCTCAAGAGCCCGAATACTTCTTTGCTAGAACGCGACTACTTCTCTGCTAGAATGGCTCTGGACACTTTCGAGAGACACGATTGCCTTTCTACGTTGAACTAGGCTGCAAGCCAGTTTTCAAAGGCAAGTGTAGCGTGGATGAACGAGAATACTGGCCAGATTGGTCAAGGAGCTAGTACGGCCATAAGCTTAAACCTGAACCGGGATAGCGACTGTCTTCTACGGCACGACCTCATGAGCAGCTTCACGCATACAGCGAACCATGTTTTCTGAAGCACTGGAAGTTACGAGTCGGCTGCACTATCCAAACCGACCGGTTTCCGGGGATCTATCGAATCGAGCCCATTTACATTTCGCGAGACAACAAGACTTGCTCTTGTCGGTTGCTTGCCCCTCAAAGTCGAGTAGCGAGCTTACAATGCTCCAGTACATAATATTATAACTGCTGAGCCCGGGCCATCGGATTAGGACTACTGTTGTATGGCTTAGTTGTGACAGTCGCCCAAATATCGGCGGGCGCTCTACCAGGGGCCGTCGCGCTACAAGTTACTACAGTACAGGGACCAGGCAGTCCATATGAAGTGCAGCTCGATGGGTCAGCTCAGTCTATTTAGACTACTTCGTTGATGCGACAATGTTATTGGACATGTTGACAGTCCTTGGATGCCTCAAGCATAGGAGGAACGGTTGCAGCTTTTTAAGCCACTTTCTGTTCCGGGTATGACCATTCAGACACCTTTGCATCTTAAGTCATTGAAGTCCTCGACAGACTGGTAGCTACAGTGATTGACGGAGTTATTGCAAAGGCTACACATGCATAAAGTGCCGAACAGCCGAACTGATCGCGTGCACTTTGCCTGAGCCGGTGGCGAGAGCACATGCTTTGACTTCTTGACATCCAGGAACACGCACAACTCGCTGAATATGGCCAGATCTGACCCAGCATCGCAGTCCAACTACCTGAGTGTGCGCACCACGCACCTGGACCTCGACTGGTCTGTGGACTGGGATACGCGTATCATATCCGGTTCGATTACCCACACTGTTCAAGCGGCACATGACGATGTGGAAGAGGTCGTTTTCGACAGCTCGTATCTCTCTATCAAGGGCTGTAGCGATGTCTCTTCGAGTGTAGACCTCAAATACACTCTAGATGACCGTCATCCAGTCCTAGGTAATGCGCTGCATGTTCACCTTTCAACTCCGCTCAAGAAAGGCGAGAAAACCCAAATAAAGATCGAATACGCGACTACCGATAAATGTACGGCTTTAGGTTGGCTGGAAGCAAATCAGACTGCATCAAGAAACTATCCATTCTTGTATTCGCAATGTCAAGCTATTCATATGCGCAGCTTGGCTCCCTGCCAGGACACCCCAGCTGTGAAAGCCACATGTGAGAGCCTAGACTATTTGTTTTTCTGTTTATTCTTCTTACCAGCTTACTTATTTGTTAACTTTCCATAAAATTTTCTATAATAGACGCTGCCAAAGTCAGATCATACCTACCTGTCCTTCTTTCCGCTCTTCGCGTATCTCCACCTTCCGAACAGACCTTTGTCATCGATACGAGCAAGCAGTTAGAATTCGTCTACAAACAGCCCGTTCCCATCCCATCATACTTGATTGCTATTGCAGCTGGTGAAGTAGCGTACAAGCGTGTCGGAAAGAGGACAGGTGTTTGGGCCGACCCTAAGACATTACCTGCTGCAACATGGGAATTTGAAAAGGACATGGAAATCTTCCTTGAGAATGCTGAAAAGGTATACCTTCTTCCCTGCCTGAATAACCGAATGTTGCTTACTCGGCCTCCGCGTTCAGATCCTGCCTCCTTACGAGTTTGGCGACTATGATGTGCTCGTTCTGCCGCCCAGTTTCCCATTCGGAGGTACGCATCGTATGGCTTCTTGACAATTGAATTCAGCTGATCTTTATTGCTTCACCAGGAATGGAGAACAGCAAGTAGGTTAACATGGCTCTGGACAGCGGAGAACAGCAGATTGATGATTGTTGCAGCTTAACATTCCTTACACCCACTCTTTTGGCGGGAGACCGAAGCTTGGTGGACGTTATTGCCCACGAGCTAAGTCACAGTTGGTTCGGCAATAACGTTGGCTGTGCCAGCTGGGAGCATTTCTGGCTAAATGAGGGTTGGACTACATACTGCGAACGTATCCTGATACGTCAGCTGCAAGGCGAGCCTGGTCGTGGTTTCAGCTACATCATTGGTCGCAAATCTCTAAAGGACTCGTTGAAAGAGTATGAAAAAGCGGGATTACCTAATTATCAGAAACTTGAAGTACCGTTCGAATTTGGGGAGGATCCTGACGATGCTTTCAGTACTGTACCGTACGACAAGGTCAGTCTTGTAAATCAATTATAGGTATTAGGTTCGTGACGCTGACAGCAATATTCATCAAGGGCTCCAACCTGCTCCTCCACCTCGAACGAATTGTGGGCGGACTGGATGTCTTCCTCCCTTACATGCATGACTATGTTAAGACATTCCGAGGCAAGAGTATCAGTACACAAGACTGGCAATCTCACCTCTTTGCCTATTTCGGGAAGCAAAAGAATGGTCAAGAACTTACAGAAAAGCTCAACAAAGTAAATTGGGATGCATGGCTCAGAGGTACTGGTCTAGATCTGCCCGTCGATATGGAATACGATACTACACTCGCAGATGCCGCTTATAGCTTAGCTGCAAAGTGGGATGAGGCTAGACGGAAAGGTGAAATGGACTTCAGGTCTTCCGATTTGGATAAATTCACAAGTAGTCAGACTGGTACGTCCCTTGCAACTAACCTGTATACAGGATTGATGGTAATTTGGCTAATACGAATAATTAGTTGTTTTCCTTGAGACTCTCGAATCATACGATGCTCTACCAAATGAATATCTGAGGGAAATGAATAGATGCTACGGCTTCGATACAACGAGCAATGCTGAGATTCGCCTGAGATGGTATAATGTCAGCTTAAAAGGGGACGGTGCGGACTTCAAGCACGCTGCTGCAAAATGGGTCGTTACAGTTGGTAGAATGAAGGTGAGTATTAACTACGCTTTAAATCACAATCTTATCAGGAACAAGGCTTAATTTCTGGCGCAATCTTAGATGTGCCGACCTATTACAAAGGCACTCTACCGTGTCGACCCGAAATTAGCTGTCAAGACTTTCCTAGATGCTGAAAACTTTTATCATCCCATTGCACGAGCGCAATTGAGAAAGGTGCGTCCCATAGCCGAACTTACAGGACTGCTCGAAACTAATCATCCGCTTGCTTATATTCAGGATTTGAAATTGTAGAGAGCGCAACCCTTGCGACCAGAATGTAAATAGACTGGCCTGTGCGTAAGAGCTTGTCATAGCCCAGGCGAAGCATGACCTTACAGTATACAAAGTCTGCCATGCTTGCATTGTAAAGGGCATTTGACCATATCATGCGTAAAGGACGGTCTTTCCTGCAGGTCGTATGTCTGCAGCCCGTTAATCCGCCGCTTATCACCGACGATGTCTCAGCTCTTCGATCGCATCTCGATGAAACTGTCCACAGACCTTACCCGCTGACTTGGTTAGAAGCTTTCCAAGCTCGTTCTCGTGGGTCTGATACTAGTTCTCCAAGACGCCGTGGTTGGCTTGTCCTCCAAACTGTTCGGTTCAGTGCGACCTACGATGGTCATCACTTTGCACGTGAGTTGTCACGTCAAACCTACCGATCAGCATCACGATTATTGACACTGGAAGACCTGATTTCAATATCATAGCACGCTGAGGAATCTAAGCGGCTTTTATGGTTACTGGAAGAGCTCGAGCTTCCTTACGAACTCCGGAAGGGTGGCCCTGAGAAAGCGAAGTCCGCTGTGATAGACGGTGCACTTCCAAACGGACAGAATAATACTGTTTCACCTGGACAGGAATCGTCGAGTAGTGTTTCTAGTAACACGAGTAACAATAGCACTGGCCAGGTGAGTATATCGTAGGACTGTATTTCAAAAAACATTGGACCTGATTGGGAAATTGCTAGGGCTCAATTTATGACAATATCGCCCAGACTGTGGCGTCCAGCTTGAAAGGCGCGTTACCGCCTACACATAGTCCTACTATGATCGATAATGGCTTGACAGTAAGGGAGAGGTATGTACGCCCAGCTCAACATTTCCAGTCAGCTGTCTCTGAATGATTTTGCCTTTTCAATGATGGTTCGCTGGGTTTCGCTTGTACTTAGCGGCGCCATTGTCGAGTATCTCATCGATAAATATGGACAAAATAAATTTAAGCCTACAAATCCAATATCTAGACTAGACAATACCTTTTTTATGCATTATGCAGAGGGATCTTTCTTACCTCCATTAATACTCAAACAAGTATTTCAGACTATTTGTGAGAAATCACCATTTTTCGTCAGACCTTTCACTTCAATCATAACTAATCAAATATGTAAATCATTTATTGATCCTGCAAACTTTAATAACTTTGCTTTATTGAATGAATACCTAAGTAAAGATGGTGGGAGGAAATGGTTAGCTGGTGAGAATGAGCCGACTGGTGGCGATTTCATGGTGGGTGATGCTACTCATTGATAACGCTTTAATTTCAGCGTTACAGTCAGTTAAGAGCTGATTGCATACCATATGAAAAATTGTTATTCAGATGTCAGTCCCAATAGAATCAGCCGTAACTTGCGGAGCTTTCAAACCTGAAGAGATCCCGCAAAGCATGAAGGATTACCTAGAGCGCCTGAGAGCCAGACCTGCATACACCAAAGTGGAAGAGATGCTCCAAAGGCAAGCACAGGGAAGACTGTGAGTAGGGAATCATGTAAAGCAGATTTGGCATCCGGAGTAGGGTCATGCACAGTTGAGTGTAGTTGCATAGAACATTGTCTACCCAGCGATCCTTGCCAGGTCTGCTCAGATAATTTGATCTCTTTCTTTCAGTAGTGTCTAGTATAAGCTCGTGTATGGAAATTGTGAAAGAATGATATGCAAGCTACAACTTAGAACGTCGGAAGTCTATCGGCTACGTATCGGCTTGCAGTGATTCGATCATTCCAATGACGTGCATTCTTCAACAGCTGGGTGACACACGTCCGCCGGCAAAAGTGCACTTCTTCTCTCTTCATAACACTCTACAACCGCCCCTTACTCATCCTACAGACCAACTCACCATGTCTGCCTCACACGACTCTGAAACCTCAAAGACCCTTGAGAGCGGCGGCACCGCTGTAAGTGTTTGTCAGCTCGACCGGAGTGCCAGTAGAAGGAAGTTTGCTGCAGATGCAGCTAATCTATGCCCGGCCACTGAAGCATCCTGAGGATCAGTGTTCTGAAGCTGACCATGGGTCTCTCTCTGTACGCACATCCTCAACCAGCCTATGCCCGTTCCTCCCACCTCTACTGAACACGGAGGCCAGGCCAAGGGCGAGCATCCAGGTGACCACGACCCAGACTACAAGCCAAAGGCTGGTGCTTCCCAGGGCAAGAGTGAGTGTCTTTTGGTCCTTGAAATGCCTTTCTTCCTGGTTGTATCTCTATCATAAATGGCTGACTTCCGTTTTGGTTTTTCAAACTCGCTAGCTGAAACTTCCAAGTAGGAAACAAATCGAAACAAATCGTACAATGTAGCAATTCGCAATTTGCAATCAATTGCAACCGTGTCGTTTACAAGTTCCGTAGCACATTTCAGCGCGAATCGACTAGGAATACACATGCTTATGTTCGCTTTTCAATACTATATTTGCACTAGCGATCTGCCCTTGCGGTGTCCTCGCCAGTTTGACGGCGCACTCACTTTCTTGCTGACTTCACAGCCCGTCCGGATTAAACCTGGTGTATCGAATAGCTGAAAATGGATGCTATCAGGCCCATGGAGCATTGCCTAGACGTGCGATCAATTGGTTGAAGCCGATGCGCTGCGCATGAAAATTGCCTTGGGTAAGGGAAAGAATGTTTAACACGCTTTTCTTTCTTGACGACTACCCATTTGGTGGCTGTTCCAGTAATTGTTGAATCGCAGCGGCGTCGCAAACCTCCAGACCTCTAGCCTTGCCTTTGAGCCTCAGTGTCCTATCGCTAGAGACGAGAATAGTCTCAACAGGCGTGAAACTGCGAGTTTCCTGCGTGTTAGCAGGCTTGATACCTAGAAGGGCACGTCTATCCAGCCAATGAGTCTTCTGCCAGATGGCAACGTTTAGAATGACATCGTCCATACTCTTGACACTGTTGCTATCCTTTGATCCGACATTATTCTTGCCAGTAGTACCAGAATTTCCTCCAGAACTTGTTGAATGACCAAAATCTATATCCTCTCGTCTGATATTGAGATCACGTAAATAATTACCTTTACTGGTCGGAATTTTCAAATTTAAATTATAGGTTTTGATAGCATCCTCAAGGAATTTGATGGCTTGACTTGCAGAACTACCTAATGGATCTTCTTTGCTTCGCAATCCATCCAATTCAGTTACTACAGCCAATGGAACAACAAGCGTCCATCTCTTGCTAGTCAATAGAGCTGTGAAGATGTCCATAGCTTCAAGAAGGACATTGGTATCGAAGACAAGGGTAGTATAGCCTGCTAGAGCATTTACTGATTTCCCTCGATTTGGGCGTTTAACAAGTTCATCATCTGCTGATCGCGAAGCGAAGGCTTGCTGTGTCTCTTCATTTCGGTCTCCGCGCGATTGACGCAAAAGTGCTTTAAGCTCTCTTCTACGTGCTTTCAGTTCTCTGACCGTCTCGCTTTCGTCCCCGCTGCCCATAAGGAAACCGTCTTCATCTGGCTCAGAATCGATACTCTGTGCATTGTCCTGTGCACTCGTTGCAGGTGTTGTCGAGTCAATCGTAGCCTCTGATGTACGTTTGGCCGTCTGGGCATCCTGCTCCGCCATGTCATCATACAGGCCTCTGTCTAGAGAGACTTTGCCGGAGTCACCGTCGACTAAGATGAACGGTACAGCCCTAGCTAGCCAAGCGGTAGTTAGGGCAACTCTCTTCCACCGTAAACGAGCTACCGTCTCCCTATCTGTAGGTGGTTCGCCGTCTTCGTCTAGATCATCAGCCAGTCCAATGCCTTCTGAAGTACGAACTCCGCTTGATTGCGGTCCACCAGCATGTGCAGGCATGGATGGTCCCTCATAGCGCTCGGCTAGAACATCTTTCTCGCTTTCTGGCATGCTATATGCATGCAAGTCTCCCAAGTTACCGTCACCAAGGGATTCAGCTTGAGAAGTAGCCATGTATGCCGTTCCCTGTTTGCCTTTCCAATAACCTCGTCCGAATAGCTGCTTACCGGTCCATTCTAACCCTCTAATGCACCAGTCTTCGGGGAGAGTGATACCAAGGAGTCTATTCGGTATGGTAGTCTTGTCGCATAAGTAGAGATCTCTCGCGTATTTCGGCAAGCTTTCGAGGAATTGTATTATCTCTTCCCACGGGACTTCAGAGCGAATGACCGCAAGGGCAGCCGAATTTGACGCCAGAGTAGCGAGGAACGTGAAGAGTATGGTGATATACGGACATATAGCCGGGTCGATGTCACCCGGTTTTAGAGGATGGCGTATCGTATGTCTGAGAAGGCTGAACGCGAAGCGCAAAGCGAGGCGAAGCGTGCGCGACACAAGTGGAGGAACCAACTCCGGCCGTTTACTCGACGAAGCTCGCGCCTTTGATGCTTCTAAGCCCAGGCGCTCCACTTGCCTAGCCAAGTCCGTCAAGCTTGCTTCAGATGGTGTTGGGTCACTCCTGTTCTGATGCAAAACCTTCTTCTCTGCTCGGCTGGACTGCTTCTCCGACTTTTTCTGATCATGAGCTTTAGCAAGCGCGCGCTTGAGTACACCTCCTTCCTTTCCGTACTCCATCACAGCACATGTGTTGATCACCGCCATCATCATCCAAGTAGAATCACGATTCAGACGTTGCGATGCATCTTCACGCTGCTTCCCGCGCACTGAACGCTTGGCCGGACGTCCAGCCTGCGATTTGGCATAAGTGTATGTATCTTCAAGCTTCTCCTCTAGTCTTGCTAGGGTTGCATCGAAGGAGTCGAGATCTGACCCAGTATACAGGATCCCGTGTAAATGTACGAAAAGCGAGAAAGCGGATGCATCGGGTTGTAGACGCGCTGCCTGCTTCTCAGGGCTGAAGAGAGCCTGAATAGCATCAGAGCCAGCTGCATAGGGGTGTGACGCAGCCACACTGTACGATACGAGCTGTCAGAAAAGATCCATCGGACGAAAGCGGAAGCCACCGCTCACCTTTTCGAGTAGTGGTACAATGCTCGCAGCTCGTCTTCTTGGGCCATCATAGCTAAGCGATGATGCAGGCGACCTGTTCCAGGGGTTTCGTTGAGACCAAGGAAGTACCAGTCTTGAGCCACTGTACGCCAAATATCGTGTTCGACCAACTCCCAATCGTCCAACGCTGCTGCTCCGATGCTATTTCCAGGTGTATCTGCAAGCTCAAGATCCTCAGGCAGCTTTGCAGGAATCCCTGGAAAGCCCTTTTTGCGATCTTTTCTGGTAATTAGCTGTTTTCTCGGATTCCTGTCATGGTCAACGTCTCTTTGGCCCTCTCCAATCGATGTTGCATTGCAATCGGTGCCTTCCAGCAAGTTTCGCAGTGACTGACCGCTAGTGTTCGACTTGACTTCGATGGGTACGGAGGGCACTCTGCTAGAAATGTCCGCGATGGACATGCGGTAACGAGCGATGTCTCCTAGGTGCTCGATCCAGGTTCCTCGGAAAGCTTGCAGACTTTGCTGCTCCAGCAATTGCGTATAGAATGTGTAGGCGTAATAGACGAAGTCGACAATGTGTTCGAGGACACTTCCGAATGTCGACGGCTCGCCATTTGCGTTGCTGTCGACAGTCCCGACTGAAGAAGTCTCCCTTGATTCTGGATCGGGAAGTGCCGACCGAAGACGCTCGAACAAAAGCATGAAAGCACTCTTCCACATCCGGCCTGGCAGGTTGTACTTCTGCGGGATAGAATGGATAGATGCCGGCACCATCGGATCCATGCATCGTTCTATGAAGGAATGGAACGCTTCGCAACCTCTGTTGTTCAAGTAGAAAGACTCTGACATCAGGATCTCAGCAACAGCTCGGTAGGCTGAACAACACCCACTCTCGATGAAGCTGAACAAGCTTTGTCCAATACTCGTCAGGTCTAGTCTCCATGCGCTGTTCGACATCGCTTCTATCGCTCGACTTGGCTGCGTCCTCCATAGCTGTCCTAGCGAAGCTGTCTTCGTCTTGCAATTTGGCTTCGATCTTGAGGATTTCTTTGTAAGATGCCTTTAAGTCACGTAGAAGGGCATTGTCGCCTGCTCCGGAAGAGGTCGATTCGACTTCGTCTAGAAGCGCATCCTTCTGATTGCTGTACCGAGATCTATAATCGGAAGAAGCGACTGATAAACTTGACAAGTTCGACCTTGTCGATGAGGAAGTGACGCTCTGAGTATCGAAACCTGACGCAGACTTTGCCGTAGAATGGAGAGATCCGCTTTTGTTAATGGAGAATTTGACGGGATCATGCTTAGTGGGATCGAAGAGTTGTCGGGCAGCTGGGATTGGGGATCCGACGCTATCAGTGTCTCTCTCCTGACTGTATCTCGAAGAAGCGTCGCGGAATGATCTAGTGTTCTGCTCCTTCAGGGCGTGAGAGACGCCATCTGGTCTCCTACTTCTGTCACGTCTCGACGCGCTTCCTTGCTCTCGAGGGTCCAAGTGAGACGGCAGCGGCGGCCCGCGATGGTGGAACGGTGGGCTACCATGCGTTGGGCCGTGCCACCCTTCACCCGGAGGAGGCATTGGTGGTCCGTATGGAAACCTAAAGAATGCATCCGGAGGTGGGGGATGGCGACCGTGGAATTGATCATGAGGTTGAGGCGGCGGAGGAGGATGCGGAAAGGGCGGCGAACCCCGTTCGAATGGATGTGGAGGTGCAGGTGGGCCACCTGGAAACGGCGCATGTCGCATGGGAGAACCAAACGCAGCGGCATCGGATGCCGTGTCATCACGCTCTCGCCCTGGTCGTCCATCACTAGAAAGGTTGCGAGCAGCACGACGCTCTCTCCCCTCCCGACGCTTGCTTTTATCTTTGCGCTCTCCAGTATGCTTGCCCCTCCGCCCGTCTCCTTGCGTGACCGTCACATCAATACCAGTATTGATCAAACCTGGAGTCGCAGCGATATCCTGTAGATCTATAACGCCAGCAACAGGAGCCTCCTTTCTCACATCTTCCTCCTTACTACTGACGTGTTCCCGATGTGCCTCTTTACTATTCTGAGCATCCTGCTTCTTGGGTTCCTTCGTTTCTTCCTTTCGCGTGGCATTTTCCACCCTTCTATCTGCTTGTTCTGTGACGACCTCGGTCTTATATCCCATAGGTGCTTGAAATAACTGTTTCTGGCTGTCAGCACGCCTATCCTGGATAGTCTTTCCTCTGTCAAATTCGGCATCATATTCCATGTGACCGCGACCACGGCCTGCACCGTGTCCAAAGCGAGCGCGGTGAACATCTCCAAACCCTCTTCCTCGATGATGATGATGATGATGATGATGAAGATGATGGCTGCGCTCGTGATTGCGCATTTCATCTCGTTCTGAGATGTCTTCAGCCATACGATGTGTATTGTCTCCGAAGCCCCCTCGACCGCGACCTCTCGCATGCGATATGTCAAACACCCTGCCACGCCCTCGAAAAGCACCTGCTACCGCCGGAGCATCTCGCTGCGAGACTCCGCCACGACCAATACCCCCTCTTGCGTGATGCATAGTCGTTGCAGTCGGCCTTTGCGGTTGCGTAGCATCTTCGGATGCCTCCGAACGATGAATCCCGCTTCGTCCTGCATTATGCACAGCTTTTTCACGAGTCTGAGTAACATTGCCTGACGTGATTGCATTATCCTGTTGTGCTCGCGACCCAGCTTCTGTGCGTGGATTCATTGGTTGTGGACTGGACAAACCCTCATACTTGACAGGCGTATTAATGCCGCCATTTCTGTATGCGCCAAGGTGACAGCCGGAACGTTGCGGCCTAATTAGCTTTTGTATCCTGCAAGGAGGATATTATAGCAACTGCTGCATAGCTCACCCATTTGAGGCAGACATGTGATTAACATGAAAGGCTAATGAAGCATGATTCACTTCGTTTCCATATCGCTGCGATATTGCCGAGGGAGGACCCGTTAATGATTTCCGCAGAGCAAGCGATGAATCTTGGCTAGTTGAATCGATGGAAGCGGTAGCAGGAGTATTGTTGCTCAATCCCAACAATTCTCTATGCCCACCTTCATGTGCGTTGCGTCTATCCATCTACCTGCCATGGGATCTAGCCGTTTTGCTAACAGGCAAGCTTGCACGGCTTGGATTGACTCTCTCTTTGTCGTAGATGAAGTAGCGCAAACTCCGCAGAACAAGCTGCTACAAAAGCAGGTGTAGTGAACGAACTCAGCGGACGCAAGAGAAGCTTCGGTGTTAGTGTCGGTAGTTGGTGTAGGTGTCTTGTCAAGATGATCAGTCGAAATGAAAGCTACACCACCGCAGCTGCAGTGCGATCGACCATCAAAGCGGCAAATTGCAAGTTGTGGTCCAAGCAACTCAGTACAGACTTGATTAGTTTATAGAGTCCAACTTCAAGAATGTATAAAGTGGGACTGCCTTGGTACTTGCAATGCGATACTTAATCGTGATATGCATGATTCGCCACACATTATGCTGGTATATCGATATATAGTACAGATCTGCTCGTGACTAGTTAAATAGACCTTGCTAGGCTTGCTATGATAAGTATCAGCAAATGAAAATCCAAATCTCCTCTCAGTACCACACTCTTGAAGACTCGTTGAACCCTGCTTTAAAAAAAGGCAACTTATTATCAAATACTATCACCATGAACTACATTTTGAACAAGTTCCATAAATTCATAAGCAGCAATTTCCCTACTTTTACCACCACCACCTAATGCGCTTGAAAGTAAATAAGTTTCCCATAAACCAGCTATACTTTTTGAAATTGCAGAGTCTAAAGTTGGAGATAGAGGTCTTCCTTCTTCTTCTTCTTGTTGATGTCTTATATTTGCATGACCATTACCATTCATTGTAATTACATCTCCATTTGGAAGGTTAGCATCGTTCTCGTGATCATTGTCTGATTGACTTTCAGATTGTGATGATGAGACTCTTTCTAATGATGATTGTAGAGTCGTAAGGAAGGTATCCGTAGGTCCGTTCTCTCGAAGATCTGCTTCTTCAACTAGTATTCGAGCTCCTTGGAGTGGTACATCTGAACCACCTGGCTCACTATCGAAAGAATACTCGGCTTGAAGGTCTGCATCTGTATTCGGAGGGTGGGATTGGGCATATTCGAAATGACCTATAGATGCCGATGTATCATGGTTGTACCGCATTGTATAATCGTCTTCTCGTGGCTGTTCACTCTCATGATGACCTGAATCAATGATACTACCAGCGTTTCCAGGTGATTGCTGACCATAGTTATTCCAATAGTCATCTTCATTCTCCTCTTCTATTGCATTATCACCCGTTTCACTATGATTGCCAGCATCATCATCACTACTCTCGCAACCAGCCCAATAATCATCTGGGTCTTGATCTGGTCCTTCCTCCACTTGTAAACCCCTAGCAGCATCAGCTTCCCTCTGTTTTTCACGGGCTAGTTTCTGTGCTTCCGAATCACGTCTTTTCGTCGTGGTAGCTTTCACTGTACTAACGCTCGTCGAACGATTATGGCGCGTGTCGCCGGAAGTAGTATTTGCTGTGAGACGAGCTAAGGCAGATTTCGCAGCTGAGACGGAGGCATACCATGCTGAAGTGTTAAGATTGGATTTGGACTGAGGGAGCTGGAGATCATAGTACTTCCATCCACTTTCTTCTTCTTCTGTGGTGGTAGGTTGACTTGACGATGAAGATGGTCCTGCCGCTGCAGTATCGTTGCCACTTGACCCGCTTTGATTGTCTGACGGTGCGGCTTCTTCATAGACAACTAGTAACACGAGGGAGCTGTCGCTTGCATTGTCTTCTGGGAATATTGATGAAGATGCTGTACTGCTCAACTTTATCCTTGCAACTAGCTTCTGCTCTTCGTGTATTGTTGCGGAATACAAGATCTCCGAAGGCTTGACGTCTTCCAGCCAAGTGGAGGCGAGAGCTTCGCGTCGACTCTCTACTGCATCTTGCACTGAAGCATCAGAGGTAGCTTGCAGATAGGTGGATGGGGAGTCTGGCGAGGACGAGAGGTAGTAGTGTCGCTGCAGTACAGATGAAGACAGCGTCGAGGCTGGGAGCGTAACGTCGGAGGCAGATAGTAGGAGCGGCAGGATTGATATCACAAAAGGCAGAGGCGACGGGACATCTTGACCGCTGTCCATGGTGGATACAGTAGTTGCTTCTTGCTACGGGGACGGCATGGGTGTACAGTTGATGCACAGAATTGTTCGTGGTGAGTTCGGAGCAAAAGCAATCCCAAGCAAGATACTTTCTCCGCGGCAGCGTGCGGCGAAGCTGTCGACATAGCCGAAATCTAGACGGGACGGACGCCGCATGAAGTCTATTGACCGAAGCTCGCAATGGTACACGATAGGCTGCCTCACATCCACACTCATGCTTTATGTGGTCAGAGTGGCATGCATACTTTGCGCCTCTATGCTAAGAAAATATTCCTTTCCCAAGCTTGCTTGAAGGCTGCACTCGATCACGTCGATATCCGAGAAAAGTGAGATGCTTCGGAGATGCGTCAGACGACATGTACAAGCCCCGTCTTCCACATCTAGCGTTTTACGGAGCTGTGAGAGACGATAGCTGGTAATTTGATGATAATCTTACAGCAGGCTTGTACTGTACCGAAGTTTCAAGGAGTTTCTATTGGAGCTTGAAAAGAATAGATAACTTATTCGATACCACGATATATATCGTTGTACAGTTAGCTTCCTATAACCCAGGCCATTGCGAAGTCTAGGCTGTCTTATCTAGGGATTTCCTACCAGTCTTCACCATCAACCACCTTGTGCCGGGTGAGCCGTCGCCAGCCAAAAAGTTCTCCCAGAGGTCACGTGTTTTATGCGCCCACCGCTTACAGCTATCCGACATCCTCTGCAGGTTGGGGCCCATCATTGGCAGTGCTCTCACTTACGGCGGATCTTCGTTTAGAGACATATTACGGTCAAGGTCGTGCACGCTCTCCTTAGTCTGTCCTGCTGCTCTGATCGTTCGCCTGGTGGAAAGAGGCAGACACATCCTGACACCGCTTGAAGCATCAAAATGCCGATTCTCGCTGGCAACAAACCATCTTTTCCAATCTCCCCCGACAATCTCGCCAATTTCCTACTATCCGATCCATTCCATGCAGACTCTCGTAACATTCGCGAAGCACCTAGCTCCAATGGCAACCATTGCATACCTGATAGGATAGCGCCTCAAAAAGCTGCCTTTGTAGATGCCAATACTGGTAGGTAGCTGCATTATTAGAGGCCTAGGCCAGTCTACAATCGCTTTACAGATGGATTAATACATCTGTTTCACTTGTTGCTACAGCTGCACAAGTCAGTCATGGCCGACTACGTCAAGATGTACGCCGTATAGCCCACAGCCTTCGATACCGATTGAACCTTCAGCCTGCATCGGTGAACGCCAGCACTTCCGACAAATCGCTGCTATCGCCAATAGTATTGCTACATCTACCCAACTCTATCCAATTCCCAGTCATTGAACTCGGTATCTGGGCAGCTGGCCTGACCGTGTAAGTTCTCCCCATCCAATACTGAAAGGGTGGAGCTCCAAAATAAAGCCCCCACAGAAGGGCAGGTAGTGGGATATGCGGAGCCCATGCTGATTATGATACTTATTGTATGTCTCGCAGCACATCAGCAAATCCAGCTCTTAAGCCTTCTGAGCTTATCTACATTATCGAAGCATGTCGACCATCTCTCATCATAACTTCCGCTGGAAAAGATGGTCTTGGTGTTATCGAAGAAGCTCTTCAAGGTCTCTCAGATCCAAATTTACGCGCATCTTTGAACTCACAGAAGATCTTTACCGTAGATCCCACAGCGGGAGACTATGGCACGAACGAGAGCGGCGTATCTCCCAAAGAAACAGGCTCATCGCACGGAGGAGCGAGAGATTGGAAGTGGCTTCTAGGGAAAGAGAGCTATGTTATTGAGCCTTATCAAGGAGATGAAAGTGAACGACGCGCTGCCATTATAATCTGGAGTTCCGGTACAAGCGGAAAGAGCAAGGGTGTGGTTCTGAGTCATCGTGCTATGGTTTCGAACCTTCAAATGACTTGGTATAGTAAGGTCTCACCCTCCTTGCCTCTTCAACTCAACGTCCATCAGGCTGATGAAGGCTTATATCCTTCAGATACGCTTGTATTGGGAGACAAAGAGGTAAAATTTTTTCATCTATTGACGCGTACAACTGTACACTGACCGTTCGTCGGCGACACACAGAACTTCCTGGCATTTGTGCCTTTCTTCCATATTTTTGGCCTAATGAACGTAATGATGATGTCTATTGCCATCGGCGCATCGACGATATGCATGAGCAAAGTAAGATTAACGTTCAGTCGCTTCCTACTTTCCATTTTTATGTGTCTCTGATATCGACTCTCTCCTTTTCGATGTGCATAGTTCGAGCCGAAAGCCTTCCTCTCCAATATACAAACGTATCGTATTACACACCTCCATATGGCCCCGCCCATTGCTGTTTTCTTGGCAAAATCACCTCTTGCAGAAGGTATAGACTTTTCATCAGTTACCGGCGCGACTTCAGGAGGTGCGCCAATGGGTGTACCAGTTATCGAGGCTGTATACAAAAGGTGAGTTACATTACTGTGAGAGCTCGTTTCGTAGGCTCAAGGTCGCTTGTGACATAGAGTAAAGGTCTTGGTCAAGCTTTCATACGGTGAGTTAGAGGTCACAGTCGGTCAGTACGGGATTGTACTGAAAGACATCATCGTTGACCGCAGGTATTTCTGAAACCGCTGGTGGCATTTCAAGCATCAAAGCTTCGACATTTGAAGAGTACCTGCCTTTCATCGGTAATACAGGCGTACCTTATGAGGGTACAGAGATCAAGATATTGTCGACCGACGGCGCAAAGAAAGGTATGTTCAGTTGGCCGGAACCAACTGCGGAAACTCACGTTATGCACAATAGCTGACTGTACCTGCTTGCAGAACTGGGCATTGGCGAGACCGGCGAGTTCCTGGTTCGCAGTCCTAGTCTAATGAGCGAATACCTGGGCAATCCTGGCGCAACAGCCGAAGCTCTGGATGATGATGGATGGTATCACACTGGCGATATCGGCTATGTCGATAAGCATCAGCAACTATACATTACAGATCGCTTGAAGGAGGTCATCAAGGTCAAAGGGTGAGACTCTCCATCTGTTGCATATAAAGTACCCCTTGTTAAGACTTTATCCTGTGCCTGCTCAGATTCCAAGTCGCGCCTGCAGAGCTAGAAGCTTATCTTGCTGGGCACCCAGAGGTCGCAGACGCAGGAGTGACTGCTGTATACTCAGAGGAAGAAGCAACTGAATACCCAATAGCATATATCGTCCCAAGAGATACTTCGATAATGGAGGCTTCTCGCAAAATGGGAGGTGTCTGTTCACAAGGCTCAGCGCTTGCACACCAGCTACGGGTATACATTGAAGAGAAGACGATCTCGTACAAGTGGTGCGTGGACTTGACCTAATCACTGATCGTGTAGACCTGACGTGCTTCCTAATGATCCCTGCTCAGGCTTCGAGGCGGTATTGTCCTGGTTGAAGCCATTCCCAAATCGCAGTGCGTCCTTCAGCTTTCTAATTTGCGTTGGCGTAAGTGACTGAACCGCTGAACTTTCCGTGTGTAGGGCTGGCAAGATCCTGCGAAAGGACTTCAAGGTTTCAGATGGTTATCATGTGGCGCTCTACCAGGCTAAGCAGCGTTCGTCGAAGTTGTAGATAAATGATGGTCGAGCAATACTGTATCATGAATGTGTCAGCACTTCAGCATGTGACGTGAAGATTGCCAGACTGCAGTCAATAAACTCTGCACAATGTAGTGAAGAGGAAAGAAGCAAGGCTGCCTGGAGCAGGACTGCACGCTTCGCCCGATCACGCGGCCTCGCTCGCAGCCACTTGCGTTAATGCGTACTTCGGGTCTTCTTGTCGCAAGCCATTCAGCTATAGACAAGTCCGGCAGTCCAGCATGTCGTGGCTTCCGTCCTTCTCGCCAGGACTGGATGCAGACATCATCCTGTCGGGCGAGGATGAGCGCAAGATTGTGGAGGTCAAGGGCGAGAAGGAGGGTCGCAAAGAGACGTGTCCTGTCTATTACGATGGCGAAAGCGTCAAGGGTCAGGTCAGTCTACACACATAGTATAATCGGGCAATGCCAGTCAATGGTGATTCGTCAGCTAACCTGAATGTTGCCTACACTGCACCTCTACCCGCACAGGTCATCATACGCGCGAAGGATGGCAAGGCAGTCAAGCACGATGGCATCAAGGTGGAGTTTGTCGGTAGTATAGGTGCGTTATGTTGTCATTACTGGAGATAATGTTGACGCTGATGCTTTGCTCTGCTTTCCCTATATTTTATTTACCGCCTTATGACGATGGGACCGTCACGGACTGCCATTCGATGCAATTGAACGATCCATGCCTATACAACAAATGAATGACAATTCATACACCAATTGTAGACCTCTTCTACGACAGAGGAAACCATTACGAGTTCCTATCGATGTCGCAAGAGCTCCTAGCAGCAGGCGAACTACGTGGCGCACAAACACTAGATTTCGAATTCAAGAATGTAGAGAAGCAATACGAGTCATATAATGGTATCAACGTCAAACTTCGTTACTTCGTTCGTGTATCTATTGCGAAACGGATAGCGGAAGTTGTCAAAGAGAGAGATATATGGGTTCATAGCTTTGTTATGCCGCCTGACTCTAATAACAGCATCAAGATGGAAGTTGGTATCGAGGATTGTTTGCATATTGAGTTTGAGTATAACAAGTCAAAGTGAGAAATCAAACCCTAAATCCTGCTGTTCTTATCATTGACGTTTTTATTCCAACTTCTGCACATCATAGATATCACCTAAAGGACGTGATAGTAGGAAAGATATACTTTCTCCTCGTGCGGATAAAGATCAAGCATATGGAGTTATCTATAATACGGCGAGAAACAACAGGGGCGCGTGAGTGACCAGTAAAGACACGAGAGGGAGACTGGACTGACTAAACTCATCGCTATTCTAGCACCTAACCAATACAACGAAAGCGAGACAATCACCAAATTCGAAATCATGGATGGTGCTCCAGTCAGAGGAGAGACTATACCCATCCGTTTATTCCTATCAGGTTTTGATCTCACGCCAACTTTCAGAGATGTGAATAAAAAATTCTCTGCTAGATATTACCTTAATCTAGTTTTGATAGATGAGGAAAATAGAAGATACTTCAAACAACAAGAAGTCACTATTTTCCGAGCTGAAAATAATTGATTGGTTTATTTAGGATGGGTCTTGAGTTAGCTGTGTAGCCTTTCTTTCTTGCATACGTTGTATTGCAGTTCATCTCGCCTTTTGAGTACTGTTGTAATACAAGGGACACTGGTGGAATCTCAAACAATCCTTTGCATCTTTGACAATGGCAACAGTATAGCTACATGCAGACTTGAAACTTTATGAATGAGATATCCGGATGGTACAGATGCGGAGACTTCCTCTAAAACCATTTCTGGGATTATGAAGAAGTCGTGGGAGGCTTGTTGATTTCCGTTATAACGTGCTCTGGCCTCTCATGGAAGCGTAGAGGCGCATATGGACCCTTCGTTCCGGGAACGATTGGGTCAGCAGCTCGCTTCTTGCGCTGTTGCTTTTGTTTTCGCTTCGGTTTTGTTCGTTTCGTTACGTCTTGCCCTGCTTCCACGCCCGAAGGTGGAGACTGCAAGTCCATGCTACCCTCTGCATCTGCCACGCTTTCTGCTGGTGTTTCGGCTTGGAGAGCGGGTGTTGGTGCGTTTTCGATATTCGACGACTGCTCAGAAAGAGTATGCGATGTTGAGGTTGTAGTACTCATGGGTGTGGTATCCTCTTGCATACTCGTCTCCTCGCTGGATTTGAGGTTCTCTAGTGTCATCATCTCGTTGATTTCTTGTATCGGTGGACATGGGATAGTTCGCGCAACCTTGCATGCCAGACACGTTGTTCGCATAACATGGACATGGCTTGGGGAAGCTGTCAAGAAAGAAAAAACCGGGGTTCAGCTGGAGCTATCTTCATAGAAATGGAGTTGAAGTAGCCTACGTAAGATCTTGGTTTTGCTCGTCAGACCAGGAATAAGCAAGGCATTGCAATTCCTACACATTGTGCGCTTGATTGCGGGATCCCTGATTGCATCGAAGGGTCAAGATTAGTCTTTAAGACATCACGCGAGTAGACAACCAGGAGAGTAGATGAACTCACATCCTCAAGACATTCTTCCTTGCCATCGTGCGGATGTCATTGACATAGTGACAAGCCAGATTGCGATGCTCAATTTGGGAAGGATGTAGTGGAAGATTTGTTTTTTGGCGCTTCTCAGTATGATTGCTGACGAAAATATCCTTCTCCTTTGGCGCAAATGATGTATTGCCAATATATAAGGGAGCCATGTTGACTTTAGCTGCGCGCCTCCGGGAACTCTTCTTTCTCTTATTTAATTTCACTTTGATCTCTTCAGGCGTAAGACCTTGCTCATTCCAGCATTCAAGGAATTCCTCAATGTGTTTGCCTCGCAGTTTATCGAACTCGTTATTGATTTCTGGTTTACGAGGGCCTCTCTTGGATGCTGGTACAGCAGCTTTCGTTTCTGCTTGTATTGCAACTCTGTTTGTAGGATCTTCACCTGGCTGAGTAGAGATGAATTGTCCTTTTTGTACCATATCATGTGCTTGTTTATATGTAGATGCCTGCTTTTGGCGCTCCTGAGCAAGGCTAGCTGCATCTTGGGTAACCTTTGACGTAGAAGGCGTTGGTGTGTACAAGGCCCCACTAACGAGGACAGCAGCTTGATGCAGGAAGTTCATGCGCTGGATGATTTCCCTGGGAGGCAGACAATTAATTGAGGTTGTAATGAGTTGCATCTCACGCTGCCTACTTGTTTGGAACAGATATCGGCTTGCTGCTCTGAGCTTGTCCACCGCTATTCGACTTCTTGCCCATCGTGGCCGGCTGATAGTTACGACTCGAGGCCAGCAGCGACTTGCGCGGGATGTCAAACCACTTCAGTCGGTCTTCGGAGCACTGCGCAGTGCTGCATAGTCCATGACATTCACGTCTGCTCCAAAATCACAAGTTGACACGAGGGCAAGGTGGTACTGCGCGTTTCTTTGAGGTGTGTCACTTCTTCTTTGCTTCTTTCCTCTCAAAGCTGGCCTGCAAAGGCTCCCCTTAAGAGAAGACTCTACTGTCTCTCCATTATCATTACGACAGCAGCAACACCACACTCTTTCTCGACTGGCTTACCCAAGATACAAGTTTCTGCAGCTCTGTCAAACAGCTGTGGCTGTGGGTGGTGGTGCACTACGACGAGTGCAGGTCATTGAGCAGGACACGACAGCGGTAACGGTGCAGCCTGTCAGCATTACAACAAGCAACAAACGCATCTACACTGGCCTGTCTTCACCATACTGCTAGAACTTTGGGCCGGAATCGACACCCTCGTCAAAACTACGCGCCTCTTCGAAATACTATCACACAGACTGCGGGCAGGTCTCAGTCTGGAAACGATACTCAAGCAACAACAGCAGGAGCACGTTTGTGAAGACTAGGACGTAGTACTACCCATTGCTCAGGACCAAACTACTTGACTACCCGTCAAGCTATTCTTTATAGAAGCCCGCCTGCTTCGCTGTCACCTGACGCCACGTTAGAATTATTCCGTCAACTTGGATAACGATAACAAACCATAGCCTCTCCGCCAATTGCAAGTAGTTTAAGAACTGGAGCCCAAACAAGACCTGTGCAAACCTCACCATAATACCAGGAGGCTCCCTCATTTGGGCCTTGCATAGAAGTCAAGGCTTTGGCGGCCAGCCGCCTTCGTATATTACAGCACGACCATGACATCGACAGCGATGGATGTATCGACGACTATGGACGCCGCAGCCTCCTCGGCATCACTGTCTTCACTGCTAGCAAGTGCATCGAGCGTCCTGGCACAAGCGAGTAGTGCCTCTGCGAGTGCTGCCAGCGTCATGGCATCGGCAACTGGTGGAGCTACTGCTGCAACACAGCGGCCCGCAAGCTATAAGGTGAGGCGAACTTGGGATAGAGAAAGACAGGCGGAAACTGTCTTCCGGGATAGCTCGGCGCAATAGGCTGCTTTGAAAGCGCTTCAGCGAGTACTGAATCTGGAGTCGCGGAGTCACGCTCGCCACACTTGGTCGAGCACGTGCCCATCCTGCGCCTAGCTTCACATCTACAGAAAAATACAGCTAGAACACTGCATTTACTGAGACGTTTTACCCCCTCCTTCTTCCTCAGATCATCGGTGTCGTGCTTGCAGTGACGTCTGGCCTCTTCATTGGATGCTCTTTCGTCTTCAAGAAAAAAGGGTGAGTGGGTTGCGCGAAATCAAATGAGATACCGAAGTCTAATCTCCTGCCTCTATTCTCAATCAAAAAGCCTTCTCTCGATGCAAAATAAACCCGGCTTTGTGGCTGGAGAAGGTCATGCGTACCTGAAGTCGCCGATGTGGTGGACAGGCATGATCTGTAAGGCGACGTTCTGTTTTGTCATAAGCCGAAGTAGAAGACAGCTGACACCATCCATCCGCGCAGTAATGATTATCGGCGAAATTTGCAATTTTGTTGCCTACGCTTTTACGGATGCAATCTTGGTTACCCCGCTAGGCGCCCTTTCCGTTGTAGTCTGGTATGTTCGTAGGAGATGAGCAGATTATTCAAGTGCTAAGCTCGATGCTGATCCGCCTGTTTTGCGTTAAGCGCCGTTCTGTCATCAATATTCCTGAAGGAGAAGCTTACTTTCTTTGGCAAAATCGGTTGCGTACTCTGTATCATCGGCTCAGTAGTGATAGCTCTAAATGGACCAGAATCTCAAACAAAAGCTACGATCAGAGAATTCGAGAAATTATTTCTTGGTCCTGGTTTCTTAGCATTTGGAAGTATACTTATTGTACTTTCGCTGGGTCTGATATTCTGGGCTGGACCACGGTATGGAAAGAAGAATATGCTAGTCTACGTATGTCAATTCCGATCGAGATATCTGTTCTGTTACACGAGAAACTGATTTCACATGTTTTCGAATATTTTAGATATCTATCTGCTCCATGATTGGAGGGTTATCTGTTGTGTGTACTAGTGGACTTGGAGCTAGTATTTTGACTTCCATAAATGGAAACAATCAGTTCACTTATTGGTTCATATACTTCATCTTGGTGTTTGGTAAGAGGTCATTTGACTGATTGCTCATGGTGATCTTTGCTGATATACAAATCTCCTCCAGTTATAATCACTCTTTTAACCGAAATTAATTACCTCAACAAGGCATTAGAGCTTTTCAATACAGCGATGGTCACTCCCATCTACTTTGTTTTGTTTACTGGCTGCAGTGAGTCCCTGTTCCTGCATGACTAACATCCAATGGTCGCCTACTGACGGATTCATTTCGCTTATTTTCCCTGTAAAGCCCTCATTACCGATGTAATCTTGAACAAGGGTTTCAATGCACCTGCTACCAAGATTGTCACGATGGTATTCGGCTTCTTCGTTATTTGCTGCGGCATCACGCTATTGCAAATGAGCAAGATCGATCCGAAGGAACTCGAAAACAAAGTCAAACTTGATCGTCGAGATACTATGCTTCTTCGAGCTGCAACGACAGCAACGCGTGCCGGCCAAGGTAGTGACCAGGGCGACCCCGAGAAGGATAGGAATCTAGACCTTGAAGATCCAGGTGTGGATTCTGTAAGAGGCTTTGTTGGTCTGGCTGGAAGTATACATCGCGCGGTGTCAGCTCGTCGAACGATATCCAGAAGGCGCCAAAGTCATTTGAGTAGTATACATGAAGATACTCCGTACATCATCGATGAGAACGGTCAAGTCGTAATGATGGAAGGCGATGGAAGCAGAAACAAGAGGCGTCCCCCTCATCTAACTACGAATGGCTTGGGTTATGGGGTACAAAGGCATCAGCTTTACGATGCACCTATGCCACATGATGCGCACGACAAAATCTCATTACATTCGAAGGCAACCTCGCCGACTTCAGAACATGGCACACATGGACATGGCATAACTACCAATATCAAGAGCCCAACCAAGATCAATTTCAGCGAACAAGTGACAGAACATCTCTATCCCATGCCTGGGCAAAGTGGCTCGGTTATACATCAGCAACATTCTCTCCACGACAATAGCCAAAGCACGCCTCAACGAGGCGTTTCTGAATTCGGTCAGCATCTTTTGCCCGGGGCTCGTCAAACACCTGTTAGGCGCGACACTGCTCAATCGAGTGTGACGAACTCATCCATCATCGACGCTTACTCTCCGACCGCGCATCGCTTCCAGCCATCTGAGCCATCGCGGCCTGCACCAGTGCTGCGTGCTCAATCGAACGCGACATCAACAACAGCAGGCAGCAGTGGGCGAAGCACAGCAACTGCCGGCTCAACGGTCAGATCAGATAATGATACCAGATCACTCACTCAGTCGATCATGGATCACTTCGCTTCTGAAACGAGACGGACGGGTTTACGGTCAGATGATGCATTGGCGCCACACTCACGATATGAGAAGCCTAAAAGTCCGACTAGCCGGCATTTCTTTTCTAGAAACAGAGGGAGAGGCTATGAAGATGACGAAGAAGAGACTGCTGGATTAGTGGGTCATGAAGCTGAGATTGCTGGATCACAGCGGGATGGTCTTCATTGTGCTGGAAGGCAACATGAAGACGATTCTGGCCGCACGAGTCCAGATAGAGTCTCTGATAATGATGGAGATGAAGAAAGTCTAGACAGTAGGGGAATTGAGTCAATGTCGAGTGATACGGAAGTATATCAGATGCGAGGGAGTCTCTCGACACCACGAAGGCGGTTATAGCCGTCATAAGCTGTCCGACTGCGGTGCATGAGCAGATTTTGACGTTTGCGACACGTTATCCTTTTTCAGTATGTACCATTAGCTTCATCACCTAGAGAAACATACATGTAGCATCTATAGAGCATCGACTTCAAGTTACGTGACGACCGGTGGACAAGTCTGATACATGCGCAATTTCGCAAGCGAGCTCCGATACACTCGAACGGTGCACAGGTTCTAGGAGTGTCTGACATATTCCAAGTGCGAAGTGTATCTTATTGCTGACCGACATCCAGGAATGACATTGATTACGACGGTCAGAAATCGGATGATGCAATTTTTACTAGCTACAATGTGAATAGAACGTGACTTATTCTTGAATACTGAAATTCATTACTATGCTAATGCAGAAACGAGAATGAAGAATGCGAAAACGTAAGAGATTAAAGCATGAAGATTGAAAAAATGACTTGTTTTGCCGCATGTCAAACGATGTGAAAGGAGGAAATTACTGTTTTATGTTTAGCTTTACCTTTTGAGATTTGGGTATATTGTGACGAACGTGCATTGATCTACAAGAGAACGTCATGAAGTCGAAATAGATGCTTTGAACATTTGGGCCTTAACGAATTGTTCGGCTTTGCAGAATTCGTGAAAGGTTGGATCTGGTAGATGGAGAGACTAGCTAGCGAAAGCGTAAATACCTCCTTGACGCCTGTGTATCTTCGCCACTACGACCAGAAGAGATATCTTCGGGGGTGGCTTTAGTATTGGGAATCTGTTGGACTGTGTTGAGACTCTGGACTATCGAGTGACAGAGAAGCAAATGAAGACGGTAACCCAGCGAGTGGAAGCCACTCATAATTCTGCGGTAGATGTGAACGATCACAATCTAACGAAGTGGAGTGATGTAGTTGGCTATTCAAAGCTAGCGAAGAAGAAGGGTCACTAGAACGTTGAGGAGGAGGAGGAGGAGGAGAAGGAGGATTAAAAGAATCATCTATAGCGATATAACTTTGTTTTTTAGGTTTATAAGGTGAATGGTTCATATAATCAAGATGATGATTCGACAAGAAAAAGGAACTTGATTTCGAAGGTGATTCAGGTAATAATATAGGAATATGAGGTACCGCACCACTACCGTTTTCGAACGTATTCATCATATCGAATTGGGAAGATCTTCGATTACGACTTGGAGGTCTTTGAATAGGAGGGAAAGCCTCCAAAGGAACAGAAGGTCCACCATGTCTATCACCGAAAGAGTTCTCAAATGAAGAAGAAGAGGATGTGGTAGAATAATTACTATGTCCAGCTTCCGATGATATTGATCTTCTATGACCTGATTGTGGTGTAGGAGAACGTAATCTTGGTCTACTTGTTAAGTGCGAACCTGAACCGCTAAAACCAGAACCATGATCATACCTATCGAGTAATGGTGTAGCAATAGTTGAAGTACGTCTTTTTCGCGGCGTGGTGTTGTGAGAGATTCCAGGTGATGGGAAAGTTCCAAGGGGAGGTAACACGCCGAGTGGAGGGAGAGCTCCTAATGTTCCGAATGGAGGGAGTGTTGCAGAAGGATTACTAGTTAAGGAAGGTAGAGGTGGTAGTCTTGATGATGAACCGCTTCCAAATGACGCGAGAGAAGGTGGTGGTCGTATAGAAGGTGAACTACCACTAGCTGCACCACCACCAATAGAAGGAGTTCTACTTCTTCTAGGTACAGCAAAAGTTTCCGATGAGCTCGAAGATCCAGGAGCAGGTAATAGAACGCTAGGATACGTTGAAAGTGAAGTAGAAAGTGGATGGATGGTAGTTGACAATGAGGATGAAGAAGGTAGCACAGCAGAACCAGTAGGAGAAATTCTAGCGACTATTCTAGCGACTATAATGGCATTCCTGAACGTTGAGAAATCGTTCGTGGTTGCTCCGAAATAAGAGCCAAACCACAGCTCGATTCGTACCGGTACCATTTCCCTCGAATGATGACGGAAATGGTAGTGGCCGACTGTACAGTTAGAGGGATTCGAAAGTAATTGAACCCCATTTCAGCGCTGTCGCCTTCGAGAGTTAAGAATATATAGTAAGATAGACCTCACCTATAGACCGCATATCCTTGACGGGTACAGTCAACTCGGCGAATGGCAACCTTGCCAATTCGACCGGTGTTAGGGGAAGGCCATTAACAGGCGGATTCATAGGGGAGAATAGCTTCCTGTAGACATAAATTCGGACAAGATAAAAGTCAAGGAAGCGTAAGTCATAGCCGGAGAATAAGATCGATGGGAAATCAATAGCAAATTCAGCACTCACATCGAAAAATTTCTCCATTTCTCTCGTTCTAGGGGGGATGAGGAGGAGAGGCAAATTGAGGTTTCAGATATTATTCGTGCATGAGGTACGAAATGTGATTACTAGGGTCAAACTTACCAGTAAGAGGGAGATAGTAGGTCAAAGACTGTTTGCACATCTCATGAGGATGGTAGCCGAAAGTGCGTAAGCATTCTTGCTATAATCAAAAACAGAGCATCCAATCAGTCATTTCTTCCTTCTGCAGATCTCAACCAGGATGGCAAAATCAAATAGAAAACTCACAGAAGCTCTACCAATTTTGAAATCCTGACTCATGATCAAGGTAACATGGTTTGAAATAGTGGGCATACTATCATCCAATTGACCTAACGGAGGGTATGTGATTTTAGAATGAAAAGTCTGATCTAGCGATGGATAACTAGATGATGAGGGTCTGGCACTTGAAGATGAGGGTGGGAAGAGGGGATCATCATCGAAGACTGGAGTGTGGGCGCCTTCGAGTGATTCACGTGATGATAGGTGTTAAAGAGGGGAGATTGAGATGAGAGAAAGAGAGAGGGAGAAATAGAGAGAGGAAGCGATGGAGGAGCCGAAGTTAAGGAACAATCAATATTCATCAGTTTCTTCCGCTCCCATCAAGCGAAGACCAACAGAACGAAGGAAGAGAAGGTACATGAAGACAAACTCACTCGTCAAATGATTAATATTCAATTCCCTATCCTTTTTTTCTCTATATAATCTTAAGAACAATTGAGCTTGATCAGAAGGAATACCTTGTAAACATTCTTCCGGTGATTTTCCTCTTTTTAAACATTGATTGCAAGGTCTCATTCCTTTACCACATTTTAAATGACTTTTTTTACATGGTAAACAAGCTGTTGTTCTTGGAGTTATTATATCTAGTTTTGATGTGGAAGAGGAAAAAAGATTTGTATCCTGAGGTGGTGGTACTGTCATTGCTCCAGGGCGATTTGAGGAAGAAGGACCAGAGAGCGAAGGTAATGGAGGGAAAACAGGATGATGTTGGTGAGTCATCGACGGTGTTCGAGGATGACGAGGTGGAGGAAGAATGCCCGCTCCTGGATCGATGCGACTTGTGTTACTGCTACCACTCGTGGGAAGTGTAGAGAGTGGCGGCAGACCCAGAGGCGGGAGTGGCAGACCTCCGTGATAGCTCATGGTGATGTGATCTTGATGAGGTGGTCGTCAAGGATATGTGTGTGCCTAGATGGGATGCATCATCTTGATATGCACGAGTCAGCAGGTATCGATGGAATGATGAGGGAGTGAAATTTTGTGATGGGATCTTGTCGCGTCTGTTTGGCACGTGAGATTGCGTTGATGCAGAAGAGGCGGCGATGATGGAGGAAGGGAAGAGGGAGTTCGATATTTCACCTTCGTGGGATAGATGTGAAGAAGAGATGAGAAAGAAGAGAAGAGAAGGAAAGAGAGGAGGAAAGAGTTTAAAAAAAAGAAAGAAAGAATTTGCTGCAGGTCATTCTCACTCTTTTTCGTCGACAAGAACAGTTGACCGTCTCGGCCGAGTGAGACAGGAACAGCCCTTCACATGACGCACTGACGGCACAGCAGGAGGACGATCATTGAACTGTTCTATGTGATTCTGATGCTCCTGTCCTTTCCGTCCTCCGTCTCGTCGTTCAGTTGATGATGCGGGTTGATGAGGGTGCCCTGCTTCTCGCGGGTATATCGGGAGGCATTGTGTAGACTGATGACTCGGACATGTGAAACCTCCGCAATCTGTTGCCTTGACGACGTTCATTATTTGTACCCGTCTAGAATGCCTCCGTAGGGCTCTAGCTAGCTTGCCTCTACCGTACTAGGAAGCTTCAAATTGATGTAGCAGAAGCATACCGTAGGACGAAGATTGGAGTAGAGTTTCATCATCTGGATGAAGCAGCACTAGAAGCAAGAAGGCACAGTTAGCGAACGAAACTGATGTGCGATGGTACCGTATGCGTGTGCAATCGACTGACCGGGTGCAAGTTTGACAGATCCCACCCAAGCCATCCACCTCACAACATCCCCTCGAAACCCCGCGGCTACGTTTCATGTCCCTCCACACATCTTGCAGCCCTCCAAGCCATTGACGTCGCCATCTCATCCCGTAGCGGAGTGTCCTACTTCAAGGGAAGCATCGCGGCGCTGCATGCATCCATCCGTCCATCCCCGGGATGCTTCGTTGTCTGTCTGTACATTGTAGTATCCCTGGCAGTGTCCATGCCTAGCAGTTGTACGTGAGCGTCCCTTCTGCGCTGCGAAACGTCCCTCGTCAGGCATCGAAGAGAATTTGAGCACAGCTTTGGACACCGTGTTTGGCTCATTCGCATGTATGGGGTAGGGCATCTGATCAACCTCCATATTAGCGATGCTTGAGTAGGTAAGCTAGCTCGTCTATCGTTCTGACAGTGGAGACACATCTAGCTGTAGTATGGACTTCCCCTAGCTTTGTCGGATTTGATTCCTTGAGAAAGGGAAGATGTACTGCTGTACCTCCTCAACTCTTTCGTGGGGCTGGAGAGCATACAACGCTAAACGAAAGAGAGATGATTGGGTTGAGTAGGATCAAGGCAGAAGTGCATGAACGCTCACTTACATCAAAACAACGCGTTCCACGCTTATGAAAAAAGGTTGCTGCTCAACCCTTTGAATTCAGTTTCACACTTGCGGATTTCAGCCGAGTATTCTGATTACTACCTAGTACTCGCATCCAAACCTTGCTTTCACGCGGTCGCAAGCGGACGAATCGTTTCTGAAGAGGAAGAGAGTAATGTAAAGTGATGGCCTGTACGGAATAGAGATGCAAGCCTTTCAAAAACCCCATCGTGAATTGCACGTTTGATGGCATCTTTCCCGAACTCTAGCGGTGCTCAGTTCGTCGGAAGTGCCAATATTGTAGACCGAAAGGTTTCTGTGTATGCAAATATGTATTTTGCATTTTGCCAGCTGGTATCAAAGTGGGAGCTGGCTAAAATCTAACTGCCCTCCCTCAAGTAGGTAAGAGCAAAAGATGAAAGGTCAAAAGTCGCGACTGCTTTCTGCAGCAGGGGTGGCGAGCAATTTCAGGACAATCGCTCTGCAGTATCTAAGGCTCAAGGTGAGAAGCCAAACTAGTCAATCTACTTCTGAGAATGATCTCTGTACGAGCCAGTGGTCGCGTAATGAAGTCTGAGGCTCCTATTTGCACGAGCTAGTCATATCAAATCGCCACTCTGGAAACAAGAAAGCCGGTTCAAGCTTTCCGAGAAGTTTGATCTTTGTTGCTCTTCTATGCGTTCACTGGATGCAACTTCATGCAAGCGTAGTGTCGTCTTCAATATCACATATCAAGCAGTATATCAGATACATACCATCAATAACAAATTATTGCAATGTCCATAAAAAGCTGATGATGCATGATCCGCTTCTCATAGCTGAAGAACTGAAGCTTTGCGATGGTACAACGGGCAGAGAAGAATGCGAGATGATACTTGTATAGTTCTTCGCATCTTGATCATCACAGGCAATCGTCTGATCTTGAAAATGCACGGGCGGAAGGTATCCGTTTCTTCCTCATCATCGCTTTGTGCTGCAGTGCCGGCAGTCATATCGGGGAAAACGGGCTGGAGCATGACACGGAGGGCGCACAAGTCTGCCAGGCGTGCAGCTTGCTTCTGACAACAAGTTATCTTCTCGAAACTGCCATACCAGCTCTCTTTCGCTTTGTTCCCAACATCCTCACGCAATTTGCAGAGAACTTAGGGTTCGGAATCGCACGCAAGAAAGTGACGCTGGTGGACTTGTGTTCCTTCTTATCGACAGCACAACAGCAAGACATTCAACGACACCCTCAAACAGCAAAGTGTAAGACTCAAGTTTGGCAAAGCAGCTTGGACAGGTGTCAGACGAGGCCAACAGCGCAGCTGTCAGACGGGATTGCCTGTCCTGCTTTGAGGGGGCGTTCCATCGTACGCGAAGTTTTGGCCAGTCATCCGCTAACCAAGTGCAAAGGTGCCTCGGACTGTCAATCATAAGAAGGACGTGCAGGATAAAGTGAGTGGTCAGCCCATACACGGTTCTTAATCGAACTCTCCAGCTACTCAACTTGAATTGCCTGCAGCGCACCTCTCTACAGAATCCCTTTGGTCACGTGAAGACTTTGGTTGATCCAATACGCCCTCACATCGCGACCATCTAAAGCCACAAGAAGAATGATGAGCAACACATGAGCGCTATGAGCTTCTGACATCTCCATCCTGTCTCTGTGGGGTTTCTCCTGTTGTGATGGTTTTTCTCACAACACAGTTTCCAAGGCACTGGGTCTCTCTCTCGCGCAACATACACAGAACCCAAGAGAAAGTGAAAAGATATGCTACCACTACCAAGATCACGTACATCATCTTTCTCCTCATCCTTCAATCCACTCATAGGTCCATCCGATACTCATTACCGCGCTCTCTCCGTTCCTCCTCCTTCAAGTTTCAACAGCAACAATTCAATTGGCACCAGTATCAATGGCGGTTCTGTTGGGGGATTCAGTACTCTTCCTACTAGGATATCAGGAAAAATCACAGCATGTAAACCATGTAAGACATCAGGCAAAATATGTAGATCAGGTCAAAGACCTTGTATTGCTTGTCTTACTTCTGGTCAGAAAGATTTATGCATACAAGGGATGAGAGATGATTATCATGCTGAAAAATTGCGTGAATTGTCTCCGAAAAGTAAGCATGCTTTTTTGTTCTTTGGATTTTTAAATTCAACTCTCCATTTTTTCCAAATAATATTTGGGCGAGGTGGAGAGGAAAGAATAAAGAAAATAAACAGTTTTACTGATTCTGTATTCCCTGTCTATTTCCTTTCGTCCCTCCTAATACACAACTATCATTCCCGAAAAAACTGGTTAAAACAATTTTTGAGTAAACAGAATCACACGCTAAACCAATATTCGATGATCAACCTATGTTTCCACCTTCTTCAGATCCGCCTCAACTTAGAAATAGATTTGGTTATAAATTTCCAATACATTTGGAAAAACCTTTAACTTATCCTCCTTTGGGTTCTTCACTCGAACATGTTGCTGCACCTAGAATCAAAACTCAAGTTTCGATGGAAATGACAAATCCTGTTTTCATGGTGTTGGATTTCGAGTTTAAGATTGGTAGAGCTTCTGTGAGTACCTTTCTTGGACTTGTTTGGTTATGTTCCTCATCTAGAGAAAATTCACATTGACATATGTAATTTGCCTTGTTCTCCCTGTGCTTTCTTTTGAGCGGGACAGCGCGATTGCTTGCCCCTATTTGGCAGTCACCCACATGAGATGCGAGGACAGTCTTTTGCAACGCATTTACCTATTACTGGTAAGCTTCGTAGCTATCAGTGTGTCTTACATATGTCCAATATTTGACTTTGTTACATTCCCTGTCAGAGCGAGAGCGGTGGAAGAGTCTCACCAAGTATGAACGCAACATGTGCCTTACATTCAGATTGAGTATCTCAGGCTCACTGTATTCCTCCTGTCTTGTGCAATGTGACCACAGGTTGCTATTCAGTCAAACAAAACTTCCAGATAACTTCCTCGAAATACCTCCTGTAGAACTGTCTCGGTTGACGTGGGATCAGCTTAAAGCACCTGTCCAAGGTTTAAAGCCTGCTGGTAAGTCGTAAGACTTTGACCTCTTTCTTCCCGTCTTGTAACCAAAAGATCATGCATACCTTAGTTAACGTATGCATGGTTCGCAACGACAGGCAAGCAACTTATGATACGTCATAAAACAGGAGAAACAATACCTGTTCAAATTGTCATTTGGTTCGGCTCATGTTATGGAGCTACAGCGAGCGATTATTCTTCTTTCAAACAAGCTATTATTCTGGCTAGAATCACGCCTTTAAATGCTGCATCACCTAATGCCACAAGGATAAGACCAGCTCATCCATCTGGTGGCTTGTTGGGATTCGATGGCCCGTCTGGTAACGGAGCTGGAACTGGCACTTTGCCTAGAAGACGTAATCTGTCTTTCACTGGTGGAATTACTCTGCCGCCTCCTTTGCCTCCGCTCTACATGGCAGGCGAAGGATTTGCTCCTCTTCCACCTCTACCCCCTATAGGCTTCTCGAGTGCCTTACAACCCCTACCACCTTTACCAAGTCAAAGAGCACGCAGGCCATCCGGGTCATTGGCACCTCTACCACACGAAGGGTTGGCGTCAGGTTCGGATCTAAGTTTACCACCTCTATCTAGACCCAGATCAAGAACATCCTCACTACTAGGACAACATAGTAGATCTTTGTCAAATGGTCCACTTACAACTTTCCCTTCTAGCTCATATGAAAAACCAATGGCGATCCCTCCCGTACCAATAGATGAATTCCCACCTTTACCAAGACCTGCATCACGAAATAAAAGATGAAAAAAAAGATATCTTTCGAACGTCACTCAGAAAGAAAAGTGTCATTATCGAACAATGTTCTGTTACATTATACTTGATACCTTTCGTAATTTCCATTGTCAGTTTCAGTAATACGTCAGAAGCAATTTTTGTCAATAGCGCAAATCGATGAATTGCAATGGTTCGAAGAGCAGATACGCTTTCAGTGGCAGTCATACTTCAATTGGCGTAGCCCCTTGATATGCATTGCTGTAGTATTGAGCTTCTGGCTCGAATGTTACTTGTGCATATGCTGACATCAAAGCAAGCTTTTTGAAACACGCCCCCGCATGATTTGCCTCAATACCCTATTTTCGACCCTCTCGATACCAATCACTGCCTTCCGCCTCTCTGATTCTTGCTGAGTTCGACGACTGCCTCTTTAGCGCTTTCAAGGTTGTTCGGCGTGCCGAGGAAAATGACTGACAATAGAGAAACAGCGACATTGTAAGAGATCATATACCTAGTATATGATCATGATGAAGAAAGTATGCTTACCTTGATTGGCGCCTTGTCTGCCTTCAACTTCAGCAGAAACACCAAGAGCGCGAAGCTTATCAAGTCCGCTACCTTGTCGGCCGACAACTATCAAGAACCATCAGCACAAAAACAATCTCGACTTCGGGCGCCTGGTAAGAAATAACTCACTTCTTGGAATTAGCGATTGTGGTACAGTCAGAACACCGCGATGTGTAAGGGTCTTGCACTGCTCGACCGCGGAATTGACCATCTTCTCAACGCGGTCAACCTTTTCCTCGTCGTTTCCTCGGATGTTCCAAGGAATAGGTGTATTGTCGGCATCTTCTTCGATCAAAGGAGTGACTTCCCAATCGAATTCGTCATCTTCCTCATCATCAGCGTCGATTCGAGCTGCCTTGGCAGCACCGTTCGCACCATTGCTTTGAGCAGGCCGAGGTGCGTTCGAAGGAGGCTTGACATCGCCATGATCGATACGGATGCCATTGGGCAGCATGCGGAAGAACTTACCACCTCGTGCAACGCGTGGATGCAAGTATGCAGGGACTTCAACAGTCTTTGTGATGGCTGCTGATTGCGGCTGTCTTTGCTGACGACCAGCACCACCCTGCGGCACCGAATCCGCCTTCTCCTGCGGTAGTCCGGAAGATCAGCACTGGATTCCGACGGAAGTCTAAGACAAGAGAAGAAGCCCCACCTTCAATTCAGCGGCTGCAGCTTCACATGAAGACTTCGAGCCCAGAATCTTGATAAGATCACTTTCTGGTGCATCGGCAACTTCATCGGCATTGACAAATTCGCCAGCTGACTTGAATTCTTGCCTATTAGAGAAGATAACTTTGACATTGTGCTTCTTCTGGATCTCGTTGATTCCAACACCGCCTCGACCAATGATGCGGGCGTGTGCACTCTGTGGAATAGCGACGCCATACACAACTCGATCTTTGACGGTGCTAGCGACTTTCTCAAGCTCTTCCTTTATCTTCGTCGCTACTGCAGTGGGACCACGGATGGTGACTATTTCGGAATCTTCACCTGCTCTAGGGAAGCGAACCATAGAGTTCAAAGCTCGTTGATCGCTTGGTCCGCCGCAGCGAGTGATTAGATCCCGGACTACAGCAGCGCGTCAGTGGGTGGACAATACTAGAAAAAGTCACCACGATAAAAAGTTTCAGACTCACTATTCTGTCCGCCTCGCCCGACAATGCTGGCATGTAATGAGCGCTCAATTGGAATTTCGAAAGTGACCTCATCCTGAACTTCCGAAACGATGGCCTGAATAGCCTTTTTAGCAGCAGCAATAGCAGCTTTTGTACCTCTAATAGTGAAAGTGGCGTCAGTACCAGGCTTTTCGTTATCCTTTTTGGAGATATCAATTTCCGCGCCTGAATCGGTCTGCAGTTCTCTGATGTTCGCGCCTTGTCGGCCTATAACTCTAGCCAGGGCACGACCAGGCACATTGATGGTCTGTGATTGATTGTGCTCCTTCTCGTACTCCATAAGCTCGACAAGCTCCTTCTTCGCACCATCGACACCCTTGCGACCTCCCCTAATCGTGATCGTATTGTTGTCGCGATCACTGTCTTCTGAGGCATCGGCTCGCGGGAAGTTGATGCGAACAGAGTATTTGTTTTCAAGTCGCTGTGCATAAGCTCCTTGCTTGCCAATGAGGGCGCCTCGTTCTAGACCAGCCGGCATGTGCACCGAAACGGTAGTTTCATCGGCCTGGCGAAAGGGTAAAGAAGTTCAGCTGGACATTCAATACTCGAAAACGTAAAAAGGCATACCAGCTGTTCGATCTGTCTTTGTATTCTCTTCTTCGCCTCTTCAACATTCTCCTTTCTGCCCTGAATCTTGACATGGCTTTGCGATGAAGCAGTCTTAGCCTTCTTGCCCTTGACTACAGTAGTATCGCCGGCCTTGTTATTTGATGCAGCACCACCTTCATCGAAGTCGATGCGGACGCCCAATTCCTCTCGCAGCTTCTGCACGCCTGCACCACCCTTTCCAACGATATGCGAAACAAAGCGTTGTTCAACATCGAATTCCGAAACCTGCATTGAGCCAAATATGTCAATTTTAGGCTAGTTAGTAAGTAACGTACATAGTATACATTACTCACATAGCTGTTGACGATTTCATCGTTCTTTGCCTCCTCAGCAACGCGCTCGATCTCCTTGGCGACTCGCTTGACTTCGTCGCTGGGACCTCTGATGACAACCTGGTCTTCAGCTCCGCCTTCTGCATTCTTGCCAAACTTGACATTTACAAGCCTCTCTTCATTTGTGCCGATAAGCGCGTTAAGGGTGGTTCCAGAGGGTCCAATGATATGCCTATGTAGATTAGCAGGAATAGTCAAAGTCTGAGTAGTGATATCAGCCGCTTCTTTGGCTAATTTCGTGACTTCTTCCTTGACGCCAGCTAATACTTGAGCAGCAGCAGACTGATCAGATCCGACATATACGAGATGGACTTGACGGTCCTCAGCAGAATCTGAGGCACCTTGTTGTGGTGGGAAGACGACTTGTACCTTGTTCTTCTCTTCGAAAGACTGGATGCGCGATCCCTTCTTGCCGATGAGGAATCGATGTAACAAGGGTTCAACTTCGACAGTATCGAGAGACGATGGAGGTAGCTCCTTTAGGACGTCCAAAACTTTGGCACGGGCATTGGCAACTGCAGCTTGAGGTGAAGTCTTGCCGGATGAAGTAGCGACGATATCGATGGTAGTATGAGGGTCGTTCGACCGGGGAATGAAGATCTGAACTCCCTCTTCATCTGCAATCTTGCGTAGCTTGGCTTTGGTGAGGAGATACCTAGCAATGGCTTTGGGGTAGGTAGCAGGCGTGTTGATACCGTGTATAGCAGCGAGATCTACGACATCGACGCTGGCCGCATTGGCAGCTTGCATGACCATCTGAAGCGCTTCGACGAGGTTACCAGACGGTCCTCTGATGGTGATCTGATCGCTCGGGTTGGCAGCAGGTGGTACTTCTACGCTGCAGGAAGTAGCGCTTAGGATTTGATCCGACACTGGAGGCAGGACGAATCTATGTTGTCTCTTTGACAAGGTCATCGAGAGAGTCTGAGTCGTACGAGCCAGTTCCGAGGCGGCATTGGTGATAGCATCGACTGCTCGAGTGACTGCCTCTCTGTCACCAACAAGGGTGATGGCAGTGTCTCGTTCGTCTTTGCCTGGAGTAGCTGCGTCTTCTCCGTCAACTGCGGTACCGGCCGAGGCTCCTCTTGCAGCACCGGCTCTGAATTTCCATACAGGCGGAATCCTGATGTCGACATTGGACGCATCCTCTTCGGGAACAAGTTCACCACGTTGGTACTTGTTGCTGAGCAGATGATACAGTTCCAGGGGTACGGTTGTGACTTTGGTGCTGGTTCGGGATGTGCGTTCAGAGACAATGGCTAGAATGCGGGCTTTGGCTTGGGCTACAGATGGCATGTCTCCGTAAAGGTTGACAGGGATGAGAGGGTCTTCGGCTTCTTCATCATTTTCGTAGGCTGGCTCGTCAGAGGCCGGGGCGATGTTCTGGCCAACATCGCGTGGGATCTGGATGTTGACACCGGTCTCTTCAGTGATAGCTTTGAGATTCTTGCCTGGGGGTAGGGGGAAGGAAACAATAGCATCAGATATGGAATAGACGTACTGTGAGGGTGCGAAAAGAAAAGTACCCTTGGATCCGATGATGAAAGCACGCGTGCTTGCGGGAACTTGGAGGGTTTCGTTAACCTTCTTTACAATCCTTCCGAGCAGGTCACGCTTGACTCGTTCAAGGTCCTGTTGACGCTGTGCCTTAATGAGAAGAGTAGTGGTACCTTTAGCAGTGCTGGTAGAGGATTCAACCTTTACTCCGTTGTATCGGGCCATAAGCTGGGATAGGACGCCGCCAAGAGTAGTAGGTTCGGGTTCTCTGTTCGAGTATCCGCCTTTTGGACCGGTTGTAGGAGGGGGTGCCGTAACGTTAATGCTTGCAGTAGATAGTACCAAGCTCTCTGTGAACAAGTTGGACTGTGCGAGTGCAGCTGATGGAGCAGCGGCGGCAGCAGAAGCTCTTGAGCGAGCAGCTGCACCCCATCCAGCTCCACCGGCAGCAGAGGAGGACGAAGGAGCCGATGGAGCACCGAGCGAGGGGAAAGCAGTCTCGCTGTCGAGATCTAGGCGTTTGTTCTTGTTCTGTTGCTGCTGGTTGCCGGAGCCAGATGCGGCCTCGGCGCTAGCACCGTTGCTGCCAGAGATACCGTTGGACCCAGAGGACTCGGACTGCTCATGGATCTCTTTGAGGAGATGAGCTCCTACGGAGTAGCTGTTGCTGTCGGCATCAGTGCTGCCAGCGAGCAAGCTGTTCGAGGACGCGGAGCCCGAGGCACGAGCTCCAAGACCTCCAGCGGTAGCGGGAGGAGTGTAGAGCGAAGGGAAGTCGTTGTCCATGGTGGTCCAGAGAGCCGAGTACGATTGAAGAATTGACCGACGAGAGTATGCGAATGCAGCACTCCAAGCTGTTTGCGATGCCTGAATGGATTGCTGTGGAAAACGGTAGAGGTACACACAACTTCATGCACCATCGCATGGCAGGTGTGGTGATCGGGACATGCAACAGCGGTTGGCTATTCGAGGACAATACAGCAGCAGGGCCTATAGTAGACATGCATGGTTGTAGTGCGTGTGCACAGCTCTCGAATCACCGCAAGCTTCTCACTTTCCCCATAGCATGGATAAGTCAATGTGGCGAATATTCAGGTCAGAAGGTACGGTACAGCCGGATGAACGCTGTGCGGGGGAAGCTGAGTAGATAGGACAATAAGTATCGCTATGGTACGGGCTGTCCTACTCCTCAGCGTATCTCACAGGTTTAGGTTTACAATTAGCTGCAGGCGAGAAAGCTCGATCTCGTCGGCTTGCGAGACCAGCAAATGTGATGAAGCTGCTGATCTTTCTTTTTGGTCTGATCCACTGTATCTGTACACAACTCCCACTGCAGCAAGCCGCATTTGGATAGTCAGAGCATCAAGCAGAACAAGCTTGCTCGAAATCGCTACACGCTCGATACTGCTTCCACAGACCCGCAAGACTTTCTAGACCAGCATGTCTCGACAGTCAGTTTCACGACAGAAGTGCTCACAGCAGCGGAAAGCAGACGATTGACCTGCTACTTATTCCAACAGTGATATGTCCCGTGATCCATGCCCTTGGAGCATCCTGAGTGAGCCGCTTCGTGCTTCTAGGAATCCGCTAGATTCAAGCACCGAAAGATTCTGATCACTACACCAATTACTTTTGATTGTAGATGATTTGTACGTCGAGCTGTATATAATGAGCGCATTGCTATGCAATGTCTAACACGATTTCGACTTCCTCCATTCACAATCGCTTCTGCAATATCTACGCTTTCATGCAATTACGCTGTCATCCTGCAATAATCCATATCCACGTATGAAGTGGAGGCGCTTTCGCCATGGGATGTGTTGGGGGAACAATCTGGCATTCAGCTAAGGGTTTCCGTAACTCTCCAAGGGTACGCTCGAACGGTCTAGATAGAATGGAGACCGAGGCAACCATGCTGACCTGCACACTTATGCCATACAGGGTGATAAGTGGATTGGTGCTATTTCGGCGGTCAAGGCGAGAGCGCCAGTGCTAGGAGGAAATGTAAGTATTTCCGCGAGGATACTCTACCACAATCACATGCTAATCTCCACCTGCGTCTTACCGTTGCAGTTCGGTATCTGGGGTGGTATGTTCTCGTAAGTGGCAACCACTGATAGGCATTCAAGCTATAAAACTCAGCAATTGACGCTCCCATCTATGGATCAGGACCTTTGACTGTGCTGTCAAAGGTATCCGGCAAAAGGAGGGTATGTACATCGTCGCGTACCATGGCTACGATCTGCTGAATGGCTAGCTAACATACATTCCTCCAAAGATCCATGGAATGCCATCATCTCAGGATTCATGACTGGAGGCTGTCTGGCAGCTAGAGGAGGACCGAAGATGATTGTGTCGAGTGGTATCGCGTGCGGTGTGCTGCTGGGAGTCATTGAAGGTGTCGGCGTGCTTATGCAGCGCATGTTCGCTGAAGGAAATCGTGAGTTGGCCTTTGGAGTCTGGCTATAGCACCCAGTCAGACAATTGACTCTTTATATTGTTTCTCTAGGTCCTGTTGCTCCTATGGTAGGCAATCCGCACTCTCCTCATCTTACATGTTTGCATTCGCTGAAAATCTCTTTTCTATACAGCTCGAACCCCCTCCGCAGCCAAGCGTTTCGCACTGAGCAGCTTCTTGATTAGATCCCTTCGCTATCTCTCCCCACTCAAAAAGCGTTCTCTGCATTCAGTCGTTCATGAGCTTTCGGCATGGAATTGCTTTCAGCCATGTCTGTTATACCCTTAGGCATTGTCAGGATGATGTACGAATATCAAGCTCTTTCTCACTCATCAGATGTCCTGTGATCCTAGCTCTTGCTGTATGATCTGCAATTAGTATGCCAAGGACAAATTCCAATGCTTCAGATTCTGTTCGTTTCCCCTTGACCTGCGCCTCTTCGCCATCTGTGGCTGTTGACGTTGTACCGACCAGCGTTGCATATTGCGGAAAAAGCAAGCCAGGTCGAAGGAGACAGAAAGGAGCCCATGCAGTGCAGGCTCAAGCAACGGGCATAAGACTGCAAGTCACAGAATATGGCATCGTATTCTATAGGCGATGAAAGCGACGATGAATTCGACTTTCAGAGGCAGCAGCAGCAGCAAGCACGAGGCGTAGGAGGCGGCACAGAACTCGCGCAAGTATCGTCAAGACAGCCTCACCAATATGTGGATCCATTTGATGATGACTTTGAGAGTCCATCGGCGTCACACAACGTCGCTTCAACGTCGCGCAGCGTCCACAACAACGATCCAAGCGGAGGAGCAGCAGCGAGAGCTCCAAGGAACTACGACGATGCCCTCATATTCGACGATTTCACGGGCGGGAAGCCTGCAAATCCATTAGGTACTGCTAGTGATGTGAGAGATCCTCACGGTGCAAGCGACTTCAATCGTTACGATGTCTATGACGAGTAAGTTTGCTGTGATAGCTTAGCTTTCTGGCCTGCGGAGCGCGACTGATATGGAGTTGCACGCAATTCATGAACGCAGCGACGACGACGATTTTCTAGGCAATGAACCAAAGAAGAGCCTACCTTCCTTTTTTGGAGACGGCATAGCTGCTGCAGTATCGCGACCACCTTTCCTTTCTTACAACGGAGAGCCAGTCTTCGATAATGCACCTGATCCACGCGATAGTCGAGGAAGCAGCAACAATGGCAGAGACCCTCATAAGTCCCTCACAGGCACTCCAGGCTTTGATTTTGATGAGGATGATGAAGAACAGATACGTGAAAGAACATCAGCTGCCTCTAGAGCGAGTGGGAAACTGAAAGACAAATCATCGAGAGTATGGGATACCTTGATGCAAACCGTCGGTCTCAGCAGGAAGATTGAAGTAGGAGGTGAAAGAACGATCTACATCAACGACCAAGCTATGAATGCTCAGTTTAAATACTGCAATAACTATGTTAGTACGGGGAAATACAATCTCGTAACTTTCGTGCCGAAGTTCTTAGCAGGTGGGTTGCAACAGCGGACATTGATGTGCAGCACTTTCATCTGGAGTCAATGCGTTGACAGCTGTTTACATTCCTCATAGAACAATTCTCAAAATATGCAAACGTCTTCTTTCTATTCACCGCTGCCATCATGCAAATTCCCGGAGTTTCACCTACAAATCGGTATACTACTATTTTACCCTTATCGATTGTTCTGCTTGTAGCAGCTTTTAAAGAGATACAAGAGGATTTCAAGCGGCATCAAAGCGACCGTGAGCTCAACTCGAGAAAAGCGAAAGTGCTACAAGGCAACGCTTTCGTAGATCGCGCATGGCGTTCTATCAAAGTCGGTGATATTGTCCGCTTGGAATCGAATGATTTCTTTCCGGCAGACCTGCTGCTGGTGTCTTCAAGTGAACCGGAAGGATTATGTTATATCGAGACTTCAAACTTGGACGGAGAAACAAACCTGAAAATTAAGCAAGCCAACACCGCTACGGCCGATATCACAAGTGGACACGCGGCCAGCAGTCTGAATGGATATTTGAAAAGTGAGAATCCGAACAACTCTCTATATACATATGAAGGCACACTATATATGGGGGGAAAGACTATACCCCTTGATCCAAATCAGCTCCTCCTCCGAGGTGCACAGCTGCGAAATACTGAGTGGATATACGGCTTGGTGGTATTCACCGGACACGAAACCAAGCTTATGCGGAATGCGACGTAAGTTTACTCAGCGCAAGAGGCGGTACTTGCCAACGTCCAGGTAACTAATGTGTTCACTTTCACCAGTGCAACTCCTATCAAGCGAACAGCAGTCGAGCGTATGGTCAACACCCAAATCATCTTCCTCTTCGTTATTCTGCTGTCTTTGTCCGTAGGATCGGCTATTGGCAGCATTATCCGTACAGTGGGTAGATTTACCCTTCCGAGTGCGTCACACGGCATGCTGATGCTGGCGTCTACCGCAGTATTCCTTCTCTGATCAGATGTGGTATGTTATGGTTCAATCGGAAAGCAACAAGGCGAAAGCCTTTGTCGAGGATGTCCTCACCTTCATCATCTTATATAACAATCTCATTCCCATCTCGTAAGCCTGCCGAGAACGAAAGCACGCTGACTTGGGCTAACCGATACCCTTTCGTAGTTTGATTGTCACCATGGAAATCGTCAAGTTCCAACAAGCTATTCTCATCAATTCCGACTTGGATATGTACTATGCACCTACCGATACGCCTGCTTTATGTCGTACATCTAGTCTGGTGGAAGAGCTCGGTCAAATAGAGTACATCTTCTCAGATAAAACTGGTGTAAGTTTCGTTGTCGCTGGACTGGACAATTGCCTGCTGATTGATTAACCGACCCTCGCACGCACAGACCTTGACGCAAAATGTGATGATCTTCCGCGAGTGCTCCATTGCTGGCATGCGTTATGCTGATAACGTCGATGAGACCCGCAAAGGGGAGATCCTAGAGTTCACGGATCTCAAGCTCAACACCGCAAATCCAGAAATGGGCCCGGTGATTGTCGAATTCTTGACTCTGCTTGCCACATGTCATACAGTTATTCCAGAACGGAAGGGTGACAAAGTCACATATCAAGCCTCGTCTCCTGATGAAGGAGCTCTCGTGCAGGGAGCAGAAATGCTAAACTATCGTTTCACAATCAGAAAACCAACGACTATCATTGTCGATGTTGAGGGTAAACCGCAGGAATTCGGCATCCTCAATATCTGCGAGTTTAACTCTACCCGAAAGCGTATGAGTGCTATCATTCGCGGGCCTGATGGCAAGATCAAGCTATATTGCAAGGGCGCAGACACCGTGATACTCGAGAGACTTGCTGAAAATAATCCATATACTGAAGTGACACTTGCCCACCTCGAGGTAAGCTTGTGCAGGCTACTCGACTTAGAGTACTATCAACGGTAGTCTGACCCATCCTACAGGATTATGCCACTGAAGGCCTCCGAACCCTCTGCATTGCTATGCGCGAAATCCCAGAAGAGGAATATCAGCAATGGTCGGCGATCTACAACAAGGCGGCCGCGACTATCAACGGTCGGCAGGACGAATTGGACAAAGCTGCCGAACTGATCGAGACCAACCTCTTTTTGCTAGGAGCTACAGCTATCGAAGACAAGCTTCAGGATGGCGTACCCGAGGCTATTGCTACGCTGCAGCAGGCCGGTATCAAGGTTTGGGTCTTGACTGGCGATCGTCAAGAGACAGCAATCAATATTGGCTTATCTTGCCGCTTGATTTCGGAAGCGATGAGTCTGGTTATCGTCAATGAAGAAACTCTGCAGGACACAAAACAGTATATCAGTAAAAAGCTCGAGCAGATCAAAGCTCAGAAAAGCACAGGTGACTTGGAGGAACTTGCTCTCATCATTGACGGCAAGAGCTTGACCTATGCCCTAGAGAAGGAGATCTCATCTCTTTTCTTGGAGTTGGCTGTCATGTGCAAGGCTGTAGTTTGCTGTTAGTCTCAAGTTTCGAAATCGAGCCGGTTCTGTGCTGACCAATGCTGTTTCCAGGTCGAGTGTCTCCCTTGCAGAAAGCGCTGGTAGTTAAGCTGGTAAAGAAGAATATGAAGTCAATCCTGTTGGCCATAGGAGATGGAGCGAACGATGTCTCAATGATTCAAGCTGCTCACGTTGGTGTCGGTATCTCCGGTGTTGAAGGACTGCAGGCTGCCAGATCGGCGGATGTGGCGATCAGCCAATTCAGATACCTGAATAAATTGCTGCTTGTGCATGGCACGTGGAGCTACCAACGCTTGAGCAAACTCATCCTCTACTCGTATGTCTATTCAGGGTAAATTCCGTCTGTTTTAATTACTGACTTCTTCAATAGCTTCTACAAGAACATCGTACTTTACATGCTTAAGTAAGTCATCTAAGCTTTCCACCTTACTGATCAAACACCTGACGTATTCTTGCAGCTTTTGGTTCTCTTTCAACAACTCGTTTTCCGGTCAGGTGCTGTTCGAATCGTGGACACTTACTTTCTACAACGTGAGCAGTCTTGATGAACCGAGCAAAGAGTGCTTCCATTGACCCCAGCCCTTCTTTCAGGTCATTTTCACCGTGCTGCCTCCCGTTGTTCTTGGAGTCTTCGACCAGGTAATGTCATGTTCTCACACTGGCTGCTTCCTCGGCTGACACCTGCCGCAGTTTGTGTCTGCTCGTATGCTGGATCGGTATCCAGAACAATATCAGTTTGGCCAACGAAACGCCTTCGTAAGCGCGGGTCTTAGCTTCAATGGGGCACTGTGCTGACCATTCGGGAATGTAGTTCAATGTCCGAGTCTTCTGGCAGTGGATTGGCAATGCTCTCTATCATTCCATCGTAAGTTAGCAGTTGGGATGCTTGAATATGAGCTAATAATATATGATAACCACACAGGCCATCTACGTTGCTGTTGCTATCATCTTTTGGGACGACCTCATCCTACCGCAAGGCTGGATGGCAGGCCAGTGGATTTGGGGCACAACAGCTTACATCGCGACATTGGTCACTGTGCTACTAAAAGCAGCCTTGATTTCCGAGTCAGTCTCCCTATCTTCAACGGCATGTGGTCAACCTGCTGACAACCCGCTTGTCTCTCCAGTTTGTGGACGAAATACACAGTCGCCGCTATTCCCGGCTCCTTCGCATTCGCAATGGTCTTCCTGCCTCTTTACCAGTTGATCGCGCCAATGGTGAACGGTAAGCTGTCTATCTCGACAGGTAATAAAGCTGCCTACTGATTTGACGTACTCTGCCCAGTATCAACCGAATATCAAGGCATTGTCGCTCATTTGTGGGGCTCGGGTGTCTTTTGGTTCACCATTTTCCTCCTGCCCGTGTTCTGCATGTCTCGCGATTTCGCATGGAAGTCGTATAAACGATTCGCGCGGCCCGAACCATACCACATAGTGCAAGAAATACAGAAGTACGTCGATTGCTTGTCGCATCAGGGGGGTTCGCTAATTCTCTTCACTTCCCCTTTAGACTCAACTTACCGGACTACCGGCCGAGAAAAACCCAGTTCTCGCAAGCCATCAAGAAGATTCGTGCTCTGCAGCGAACGCGGCGGAATCGCGGCTTCGCATTCTCACAGACTGAAGAATCCCAAGAAAAGATCATCCGAGTTTACGACACAACCCAGCAGAAGTCCTCAGGTCTCTAAGATGTACAGAAGTATCTCATGTCTATACCTTCGAGAAGTCGCATATTGTTGATAATATTAGGTGTTATCGGCTATTCGCCATCATACTTCATTTGGCACACATACGGACTACTCACAACATAATTTTCAGCACCAAGCTGAAAAGATATTCAAGTATTCATGCCCACGAATCACATTTGATCTATAGCAGCGCCGAGGCAAGCTCTAAGGCATCCGGCGTATTTGTCACAAGCCCCAGCACAAGGTGTTTATGCCGTGACCTAGAAGGTAGCCGCGGTTTGCCACAAGACTTAACGATAAGATCAAAGAAGCCACATCTTTCAGGGCGTCGACATGAGGGTATAACTGCTTTCTTGTCCATCCGTCACTAACATGGCTAACGATATTGTGTATGATGTGATCTGCATTGGCGCAGGCCCTTGCGGTCTTGCAGTTGCAGCACGCCTATGCGAACACACACCCTCTGCTTTGTTTACGGACGATGAGCATCAACGATTTCACTGGATCAAAAAGCATGGCAACACAGTTGGCACGCGAAGTCGTAAGAATGGGAAGCTGTCCCCGGCGAAGGGAGTGTATGGGCAACGCGAAATCAACACTTTAGTGCTTGACGCCACTGCAGATAAATGGCTACAAAGATGGAACACCCTCTTCAAAACCTTTGAAATCAAACATTTGAGAAGTCCAATGTTCTTCCATGTCGATCCAGCAGACCGAGACAGCTTGCTGCAGCAAGCCCACAAGTCCGGAAAGCCTGAGGATTTAGTTGAAATCAGCGGCTGTGTAGGGAGAGAAGTTAGTAAACATCACCGTAAAAAGAGGGTTAAAGGCAAGAGGTATGTTTGAAGCTCACTCGCGTTCGCCCAACTGTCTATGTCAGCTGATTTGGTATTCTGCCAGACCGTATGGAGAGTCCAATATCAACGAGAGGGAGAAAGAAGACTATTTTACGCCTTCATCCCAACTTTTTGACCAGCATTGCCAGTGTATCATCGACCGATACAGTTTACAAGATGGTCTCGTACTAAACGCATGCGTTGTCGATATACAATATGGCGAGCACCCGGAGATTTGTCAAGATCGGTCCCTATTCAAGCTCAAGACGGATAAAGGTCTATACTTTTATGCTAAGACTGTTGTTTTGGCCATTGGTCCTGCCAACGCACCCTCCCTACCGGAAGAGGTCTTCTCTGGTGCGACGATTCCCATCGAACATCCAGGGCAAGTGCACAGCATGAGAATACGCGAATTTCCAGCTACCTCAGTGCAGCTCAAGATCGAAGCCAGACAGCAATCCAATATCCTGGTTGTTGGAGGCGGTCTCACTTCTGCACAGCTTTCAGATCTAGCCATCCGAAGAGGTGTCACTAGGGTTTGGCATTTCATGCGAGGTCCATGCAAAGTCAAACCGTTTGATGTTGATATATCGTGGATGGGCAAATGGCGAAACGTTCAACAAGCTGCATTCTGGCTAGCTGATACGGATGAAGGTATGCATTCAATCAAGTCTGATCTTTGACAATGCTTTATTAAGGACGTTGACTCGCGCTTCCCCGTGTGCCAGAACGGATCGAGCTCATTAAACAAGCTCGCGGTGGCGGCAGCATCACTCCTCCGTTTCACAAAATCCTACAAAAGCACATTCAATCAGGCAAGCTTCACCTGCATACACAGACGACAATCAGTAGCAAGGTTTTCGATAGTAAGACTGAGCAATGGACTATCACGTCGAAGCCACCAATTCCAGGCCTACCGTGCATGGACTTCATCTACTACGCAACGGGTGTTCAAACCGATTACACGACTCTTCCATTCTTGCAGACTCTTCTGAGGACACATCCCATACACGGTCATGGAGGTCTACCATGTCTAACGAACGATCTAACATGGAGAGAGGACGTCCCTCTTTTCGTTACTGGTAGATTAGCATCGTTACGTTTAGGACCGGGAGGTGGTAATTTAGGTGGAGCAAGGATAGGAGCTGAAAGAATAGCATGGAATATAATGGATTATTTAAAGGATACACATTTGGATGGCGAAGAGGATCAAGAACAAGAGAAACTGGATTACGCATCTGGACGAGGAAACCGTTACAATCGACTTGTAGTAGAATGACTGTCGCTCCTCCTTGACAATATACATATATAGCGTGCAAAATTCGAATGAATATGTCCTGTGGCAGTGGACTGTATCTGACTCCAGTTGAACGTCTTGAGCCTTCAGATCAAACGGCGGCCTTGTTCTCTTCCGGGGTAAAGGCTCGCGCTGTCCAGCTGTCGCATCTATCCAACCGCTAAAGGAGAAGAAACTCGAAGAAGCAATCAAGCCAAGAGACAAGGAGCAATAGGTACGCCGTCAGACGTGCAGGTTCTTAATCTTAAAATACGATACATTGCACGAGGAAAAGACAAAGACGCGTGATTCCGATAGATTGGTTGGTAAATCCTCCTCAGCAGGTGACGGCTGAGAACAAGGAGTGAGACATTGAACGAAGAGAAAAGAGATACATGATGATAATCTTTATATTGTGTATGTTATGTGTTGAATATAGATATTTATGATTTATCTGATGTGAAAGAAACTCATGATTTGCTTTGCTAGACAATAGCCGGAATAAAGACCTTGCGAAACGGAAAATCCAGTAAACCTTGGTGATAGAAGCCAGCATTCACGAGAAAAGAGAACGGAAGAGAGGAACCACAGAGATATGATGGGGAAGAGAAAGGAGGAAAATTTGCTCCGGTACCTTGGAAATGACGATATAGACGAAATTTGAATGGCGATGCTCTTGCTGACGATGGGTAATCTTGTCTTACTGACACCCCACGGGACTCACATCCTGCGCAGAAAACCTCAATGCACCGAAGATTCCCACTTCTATACCCATAAACTGATGCGTAATAAGCAGTGCCCTATAAGCGCTAACCAGCCAGCCAGTGTAATCTCGAATAACACAGGGATCAGAGTGGAGAAATGGAGCATACCCGGATATCTCATTAAGTCTACTCCCTTCGTCCACCAGCCAACCAAGCTAGATCTTCAGCTAGTATACCTTCAACCAATTCTTCAATTTCATGAATAGCTTCTTCAACCTTTCCCTGAACAGGTTGAATATAATAGACCATTTCTTCTTCAACATCATCTACCATCTTTGTAGAAGATTTGGTATAGTTATTGAAAGCCAATAGGTTAGGAGTACCATCATTTGGAAGTTGTGACAAAGCTCCCTTTGTAGCTAGTCTAAGCATAGCTTTCTTGAGTACTTTGGGATCAAGTGGTTTCTGTCCAGCAATAGTAGGCTTGTTTGAATTGGTAAACTTCTTTCCGAAGAGACCACCAAAGACAAGTTGTGTACCACGATCAATCAATCCTCTTTCTCTTTCTTCTTGTTCCCTCTCCTCAGCGGAACCTGGGACAGGTACACCAGCGGCTTTATAGTCTTCAGCAGAAGGGGCAAATTGACCAGATGGGTAAAGAGAGAGGTAATAAGCTGTCAAACCAGCAATGTGAGGAGTGGCCATCGAAGTTCCTGAGATCTTGTTGGTGGCTCTGGGTGATCCGTTCCATGTGGAGAGAATATTGAGGCCTGGAGCGAAGATATCGACACACTTGCCATAGTTGGAGAAGTAAGCTCTGTCGTCACCGATGGTGGAGGCGCCGACAGTGATGGCATTCTCGGCAGCAGCGGGAGAGTAAGAGCAGGCGTCTCGATTATCATTACCAGCGGCGACTGCGAAATGTAGACCCTTCTTGACTGCATTATTGACGGCGAGGTCGAGAGCAGCAGACTTTCCACCACCGAGGGACATGTTCTGATAGTGAACAATGAGAGGGAGGTTCATCAGTAGCTGTACCAAAGGTGGATCAGGAGTAAAGGTTGGTCTGAACTCACAGCAACAGAACCCTTGTGAGTGCCATTTCTAGCAGCAGCGGATTCCAAAGCCTTAGCAGCTGAAGCAGCGGCCCAAGCGACACCACCGACGACATCGGACATTGAACCGGAACCACCAGAGCCGAGAACCTTGACAGCGATGAGGTTGACTGCTTTAGCTACACCATAGGTCTTTGAGCCGATAGTACCGGCTACGTGTGTGCCGTGTCCGTTTCCATCCTCGTCGACGTCGTCTGTTAAACAATGGGCACAGTAAGTCAGCAAGGTGCGCTTTGTAGCAGACAGCAAGCATACTGCACTCACTCTGTGGCATGGTCTTGCCCCACTGTAGACGAGCGAAGAATAGAGAATGAAAGCAATGATCAGTCACGCCACCGAAGCAGTAACGAGGGGCATCACCCACCCTTGCGCGACCGTGGAAGTCGACATGGTTGATGGAGATACCGGTGTCGATGATGTATGCATCTACGCCTTCGCCTCCTTGTTCAGCAAATTCGTACTTGCCGCTGTTGTATCAAACAATAAAAGGTCATGTGATATTGAAGGGTAAGGTAAGGACGCCGCGTCAGTGCCTATTGATCGAAGAACGTATGAAGGCGCGAGATATGGAGAGATGACTCACAGTGTAGATAGACGGAGAGGAGCACGGTGAGAGATGCGAGCAAGACCCCATGGAGCGCCGTTTTCAATCTCCATAGCCTTGACGACAGAGTCGCGCTCTACGAAGGCGACGGCGGGATGGGAACGGATGAAGTCGAGCGTCTCATCGGTGAACTTGCCAGTGTAGCCTTTGAAGTCTGCAATGTCGATGTGATGGGAGATCTGCTCGACTACATTGTCAAACATGGAAGAGGCAGAGGACAGACGTTCCTTGATGCGCTTCTCGACTTGGCCGACGTGGAAGGGCAGACGGTGCGAGTGCTCCTCCTTCATCACGACGATGTACGAGTTGGGGATGAGGTGGGACTCTTCGGACTTGCCATCGACAGAGCTGATACCGAGCTCAGACGAGGCAGTACCGTCCTCGCCGAATACATTGGGAGGCGTGTAGAGAGGAGCGAGTCGCTTGCCTTCGTGTCGGTGCATCGTGGGAGAGGCGGCGACGCTGCTGACGAGGGCGGCGACTGCGGCCCCGGCCAAGGGAGTGAGTTTCATGGTGGGAGGGAATAAGATGTGGTGGAGTGAGCGATAGACAAAGTAGATTAGTATGCACTCTCTCCCGAGAATGCAGTCGGGTTGGAGCGAAGGAGAGGGAGGGCAGCGCTTATCGGTCAGATAAGCCCGGCTATGTGTGGCTGATGCATGTGCACAATGGGGAGCGAGGATGGAGCGGGATGATGACTAGATGGATGGACATACTTACACACTACCATACCATCTACTCACCACTCTCTCTCGCTGCACCATCCCACTCTCGCTCAATATGGCAGGCATGTCCTCGATCAGGCGAGCTCCCATTGCCGGATATCGCTCCAAGCTTAAGTCGCCTTGATGGCGTGCATCGACGGCTGCATGCATATCATTATATTACAGCAATAACTTTTACTCCTCGACCATGCTGAGATTGTCTTCATCGCGGTGCTTGTCGTCAGCCTTGCGCTCTCCATATGCTGGCCGAGGTCTCGCTACCGGTATTGCTGCTGCTGGTGGCAATACGGCCAGGCTGCGATCCATAAGTATACGCACAACTCCTGGAAGCAAGCATGGAGCGTCAACATGCTCAGTAACAGTCAAAGCATCTCATAAAAATCATGCTTTCAATCACTCCAGTCTATTCTGGATGACAGCGACGCTATCGACTGGATTACTACTGTCTACACTCATCGCCCAGCCACTACTAGCTGAAGAAGACGCGAAGAAAGACTCTTCTAAATCCAAACCTGCTTTTACTAAGGATCAAATTGGTGTAATATGCATTATTGGTTAGTTACTAGTTCTCCAAACCTTAGACCGTATTATACTAAACTTGGACTACTCCTCATGTGCTTGTGCCCTCCAGGAGGTCCTTCTTCAGGAAAGACCACACAACTAGAAAATGCAGCAAGCAGGTTTAATCTCATCAAGCTAGACGCTTCGAAACAAGATCTACGTAAGGAAATTGAGAAGATTGTCTCCGAGAAGACTTCCGAGGGTAAGAAGAATGGAAAGAAGATTAGAGTCATTGTTGAAGGATTCCCTAAGACCCTTGAACAATCTAATAAATTCGAAAATGAAGTAAGCTTTACATATGCGTGTTTCGACTCAGCATACACCCTTGAATGGCTTGAAGGGAATCATTATTAACGTGCTCAATAGGTCGCACCTATCCTACTCATCATCTCAATCGTACTAGACGCACCAAAGGGAATAGAGAGAATAAAAGGCGATAAGAAAGAAGATAATGACTCGTTGAAAAGAGATGCAAAGATAAACTGGAAAAGATTTGAAGATAATTCTGAAGATTTAATCAAAAGGTTTAGATTTCAAGGTAATATACTAGAAGTAAGTACGACTAGCTAAACCTTCTATTTCGATTTTGTAGATCCCAAAGACGGGCTTGAAAAAGCTGACATTGTTTCCGGAATTGATTTGTATTTTTACTCTTTGCAGATTACGGGAGAATGGCCTAAAAATGAAGTTTGGGAACAGGTTGAAGCGAAATTAGAGAGCGCACTTGAACTCGATGATAGAGGGGAATTATAATCCCGACCGGGTTGAACTCGCAAATGTAGCCTTTTAGCAAACGTAACGTTCAGCTTCTCATTGTATACTTTCAATCATGCATGTGCCAATATTGAAGGAATGATAGCATATACTTCTGTAATCTGTTAGTCAGAGAATCGCTCACGTGCATGAAACGTTGACTTGGCTAACTCAAAAGGCATTGGTACCCAAAAAAAGTCCAGGATAATAGTAGGCGATGCTGTTCTTCGTAGCAAGTAGACATCAAGCAGGTGCAACAGGATTATAGTCCAGCCCTACCTACAACTTTAAAGCTTGAACTCCATGATCCTACAAAGTGGCAAAAACTCCATGCATTCGGTCCGTGCGTCGCTGCCATTCTCTGTCTACTTCCAATCTTTTCCTATGGTACAAATGCCATAAGAGCACAACATGTGTTCACACACAACAGGAAGACAAACCTCACTGAAGATATGCTGTACCGTTCCACACTTCCATTTTGTCGATGTTGCGTCGCAGGGATGAAGGCATAACAGCGAAGAAACGAGCACGGAGCCAGACAAGGATCAAATCCGTTTATCATCCCGAGAATTTCTCACGCGGAAGATCATGAAGCTCTAGCTTGGAACTCGGGTAGTCTTATCAACTTGCCGTGCTTCCCACTGGGAGATAAGTACTTCGCTTGCATACAGTATACGGTACTTGTTTTCTCGCGGGCATCGTTTCGATCATCATTCAGCTCTCTAGAAGAAGTTACAATTATAAGCTAGATCAAGCATACTTGGCACGGTGCTATCTTTATCAAAGCTCTGATAAAACTGGTACAAGCTCCGTCTCGGAATCGACGATCTCTCTATAGGTCGCTACTGCGTTCGACACGCTCAGATACGGCAACTACCGAGTGCATAGTGACCGGCAACGTCTAGGTCAATACGGTTGTTGGAACAGCTAGCAAGACAGCCGAACGAACATCTAGTAGATATCTCTTATCTGAAAGCTGGCTCTGGTGCTATCCGAAGACATATAGCTGTCTCGGAGGTTCACGACTCTGGCATCGTCTTCGGACCGAACAGAAGGGATCCGACTGTAATCGTACGTACACCGTATTACACATAAAAAGTGGATGTTCAGTTCGCTTGTTTTGATTATGTGCTGACATTCGACGCTGCTTCTTCTCATCCTCTTGCCTTATACCATGGCGGCCCTCCTCTCTCTCCTGACTTACCGGTTCTCCAGATCTTAGAACGAAATGGAGCCCCACCCAACCGACTGGAGGCATAGCCATCAATTTCAGACTTACGAACAGCAAGAATACGAGCGACAGCAGATGAACTCGATGCAGCTCAGTTGGAACAATCAGCTCGTGCATCCAGTCATGCAGCAGAACAATCAAATATACCCTGCATTGACCAGTCAAGTCTCCGTTCACGCTCAAGCGTATCCGCATCAAGACTACAATAGCGGGTTAAACAATGAACTTGCTCAACAAGATCAAACGTTAGTAGTCCCACAAAACAACTTCTCGTCTACAGGAAACAGTTCCGCCTACCTCGGTACCGACTACCTTGATCAGCAGCCGGCGTTCAACACTGAACAACAGGCACCTCAAAATATGGCACAAGGCAATCAGTCAGCTATTCTGTACAATGGGTACTCAAGCAACTCAGCACAACCTATGAACATGAGCCCCATTCCACATATCAACGAGGGACGAAACTTTGGCAGCTGGAATCAGTCACAGCCATATGAACAAGCGAACACTACCGTGCACAAAAGTTCATCGTCCGGCAATATACTACCACAAGCTCATCAAATACATCACGGTTGTGAAATGCTTCGTCAGCCGCTAAAGCCCCAGTGTAGTGAAGCTTCGATGAGCGGACTGCCTTCCACGTTCCTCTTTGGTGCTCAGAATGTTATACAAGCTCGACCACGTGTAGTGCGCAATTCGTCATACTCAGATACATCGTCTGCTCCTCCGGTCAATACGGCCTTTGTGCAACATACAATGCCTGCCGCGAGTCAACCTGCCTTGTCGGCTCACACCGATCCAACCACACTCGGTGAAGGGTGGAATGCATCTGTTGGGTACAGTTTCGGAACTCCAATGCAATACTCAGGCCATAATCACAACGCTTCTGGCCCAAGCCATGGAAATATGCAGCCACATCTGCTTCAATCTGGGCTACCCCAAAGCACGGGTTCATCTCTGCAAAGCCACTCCTCGGACAGTACCGCTAGTAACTCACTCAATACTGGGTCTACTGTCTCTGTTCATGCCGAAGCTCGTCGTGGCTCTTTGTTTACACAACCCATGCACCACGAGTCTTCCACGACGCTCGCTCATAATCTGAAAAGACGTCCTTCCAGGCAAACAGAAAGTCTAGATGACAACCTTACTTCGCGAAGCGTCAGCTCTTCTATACCCAGTACTCCTGATCTATCTCGTCAACAATCTAGAAGCAGTATCAGGTCTCCTAGTACTGAGTATTCCCAAGTTCAAGGTTCCTTTCCACCTCCGACAGATGGTCAGACTTTGGCAGTCGATAGTCTTCAAATCGATGGAGATGATCAACCTATTCCAGATTTGACTGCTGTACATCTAGAAGAAAAAACGTCCGCTTTGAACACCTGGGCACGTTTACCCCCTAGGCCTAAGAATGACGATGAAGCAAATGCTAAACTCAGGTAGAGCTGCGGTTTTCGAGAATGTAAACGCTTAAAGCTTATGCGCTACTCTCACTTTATAGACCTCAAATCGTCAACTACCTTCAGACACCTAACAGACTCCTTCTCGGAGAGCGTACTATCATTATCATGTCTACCAGTGTAGGACAGAAATCGTACGGTAAGCTTCACGGATCCAAGCGTGCGACTTTTCACTCTTCTCAGGACTCATGTGCTCGTCACACACACAACAAAATACAGGATCAGAGCGACGCTTCCTTATGCCGGCTCCTTCGGCGCTTTTACTGGGAGCTAGTTGGTGGACTCATCTACCGAAGCCGTACGTGCCGGAGCAAAAAGAACGGCATAACGTCAAACAAGTGGAACAAATCTTCGCGCCGTCTATGAAAGTTAAGATGACGCACGGTGGTGAATCCGGCCAAGGCAAAGAGGATAAAGAAGATAAAGAAGCTTTTTTCGAGTGGCTATCTCACGACGGTGATGTTTTCAATGAGGACATTGCGTCTGCTCAAACACTGCCTATCGCCGGTAGAGTTGTTGGGAAAGATCTGTATATCTCTGACGTGAAGGAGGATCATGGCGACAAGATGGAGAAGGAGAAGCAGACGGCCCGAGCGCTCATTTCGGTAATTTCGCCTGGATTAGGAAGCGAGAAAGACCGTACAATTGGCAATTTTCTGTCGAGACCGGTCAAAATCATAAGCAAGCCGAGCAAGAAGGCTCAAAACAGCAAGAAAGGCAATCGTTAGTATTAATACTACTGTTTTAAATATCGTGTGCTAACCCTTTGCGAGGTTCAGAGTATATATTGCATGGAAGTACAGTATCTCTATTCAACCGCTTGCGCTCACGTAAGTCAGTCATCAACCTGCCCCATTGAAGCGAAATTGACGTTGTTATTTCTTTATAGAAACGGTCAGTACGCGCTTCCTTTGCGTGTCTGGTCCCGGTTCCAGATTTCCGGTATCGGACTGGACCGCCATGACTGGAGAAGCAGAGAAACCTTTTGATCAGAAGGACAAGCCCGCTTGCGCATTTGAGAGTCGAACTTCGTCATGGGATGCGTTCGTTATCTATGCTGTAGACCCTTGCAGACCCTGGACTGCAGAGTCAGATCGCCCACATTCTCAACCAGGAGGATTCGGTCACCTGGAGGTCCCTTATAATGCACTCCCTATACCGCCCGGAGGTGAATCGTTGCCCATCCATTACAATCAACCTATTATTTTACAATGCGTTACTTCCGGCGTACTTTCTCCTATCATGATCATCAGAAAAGTGGAGCGCGGCAGCATCGCATGTGGAGGAGGATTGGTAGACGCAGGCAGTGTTCGACCGATATTCGACTTACCAAGTGCGCCCGGAGAACCTCTTGGCGAGCCCGTATCACAGTGAGTCATGTCACAGCAGCCCTTGGTGGTGTCCCGAACATCTGGCTAACGATCACCCCGACTGCGCTTAGGATGCATAAGATCGCTCTGGAAGCTATACCCGATCCCGAGCTTGCCTATTCCACTCCAGTCCACCCAGAGACCGGTTTTGTAGGGGGAGGGTCTTACATGGCCTGCGTAATCGACCAAGTTGGGCACCGAAGGGCCATCAGTAACAGAATGCCGGCGACGCAGGATCAACACAATGCCACAAATGCAGCACTCTTAACAGATGATCAAGGTGACTCTTGGCCTGCAATAGCCGGTGACGATACCATTCGCGATAGATCGCAATCCCTTGCAGCCGAGACAGCTGAACTCCCTAGCATCCCTACCGTCACAAATGACGGTGGCAAGGTCAAGAAGCTGAGGCGTGCGACATCCTCCCTTTCTAATCCAATCTCTAGGTCGGCAGCGAGTGGACGGCGCCGAGGACTCTCAAGCGGCGGATCTACCCTTCCTGCAGCAGTGAATGGTACAGCATCCCGAGGCATGTGGGTGCAAGATGCCGGTGATTCGGCAGTTTGGACTATTGCAAGCATAGGTGAGGGTGTCTTCTGATCAAAGTTCTTGCTGGAGCCAAGCTCAAAACCAATGATGCTACAGAAATGGCACGCCATACATTCTACATTCCGCCAGACCTGTTCGACGGTTTGATTCCCTATCGATGCAAGGCAGTCGGCATTCCCAACTGTCTTATGACGCCAATCCCAGCTGTCCCCTTATCAAATATGCCTATCGTGCGCAAACACCTAGTGACAAAGATTGATCCACACTCGAGTCAAGCTAGGCGCATGACGTCGCCAACTGGTGAATCTCGCCTAGTAACCTTGTATGGGGAAAACCTTGGCCCCGAGTGGACCGTCTGGTTGTGAGTCGTCGCGGCTTGGTAGCTGTATCGGCCATGTACTGAAGAGATCTCCATGTTCAGTGGGGACGTAGTCAGTCCCTATCGAGCTGAATCGCCCTGCTCGGAAGTATTGGAGTGTATTGCGCCTGTCCCGGACGATCTTCTGCCAGGCGAACCAAGACACATATTGCTTGTGCGAACTGACGGTATTATCGTTCCCTCGAACATGTACTTTATTCCCTGATTGGTCGCAAGAGAAGAGACTGCAAAAGGAAAGACATTTCAGAAGGTCCAGGCTGGGCGTGGCAACCTGCCAAAGGAGACCAATTAACAAATTCAGGAAGTGAGCATAGGTAGCAAAAATTTACCAGTTTCATCCGCAGTCCATCTTATTTTAGTGCCAATGTAGCTATATTCAGTTTTAACCCAGACAGTATGTGAAGAGTCAAGTACGAGGTGCCTGGATGGCCTCTAGGGAATCTGAAGAGAGTCGCGCAAGTAGATCCAGCGATCCTTCACGAATGCAGAATTTATCGAGCTTTGAGGCTAAAAGGCACGCCAGAACATGTTTGCACTGCATGCATTGTACAATTGTCAGCCGTGCGTTGCCCTAAGTACTCTCATTGGAACTTACTACCACGTGCGCTCTGAGGTACAGGACTTGCTGAGTGAAAGCTGGACAAGGGCAGAACAGAGGTTCTAAGGTGACATTGTACGTCGTAGCTGTACCAGAGCACTGTAAACATCGCCTTAATTTTCAGGCCTCAAAACGAAGGGGTAACCTGCTTTGCTGCACCTACGCGATAAAGCGATCGGCCGGTGTTCGTGACAATCTTTGATACTGTCTCATGCATGTTCCTGGTTCAGCAAGAATTTACTAGCAGCAGCTCTCCAAGATCAGTGTTGCTCACCGTCTGCGCCATCGACTAAGTCCAGAGCCGCCAGAAGCATGCTGTCTCCACAAGTCAGAAGAAGTGATTCCACAGTCTCTTCAGAGAGCGTTGGACCTTGAATGGCCTGGAGCTGTGAGAACAGCACACGCCGTAAGATCTTTATGTGTGAATCTGACATAAGGGTCATCGCTTCTACAGCATTTGGATGAACGCAGGCAATAGTTTCAAGTCGATACTCGGTCAAGCATCAACTGTGAGGATCACGTGCGAGACGTTAGGGTGTGGGCATGATACAAAGACGACAAGGGCCAGAGTAACCTGATTACAACGACATAGAGAGCGATAGTTTAGTTTAACGGAGGAGTTTCAGCTGGTCGATGCTGCTTCAGCTTGATAGTAGGCGCCGCATCTATGTTTTTAGCAGGAAGGAGGAAAGTCAACCAGCGTAAGAATATCACTTGGATAGCTAGAACTATGCACAGAATCTTCCCAAAATATGGTCCACACGCATAGTACCTGGGCAGCGCGCGTCAGTACCTCAAGGTGAAGACAGCACCTAGCACTCACTTTTGCAGCCGCTCAACAAAGGTAGGTGGATCAGCTTCCAGAACATCGCGATAGACTGTCTCTGTCCTCTCTGCCACGTCCCTCCAACTATACATTTGCCGGACTTGTTTGTGTGCAAGCATGATATCGTGCTTCCCACTTTTGACATGGCGAATGCCGACATCGAGAGCTCGTACCAGATCTGCCATGATTATAAGTTGAAATGTGCGAAACGCAGGAAAATTCACGCACTCACCTTCTGAGTCTGGTTCGGAGAAGGATATCATACCATCTGGTAGGATTTCGGGTACTCCACCCACACGCGTGCTCACGATAAAAAGACCGCAGCAGGCCGCTTCCAGAATGCCTATTCCGAAGGCTTCGGTCAAAGATGAGTTTAGGAAGATATGCCCCTGCACTAAAAGCTGTATTTGTTCCTTTAGAACGGTATTTAACGCCCAGAGACATGTGTATCGCTTACATCTCTGACCTGTTCATGGCTAATCGAGCCGAGTAACTGCACCCGCTCACCGAGCAGGCTCTGGTGTTTCTCTCGCATCTGCTCAAGCTCAATAATCATTGGACCGTCACCGCCTTTGAATTTGATAATCAGATCGAAAGCTATGTTCTGAGACCGATGCTGCCGAACGTACCGATAAGGAATTCTACATCGTCGTGCATGGCACAAATACGAGGCAGGGCTCCAAGCAGCAAGTCAATACCCTTTCGGTAGACTAGTCGACTGACACATATAACGCGGACTATGATAAATGTCAGCTTATGCGCAGGAGGCTTGAAATTCGCTACCCACTCTTCTCCTGTATGGATGGGGCTCGCGAAGGATCCGGTAGGAAGCTTGATGCGACCACTGCATTTGGCACCACGTACACTGCGCGGGGATCTACTCCGGATCGTAGAACAATGTTCTCCTTGCTGTGATGATACAACCAACCCATCATTATGCATAATTCGTTCAGCAACAGGTATTCACAAGCCTTACCCAGTATGACTGACACAGATGACGGCTCCGATATCCGCAAGGACAGCCTGGAGCATCTTGTTTCCCCACATCTCGCCCTTTCCACCGAGTCCAAAGAGACTGTGATCCGTTAGAACTCCCGGTATTCCCATCGTGGCCCCTCCTATTATAGCTTCACAAGCCATGCTGCTCAAACTTCCATGTCCATGAATCAAATCGATCCCTTCCCGAATGAGGATACACCGTAGCAGAGGAAGGGAAGCAAAGAACTGCGGGAGAGAAGCATGACCGGCATGCGGCGGTATTGTATGTATCGGTATATGGTAGACTTTCAGACCGGAAGTCAGGTATCGAACGCCAACGCGATCTGGAGCATAGCGATGCGTGACTACGACGACCTGTGATTGCGATTCAGCCTTCATTCTCATGTGCAATTGCTCTCGGCCATACCTTATGACCCAGCCTGATCAGAGCCTGGCTCAACATATAGATATGGCTTTCAACTCCGCCAACCTTTGGGTAAAAGAAGTCGGAGACCATACTGAGAAGGTCTGAATCAGCTTATTGCCGAGCATACATGGCTAAAATTGCAGCTCACGCTATGCTGAGTCGCCCATTGCGACGCTTCCCATCCTGCATTTCGCGAAGCTAGGATGATCGGGGCCTGTATCAAAGTCTCTACATTGGTATGAGACGCATACTTTGCAGTTTGCTCGTTCTTCTCATTCTGACCATCACTTTGACCGTTACTACTTTATCGGCGCTCAAATTAATGCATCATGGCGGGACAGAACCAGCAGAGAAGAACTGCGAGGCGTGCGACGGACATGCATGCTACAAAGTGCAAGTGTGGCACGACATATGGCCGGTGGACGGCGAAAGGATGTATGCAGCTCTATGCTTTGCTAACTGATCTACAACAACTCAAGATGAATGTGGGCTAGGGCCAGCCTTTTGTTCTAGAACAGCTTCTCGCTTCTATTTCTTGGTCGCAAGAACGCCATTCGCACCACCTTCTTGATCCGCTTCTTCAAATTCTCGCTTTCGACTTTCTGGCACACGACGCTCGTTGACATAGCTAGTCAGGTCGAAGGCTCCTTCTACTGTCTTTTCCGCTACTCCGAGTTCACACGCAATTCCATCGATCAAGCTTGCCGGCGTAACATCGAAAGCTGGATTCCATGCTTCTGTGCCTTCCGGTGTGACGAGCACAGTGACGACTTCTGTTGATGTGTCCCTTTCGCCATTCTGCGTCTCTGACAATTTCGTAGCTTCGGAGGTGGCTTTCTTCTGAGATGAGGGATCATGGTGGTAGATCTTTCCTCTGACAGTGCATGCCTCCCAGCTAGGTCGTTCTTCAATAACAATTTCGCTCCCACTCTGCATTGTCAGATCCATAGTTGCGACTGGTGCGCAGACTAAGACACGGGCTGGCTGCGAACCATTTGGAGGTGGGACATGCTTCGCCAGCAATGCGATTTGATATGAACTAATCTTGTTAGCGGTATCCCCATTGTTGGCTATCCGGTCTGCACCGAGGATGAAGGCATGCACTGGTCTACCATGCGAATTGCCAGCTAGAAGAGATGCCATCGCTGTGTCCGGAATCATTGTAGATGGAATACCCTGAGATTGCAATTCGAGCGAAGTGAGGCGGGCACCCTGCTGATAAGGTCCGGTCTGGGCGTAGAAAGCATGCGCTAATCTTTGCATACGGAACAAAGAGCTAATGACACCCAGTGCTGTCCCGTAACCCTGTAAAATAATCGGTTCAGCATCGCGCACGTGCTCTTAGACCTTCTGAGTGCGGAAGCCGACTCACGGAAGTCGCCAACGAGCCAGTATTACAGACTGTCAACACGTTGATCTTCTCATCCGTTTTTATGGCTCCGCTCTGCTCGAGGTTCTTCAAAAGCCAGTTTGCACCATTGTCTCCAATCTTCACGTTCCTCTCTACATCCTCTGTCCACACAAGCTCGGCAGCGTCATATATCTTCCTTGCTTTTGCTGCTACATCGGCTGGTTCTGAAGCATTTGCTATAGCTTGCAGCCTGTGCATTGCCTCCCTCAAATTGACCGCGGTCGGTCTGCTGCTTAGCAGATAATTTGACCGTTGTTCCAACCATGTCTTGAGGCTTTCGTTGCTTTGCATAACAGAGCTCGAAGGATCGTCTAACATGCCAAGAATCTCAATAGCGATAGATACAGCAGCCAAAGAAGCTATAGCAGGTGCGCCTCTGATACGCATTGACTTGATGGCTTGAAACGCTTCTTCTGTAGTGCGGATCTGGTGCCACTGGATGGTATGAGGTAGCTGTAGACAGTCTACAATCTCGAGGCAGCGTGCTTCAGCCAAACTGGCAGTGCCTTGTGGCAGGCGCATGGCTGAGAGCGCACTCATGATGCTGGTGTTCTTGAGTAGTTGTATTGAAATAGTCAAAGCCGAAGCAATGAAGCGTCTTCACATTTTGGCGGCCCTCGATCACGTTTGTCTAGCTAGATAGGTTTCTTTCCAATTACTCTTACTTCTGGTTCATCACGCATGTGCGCTCAGGCTTAATACTAGCTTGGATTCGTGAACCAACATAGAAAGCATGCTCCAAGGCCCATCGAGAGCTTGCTGCGCGGGATTTGCGAGAGCAGCCCTTCGATTCCAATCACGCAGTATGTTCTCCCATGAAGCATTTCTACAGGCAAAATCTAACAATGCTGATCTCTCTGCTGTTCCTAGATGCCTCAGCAAACACCAAAGCTACGTCGGAATACGTCAATCCCACACCAGTCACGGAGCCAACAACGCCGCGTGTGAAATCGGCCGCACCAGCCGGAACCGTGTTGAAAGGTCTGGGATTCCTGCAGAACAAGCCTCAGCCCGTCGCTCTACCAGACGAAGAGTATCCAAGTTGGTTATGGAGGCTATTAGATGCAGATTCTGGTATCAAGCCTGGCAAGCAGGCTGAAGTTCATGTTAGAGGAGAGTCGGTATTGCTAGACAAGAGGGAGCTACGGAAGAAGAACAAAGACACTATTCGGGTAGGGCTACCTCTGCTACCGATTATTGCATCGCTCCGTGCTGACTTCAATGCCTATCTGTAGTCTACGAACTTCCTTCGTGCGCAGTAAATGGCTTTGCATTACTAACAGGACCCAGAGGTCGTGTTGGCCGAGCAATCCATAGCAAGAGACTGTTGTTGTATTACACGCTAAAGCCAGACTAGTAATTTCGAAACCAAGATCAAAGGTCTTTCCCATACATGACAATTATTAATAAAACAAGCCCGTACTAAAGGGATAAGTAGTAAAGTGCCTGTTTCTGCAAGACTCACACCTGCAGGAGTATAGCCTGTGAACCATGGTAGCCATCCTATGCTAAGACCACTAATACAGCCAATAAGCTTGCAAAGCAGGAAATCAGCGAGAGGATCTGTCTGGGGCATGTACCTCCATTCCCAGCTGCAGTCGTCGGTCGACTGCCAGCGAACTCCGTATTAGCAGTGAAATTCGGGTCTTCGATTGTCAATAGTTCCAATGCAAAAGTTGGTTGGCCGTTCGAGTCGGTAAAGCTTCGTGTGGAGGTGGTGACGATGCTCGGAGCTGGAGAGACTGGATTGTTGACTGCAAGAACGGGACATCCATTTTGTCCAGATATCTTCTTTCCACCTCGGAGATCGTAGCATCGTTCCGGCTTAGCACACCAATCTTGCAGACCTATTGAGTCGTCCAGTGTAAGATGAGACACTTCTTTTCAGACACCACTGCACACTGGTCACGAACATCGCCGAAAGAAGCCGAAGCGTTTCACTCACCATCGATCAGTTTTTTCGCTACCTCTTCGCCATTCATATAGGTACCGGTTGTGTCTTTTCCTGTCTGAACAAACATATTTGCTCCCTTGCAGCGAGCACATGCATTTGCTGCATTAACGACGTTACCGCTGCATGGGTTTTCGGAGTTGATAGTGGTGAGCATGAAATTGCAAGAGTTCTGCAGTCGTACACGAAGAGATAGAATGTAACCCACGGTCAAGCATTCTCCTTCAGCTTGCAAGAGCACAAAACTGCAATACTCACCAAGCAATCTCGCGAAGCTGGAATGGCTCCATTTCCAGTACAGACTTGAGGTTTATCCTCACTACTTGGTGTCAAGCCCTAGTCACGACACAAATCTTAGCCGACGGACCCAATGAGAAGCAGTAGTAAGGCATTTACTGCACCGTCTGATCCATATTGGCAAGACGGAAGTCCCCATGACCATGGGGCCTTATCTCCATTATTTTTGCCTCGTTCGCCGCCGCCAAGGCAATAGCAGACTTTCCCAGAAGGTGATTCAGAAGTGAAGAGAGGCTCATCTTCGCATGGTGGACAATCATCGACTTCTGGCTCTGGGAGTGGACTTGGAGAAGGGGACCCAGGAGTCGAATCTGGCGAAGTAATAGGTGGTATGCTTTGAATAGTTGGGGTAATTTCTTCGCTTGGAGGTGGGGTGGGCTAAGGTACATGTGTTTAATGGCTAGATGCGAGCTCAAGGAAGAAAGAAACTTACTATAGAGCTGGCCACTGGCGACTCAGCCCGAACAGTTGACGGCACAGTACCAGGCTGATCGGACGGGTTCGCAGCACGTGAGTCAAACAGGTCGCGAGGTCGACGAAAAGGGTGGACCGCTAGAACCTACAGTTGGCGATTCTTCCTGTCTTCCCACTAGGAGGGGGCTTGCCGATACATCTGTTCCGCACACCAGTCAGTCTCGTTCCGAGCTCCTCTGGGTGCCAGCTGGTAGGACCCCTCACAAGCAAGTGCTAGCTGCCACCCGAGAACCAGGCTTGAAACGCGCATCAAGACTGATGGAGGTGTTCAGCTATCAGACACCGCACTGCGAGATCCAGTTTGCAGAAGAGAGAAGAGAACCAAAAAGCCCAAGGCTCTGTCTTGGCGTTTTCTGCAACATCTCAGCCGAGTTTTAACCCCTTTGTGTGGACCTTATCAGGGCCTGCGAAGCCCCTTTTGTATAACCCGGTGCATGTCGTCTGTGGGTCAGTGGATCTAGGATTGGTCTAGACTGTCAGGTTCTCGGCTGCATAGCGGACGCTGTACAAAGCCTTGGTCGTCGGGACAAAGCTAGACGCAGGTACATGATGTATGGTGGCGTTTTCGCCTGTCTTGTAATGATAAACGGGAAGTGCTTGGGAACCGGTGTTACGTTAGAGGTCGACTTTCACCGCTGCCAAATGCTTGTGTCTTGAGGTCCTCCTTGCGCTGCGCCCTGAATTCCGGGTCTGCTAGCTGTCGATGATGACCGGATGCAAGGACAGGCTGAAAAGGTAGCCAAATTCGAGACTAGAGATGGGAATAGATTAGGGAAATGTACTCAGAGATTTGATATAGCACCCGAAATTGAAGTTTGCATTTTAGACATAGCTCAAAAACAGGGTCTTTTGCGATAGAACTCGGGAGCTTAGTCGAAACCGATCAGTCAAACACTCTGTCTCCCTACTTTGCAGGAACTACATTGTCTACAAGATCAAAGAAGCCGGGCGTATCTTCCTACGAACAACGTAGTCCAAGCCAGCATCAGGGTGCTCGCCAAGTATCCCGAAAGACGCGGGTGCCGCGCAACAGTTTCTCTCCCAGCTCAGCCGATGTGATACTCGTCTGGACCCCAGGCAAGACGGACTTGCTTGTTTGACCTGTGGATGATGTGTTCGCTTCGAAAGTCACTTGTGACTGAGTGGCAGATTTCTCTTCGCCCGAGTCGGGGACGACTTCAGGAGGTGCAGTGATTGCGGTAATCGAAGGGTCGTCAGCAGCCACAGGACAACCATTCTGTCCAGAGAGTATTCTTCCTGCTTGAAAATCGTAACATATTTCAGGTCGAGCGCACCATTGTTGTAAGCCTATCGTACGATGGAGGAAAGGGGGAGGAAGGTGTATGGAGAATGTTACTAGCAGGGAATTCGAATGTCAAGGCCAGTACTCACTATCTATGAGCATCGGTACGACCTCTTCAACTGGAAGCTGAACACTGATAGCTTGCGTTCCTGACTGCACCGAAAATTTAGTACCATTGCATTCTGCGCACGCCTTTGCAGCATTCATAGTATTTGGACCGCAAGGATCGGGAGCATTGACCATAGTGAGCATAAGAGTGCATGAAGACTGTATGCCAGGTAAGCGAATCGCGATTCAGAGATTTGAATGAGCCACAATCTCTGCCGATCGCAGTACTGAAAAGGTATTCTTCAGCTTACTGAACACGCTCGTGAGCCAGGATTTCCCGCATTGCCTGTGTTAGGTTTCTGATCCGGCTCCTGACCATACTCATCCTCGATGACAGCATTCACATCGCTGCTCAGGCAGTAGCATGATGTGCCAGATGGTGATTCGAGCATGAAGAGCAGCTTGTCGTCGCAGATGGGGCAGCCAGCAAGTGGTGAGGGAGACCTCGGCACCGGCATAGGGCGCACCACCGGGCTCGGAACAGGCGGAAACATTGGTGGCGGAATCTGCTAAAAGAACTCAAGAGCTTCAGAAAACGAATTCTTTTAGTGACTTGAGAAGCTGCCCGTACAATCGGAGTTATGGATGCAGGAACTGGGCGTGTGTCTGAAGCTAAGTCTTCAACGGGTTCAGACTGATCGATGTTGTGGGAGGAGGTCGAAGCGTGTCAGTTCAATTGTGACACGCAGCTGTTGTTGAGAGGAGTTTCATGCTGCTTACACTAGACGGACCTAGTTGTTGACTTTTAAGTAATAAGGGGCTTGCTGTGGCGTCTAAACGCCAACCCCAGTCAGCTTCATGTTGCAATGAAAAGGGGATGTGAGCTTTGCGCTAACTCACAACTGAGAAACAGTAAGACGAAATGCATATTTTTTTGAGCTGTATAGCAATGATGGATGCCTGAACTTGTAGCGGATACCGGTAGATCGGAAGGACGCAAAGAGAGAGAGAGCAGAAGAATTGCCTTCCTCGAATGAGATCCTGCCGTGCAACAGACAAGCAGAAGGCGGGCTGTGTTGGACCCTGATGCCAAACTAGCGAGGGTCTGACGGGTCCGTGCCTGTTTGTGCGGCGTCTGGCATAGCCTGATCGCGTTTGTCTGACCTTCCGGGATTTGGCTGCTTGTCGGCTTGTCCAAATCGTGCAGCGCATGCAGGAAGGACATAGTCCGTGTTCAGCGACGGCTGCAGGATCTCGATGCCCGGCATTTCCGCTCAGACCTAAGAAATCACCTCGAGAGCGTCGACTGTCATGCCTTGCTCATCGTTTTTCGTTCCTGGCGAGCTTTCTGTTCCTGATTATTGGCCTGCTAATTACGATAGTCTTCAAGTGAGTAGAAGGTAGAGGGCCGTACAAGCGAACAACACCGCAAATACACCTGTAAATCCATTGACGAACACTTCTAACAGGAGAGCAATAGCGAAAGTGAAAGTGGTCCGCACCGCGAGAATATCGGGTGTCGGGCTGTTCGGTCGAACCAGAAGCAGTTGCAGTACGGCATAGACGATAGCGAAGTAGCTGACGAGACCCTTTTCACTTGCGAAGTGATAGACTAGTAGGCATGGTGAACTTGCTGCAATACTCCATAACTGTATTCTATCTGCGGTATTTGCTGGAATAAAGCTTGCCATGAGAAGAGCGTCGTTTGCGAAATAGAGTATAAGTAGTGCAAACCAGCGATAGAACTGCCATCCTACGAGAAGAGCGAGTGATCCTACAACCAGGATAATCTGAATGAAGATTGAGTTTTCTCCTGTCCAGACTATCTTTCGTAAACGAGGTGTGTCACTTGCCACGAGGATAATACTTAGACATAGAGCAGTATAAGCTTTTCTATCTAATCCACCATTCTCCTTATTCAAATATGCATAAAAGGCACTGCCAGCTATAATTGCAGCTAATCGTAGGAAATGTTGTGGGTAGACAGTATAGAAAGCGTAGAAGAATCGCCAAGTAGAAAAGGATCTCAAGAATAACCAGCAAATCTTAATTTCGCGATCTGATATAGCCAAGGCTGTGAGAGCGTTGATGATATATCCCAATACAATTAATAATGCAGTCCATCCTCGAAAAATAGGTTCTGAATATTCTTGTATCATAGCATACGTTCCATAACTTGATAGAATGATGTAAAGAACCCGTAGTCCGACTTTGACTCGGAAATCCGCAAGAGCAGCAGCAGCTTTCTTATCAAGCACAACAAGGAAAGGAAAGAAGCTCTTCAGCCTATTGCCAATACCGTAGGTCTCGCTTTTGGCATCATCCTTTTCAGCCTTCTCGCCATTCTTCGTCTTTTGATCACCTTCATCGTTGTGCTCTTGCCCGGGTGCAGCAGCGCTTGCATGAGGAGGAGGAGAGCTAGTGGAGCTAGATTGTCGAGCGTTGCTATTCTTCAAGTATATAGCGTTCAGCTCGTAAGCTTTACACGTCCAGATCATGCTGCTGTCGCCATGTTGCCCACCTGAAAGCCGGCCTTGTGGCCTTTTTGTCTTGCACGTGCCATTGTTTCAGAAGGAGCAGAGGCAAGGAGCGGCAGGATCTGCGTATTCGGAAAAAGCTGGGCATGTTACCATTATTGAGATCTTTCAGCGAACAATCGAACAAATGTCCCGTAAATATGTCGCACAATGGCGACGACTTCAGAAGAGCATTGTGATTTCAGAGCAAAAGGGCCGTAGATGGCGAATCCTGGTATGAACAAGCTACATTTCTCCTTAACTCTATTCGTTCCTATTGTCGGCGCAGATATAACGTCTGACACCATCTCTCGTAACTTGATTGATATCTGCTATTTGCCAACTCTATGATGACTGACCAAGCAAGCTCTGAGCAGCAGCCTTGGCCTTCATACCTGCATTTGTGATAGCATCCAAAGCCGATTTATAAAGTGGTTTTTCATCAGCAAAGAAGACATATCCAAAGGAAGTTGAAGGATCATTGAATCGCTTGTTCTTGTCGATAGATTCTATTTTAGCCATATCGTCAGGGGTAAGCTCGATGACGTCCAAGTTCTCCTTAATGCGCTGCTCGTTTGCTGTGATACCAAATGAACAAGGTTAAATTCTGATGTCTGGAACATGTGTGATTTATGACACTCACTGCTCTTAGGAATGACAGCCGTGTTGCGGGTAACACCCCAAGAGGCGAGAATTTGGTTGGGAGACTTGTTATGCTCTGGAGGACAGGAATTGTTTCATCAGCAACGGCTGCAGGGCAGACTGATTTCTCTAGTAACAGGAACATACTCTCCGCAATCTCCTTAATGACGGCGTTGTCGCGAACAAGATCTTTATCGCCGTAGATAGGGTTCTGGTTGCCACTGTGAAGTGCGGATTGCGTGAGCGTCAGAAGCAAGTTTAGAGAGCAGGTGTTTTCCCACTTACAATGGCGAGTAGGCGGTAACTACCATTCCTTGGCTCTGGCACCATTCAACAAACTCCTTTTGCTGCAAATAAGGATGCAATTCAATTTGAATAGCATCAGGTTTATGTTTTGCAGTCTTGAGTAGTTCTTCCACTTCTGAACGAGTGAAATTGCTAATACCAATGTTCTTGACTTTACCCTTTTCGAGTAATTTTTCCATTTCAGCCCATGTTTGTGCCAAAGTGGTTTCAGTATCTCTAACTGCTACGCCATTTTCTTTAGGGATCATCTCGCCTCCTGGTCTGAAAGCTGATGGCCAGTGCATGAGGTACAGATCGAGATGCTTGACGCCGAGGTCTTTCAGTGTCTTGTCGCATGCAGCTTCAACATATTCGGGGTTGTGCGAGTTGTTCCAGAGCTGGGGACGAAGTGTCAGAGACGCGCTTCATTTCGAGAAGCGTCATAAGCAAACATTCAATGTCTTACTTTTGAAGTGATCCAGATATCATCTGGGTTTACACCAGACTGACGGATGCCCTCTCCGACCTCGTTCTCGTTGCCGTAGATGGCAGCGCAGTCGAGCAGCTTGTAGCCAGCTTTCAGGGCGATCTCTACGGCCTTCTCGACTTCTCCGGCTTTAGCTTGCCATGTGCCTGTATTTACAAAGTCAATAAAGACGTGTCAGGTTCAAGCTGGGCATTTCAAGCGTCATTCAGAGTCAATATGGCACACACCGAAACCGACAGCAGGCATCTTCTTGGCCGGATTGGCAGAGTTGGGCAGAGGTAGTAGTTTGGATGTCATGTTGTGCAGTGCTTGTCTCTTTGAAGTGGTAGCAGTGAGCAGTGAGTTACGTTGTTAAGGAGAGAGACGGCCGCGCTCTCCTGAACTGTTCGAGAAGCAACGCTGGTGCATGTGGCCGATCGAGTCGCCACCGCTGAGGTTATGATAATTATGATGCAATGATATCCGAGAAGAGCGCACATATTCTAGAAGCAGTCAATCCTGCACTCGGTCAAGACAGCCATGCTCGTTTATTAGAAGAGTTGGTGGACCGCACGAAAGAATAAAGTACGGTCTAAGCAAATAGCTCGAAAAGGTGCCCAGTGCTGGAAGAACCGAGGCGGAAGTGTCTCGTATGCATTACACCTTGACCGGAGGATCTGCCTGGACACTGCCAGTCGGTGATACAACACTGATGCTCTTACACATGGGACTGGCAACTCACTTATCCAGAGCTTTTAATCTGCTCAACTACTGCACTGCGTACAGTCCACCGCTCGGCACCGGTAGAGCCCCGAACTTCAGCAGACTTTGCTGAACAAGTCGCTTGCAAAGACTGCGTGTCGTTGTCACCGTCGCTACTCTACCTACCGGTATGGATATTCTACAGACCTCTCATGAGCGCCTCAGACACGGCGCGTGCCGAATTGGTAACGTACTGCGCTGAGTTGAACAGCAACGACGATCTTTTAGGTCTGGGTGCGTCTGACAAGAGCGCACGACCTTCTCATAGACACGAAGAAAACTTCTGAAGACTGATTACTCGATCACATTACTCCTTTATGCAATGATATAGGCGTTCGTGTCGCGTTCTACCTCCAAATCTACCTTAGTGGTGTCCTGGCTCTTCTTCCACACGCCGACTTCTCAGCTGCTGCTTGGGGTGTGAGCGCGACTTTCTGGGCACTTTTCAGTTCGGCCGTTATATCTTGGTCTCAAGGCACTTTGACACTCTTTCAAGCTGTTATAGCGGTGTATTTACATGCTCTCGCAAGTACGCTTTGTATAGCACCTAGCTATGGCAATCTCAAAGGAGCAAGACCCCCTACTTTGCCATTCGTAGTTATTTCAGTCGTCCTCTCCAATATCGCCGTTCCGGTTCTTGGCATACTAGTTGCTATCCGAGGAAGGTTTATTGGGACATCTACAGAGTGCAACGACATCGTTAAGCTTCAGATTCTTTTTCTTCAGCTATCACCTTCCAAATCAGATGGCAGAAGCTTCATATTGGCTTTTAGTATAGTTTATCTAGTAGCTTTCACCGCTCTCTTAGCATTTCAACTGGCAATATGGATGCATCGGAAAGGGTGGAAAGACGGAGAAATGACACCAGATTGCTTGGTATTGACGTTTGACCATTTTCGAGAGGGCGTCCGCAGACCTGGGGATATTCTATACCTTCGAACTAATATCTTCCTGAGGCATCGATTATGGCTGGCTACTCTGGCTATGGAGACTGTCTGGTGGTGCTCCATTATCAACGTCGAGTATACTCTACATCTGAACTCCGTTCGAGGGACATCCGCTGCAGGATTCGGGCAGGCAAGTCTTCCATCTCAGATCCTGGCTTTGTACGCGGCTCATGTTCACATATCATGAGCGTTTCCTTTTTTCTGACTCATATAGGTCCTAGCCATTTTCACCCTTGCAGTCCCGCTAGAAGCCATAGTACGCTGGACAGCAGAGTGGAACCGTAAAATGAAGGAGAAACCCCATATGTCATTAAGGAAGGATCGAATTTTTCGAGCTTTCACTTCAATAGTAGGAAACGTAGGAGAAGCTCTTTTCGCTCCTTTTATCCTCTCTTATATCTTTGTCGAATACTTCTATAGACTTGCCAAGCATAAGATCAAAGGTACTGCTCATCCCCATGAACTTCAGAATTGGAAACGGAAGGAAGTAAAGAAATCGGTATCTCTTCAGTCTGATACAAAGTAGACTCCTTAATGTATCATTACGCGATGAACGCCAATAGTAAACGAGACACTGCATAAATCAGCCACTTGGGAGGATTTGATCGAGAAAGTAGTTACGTCTGTAAATTATGCCATGTTACCATCAAGATTCTTTTCTTCCCCAACTCCATGCCATGCATATCATTTCGCAATACGGTACATGATCTTGCTTCTGCAATCTTCGACATGTCCAACAAGCAGCAGCGCGTGGCACAGCAAACATGCATCGCTCGCCCCTTGCCCTTGTTCACTGCAGGAGGTGGCCAAACATGGTGGAGAAGGAGAGAACAATGCATCGTCGAACACAAGTCCAAAGATTCTAGAACTTCGGGCTCGGCGTACAGCCCCCCTGTCTGTCTTGGCTGTGCAGTGTGCGAAGGCTGGACTGAAAAACTGACAGAGTCGACAGAATCCGCTTTCTTCCTTCCTCTCCCTCTTTACTCTTTCTACATTCGTACAGACACAGCAATACCTGCTCAGCGCTCATCGACATAAGCATGCGCTGCTCTATTGTTGTGTCCGCTCTGCTGGCGTTCTCGGGTAAGCATGCTGTCAGCTGGACAGAATGCCAGTTTACTGAAGAGAACGACCGTTGCAGCCGCCTCAGCTGGACCATTGCTCAGAGAACGACAAGAAGGAGAGAATGTGAGAACAATCATCCCGTAACGTAGCTAGCTAGCTACTGGCTCCAATCGCTAGTGTCTAACCACCCTAATGCCATGCAGACGACGGTAGGAACAGGCGATGGAGGTGACACAACAACCGTAGGATCAGTTGGTGTAAGCAGCCGACTGTCCTCTGTCCCAACAAGAGTCTGATCCACTCTCCTCTCAACTCTGCTTTCTCTCCTTCTATTCCTGCCATTGCATCCTTATCGGCTCTCGCCTTTCTCGTCTTTCACCTGTTCTTGACTCTCACTACCGTAAATGCAGACCGTCTCCGCTACCTCTCCTCCTGGATCTTCACCCTCACCACCCACCTCGAGTCCTGCTCCTGAGAACGATTGCCCACCCTGCACATCGGAAGGCTATAGAACCCATACTTCACCATCAGGCAGAACGTGCATCTGCCTTGATGGGTCTACAGAACCTTGGAGTTGGGCCGACAAAAAATGTGTCAACGACGCTGTTGGATTGCCAAATGACGAAGGAAGGCCATACTTCTGTCTAGGCAGTGGAGATAATCCTTCCTCGAGGGCATGTTTGGTGAGTACAGGTGTCGGGGCAGTCCGTCTGTTTTGCAATGAGCAGAGGTCAAATTCGTCTGTGAAATCCATCTGCTAATGCTCACTCTTTCACAGAGTAACTGTAACTTCATGCTCAACACCATCAATTCTGTCAACCCGTGCAACCCAAATTTGTATAACGCAGCAAGGTCATGCGCAACATGCGTGCCAGGCGGAGCTATTCATTATCAGCTTGATGGCAGATCTCCAAATGGGCCGTATATCAACGGTGAAAGCTCGATGAACACTTTCATGGACGGTAAGCCACTTTTGCTCAACACGACTTTGTACCCGTGATTCGCTGAATTCAGGATTTTACTGTTCGTGCAGGCTTGAAGAACTGGTGTGCCCTTCCTAGCAGATGTCTTGATCTTACCTCAGGTGGAAAGATATCAGGTACAGGTGGATGTCCCGTTCTTTCTCAAAATAACTCCGGAACGCCTTCTAGGGGTGGTTCTACTACTACACGAGTTGATGGTGGGTCTACCACTTTCCGCCAAGGTGCCAGCTCTGCAACTGCTACTCGAACAGAAGCTGCAATCAGCAGCACAGCGTCACCGGTATCATCTCGAAGCTCATCTGTTATTCGTTCGGGAACCGGCTCGAGTAGCTCTTCGCGCGATAGCGGAACTACGATCCCTGCTAGAATTGGTAAGCAGATTCTTCTCTTCTCTTTAAGCTTTTACACCCGAAGCTGACGGACACAATTTCTCTGTTCAACAGTCACGACATCCACGATCAGTACTACAGACGCGCAAGGCAGACCTACCTTCTCAATTGAACTAGCTACAGTCGACAATCCAAACTTTACAGGCAATAGTGGATTTGCTGGAGCTAGACCTAGTGCTAGTTCGGAAGGTGCAGCAATTTCTAGAAGAAGGCTTCCTACATACAGCGCTCTTCTAGTCGGATTGTTGAGCGGGCTTTGTTTCTTTTGAGTCATAGTTTTGGGAAGCACGGGTGGATCAGATTAGTGTTATTGTTCTCGGGACATTCGGATTCTGTGCCAGATGATGGTACGCTTGGATAGGTTTGGACCATAATGATGATTAGGAACCATGACTAGGGCTTTTGCTATGGCCTATATGCAACTAGTAATGAACAACTTGACACATTAAAAAGTTTGGAAGCCATATCAGTGACAGTAGAAGGCAGACGATTTGCCACCTACGAACTTCCGGCTGTGGTGGCGCATCAGAGTGAAGTGCCAGCAGGGCTGCATGCACATTCAATCTGGAGTGTGTATAAGAAGTAAATAGCACACATACACTGCGCTATTGTGTGTCTTTGAGTGTTCTACAACAGAACCATGGATATATGCATATTGCCGGACTCTCGATTGGCCTTGTCGAGTTTCTCTGCTGACAAGCCAAGCAACCAGGCATGCGCATACATCACACACCAACTTGTAGCTCAGGACACCATTCTAGCCTTTCATACGGCATGTCGGCACACATGCTACGGTCAACATGGAGGAGCGCGTCGACGTCTTCAGCGTGGAGTGCCGCTCTCGCGCACAATCAAGGCATTGCTGGACCTTCCAGGCTGAGATTCGCAGTGCCGAGGTGTCGTTGCGGCGAAGAACTCGTGCAGCTCGGCGCAAGGAGCAGCAGGAGATGGTTGGCCACCTCCAGAGCACAATGGCAAGCTACTCCAACCGCAACGCATACTTCAAGCCCTTCACCGGCTCCACCCCTGCATAGTATAGGAATAGACAAGACGGTCCCACCGCCGGCGACGGTTGAATCGCCAGCTCCGAGTTCGCAACAGGCACCAGTAAAGCCAGCAGCACCGAAGCCGAGCAGACCTGCTAGACGAGAGATCAAAGCGCAGAAGGCTGCTATCACACTTGTGAGTTCAAAGGTCTGCCTCGACTACTTATCAGGGCTTGCATGACTGACGACCTAGTTATCGGGATCGCATAACAGACACCGACAGCGGTGGAACAGCTCCTAACCTTGCTGGACTCACCAACACCAAAGCTTATTAGGATAGGCGTGCGCAATAAAGGATGTGCTGGAATGGCATATCATCTCGAATACGTTGAGAAACCCGGCAAGTTCGATGAAGTCATAGAACAGGACGGTGTCAAGGTTCTCATAGATAGTAAGGCTCTGTTCAGTATAGTTGGGTCGGAGATGGATTGGCAAGAGGATAAGATAAGCTCGAAGTTTGTGTTCAAGAGTAAGTGCTTGCTCTATCTGCCGGCTAATCGGTTGCTGACTCAACCGACTTGCGCTTGTCGCAGACCCTAATATCAAAGAACAGTGCGGCTGTGGTGAAAGTTTTGTAAGTGAATATCTGATCTTCGGCAGGCTATCTCAGCTAATGTGAGTTTTCTCCCTTCAGTTGACGTAGAATTCCTGGACCTGTCGCATAGGCAAAGAACGAGCAATGTAATCATAGACATTGAATCCTTCCGCAACTCTTTCACATCCATCACACGATCCTCCTGAGTCGTATTGTGCTATATCAAGGCAATCGCACTGGTCGAGTGATCGTATTAGATTGAATTATCGGTATACTACATTGCTCTATCGGTACATTTTGATCGCTTTGTGCTCCATGGCAAACAAGATGCACTACATGCCGGCTTCCTAGCGCGATCACTGGACACGCTCAATACCGCTGAGGCGCGACCCTCGAAAATTGCTGCTCGTAAAAGGAGTCGCCGACACTGCGGGAAGCCGCACGTACCGGTGGAGGTTTACGAACGTTGGCTTTTTGCTTATGGTGGTGACCGTGATGAGGGTGGTGCTGATGGTGCGGCTGGTGTTGCCTCTTCATCCGCCACTTCTCGTTTGCCTCGTTCGTCTCATTAGCCTCTCCTTCTACAGCTAAAGGATTGACGGTCTCATAGAATAATCCCTCTGGCGCATAGGGCAGATTTTCGACATATTGATCAGCTTCCATCTCAGCTTCTGGATTCGGTATCTCTTTCATCTCTCTTTCCCATTCGTACTGTTCCCTCAACTTCTTTGCTGCTTGTCTGCGTTCTTGTTCAATCTTAATCATTTTCTTTCGATGGAAGTACCATACGACACCACCACCTCCAACCACCACAAATACGAAGATCACAAACATTTGATATAGAGGTAGACCACCGGCTTTCTCTTCCTCTTTAAGTTTGCTTGATTCGGTTGTTGCACTCGATCTGCTAGACTTGCTTGTGGACGTCTTGCTAGATTTGGAGTCGGATTTCGTTTTTCTGTCCTTAGGGTCATCCTCTTCGGCTCTTACGGCCAATGGAGCTCTCAGAGCTTCCAAACCCTCATGGCGGACTTGCATTACATCACTAGTTTCTTCTTGAGTCGATTCTGTCGTTGCAGCAATGCCCCTAGGTACGTGACCGCGTGCATACTGTATGTGTTCTGAGGCATCCTGTCGTATAGCTCTGGGTTTGTTCTCAAGGTGGCCGGCCCTCTGTTCCGTCACCTGGCCCTTCGAAGTGACGCCGTCTAGTAGGATGCCGGCACTCGTAACGTCTGCTTGAAGTGTTACAATCGGTAGCGCGACCGCATAGCCACCTTGGACGCTGAAAGTAAGCCAGAACAAGAGGTATACCATAGGTGCTATGCCTGGGCCTATGAACCACTTGTGTCGTGATCTCATGGACCGGGAGCCGTACTTCCGCTTGATCATATAGAGTGTATCGCGAAGGACATGTATCAATCATGAAGTCAATGTTTGTACCTCTTCGAGCGGAGACCAACATTGCCCATGGTGTCCGCAAATAGTCAGATCATCCTCCACACAATGGCAGTGACAAGGCGAGGGCAATAAACGGGTGTCATCCGAACTGTAAAGTGTTACGCTCGCTCATGCTTATACAGTGCATGATGAGGCCAAGGAAGTATTGTATTACTCAAAATTGGTATCTGTATCTTGTCAGACCGATACACCTGTCTTTAGCTTTAGTGAGGGAGTGTCTATTGAACCGATGGGCAGGTGTAAAGGCGGATCCAGGCTTTCAAGGCGGATGTACGAGCAATCGATACAGACCTTGCGCAGCCAGCCTGTGGGAAAGGAGCGATGGTAGCCAGCTGTCGTAGATCCTCACTTTGAAGGAAGGTCACTTTCGCAAGTTTGCCAGGCGTTTTTTGAGATAGTATAGAAAGTAAAACCAGGCTATGGTCATAATAACTATGATGCCCGATAGGATGATGATAACAACGTAGTACCCTTTGATGTCGCCCGCATATCGCTCAAGTAGAGGTAGGTCTTCTTGCGCATGACAGTATGAAGCGTCTTGTATATGCCGCTTCTGCATTTTGGTCAAGTGATGAGAATCCCGGGCCTGAATGACCTGGACTGCCAATTGCAACATACGGAAGTAAGTGGACATGGAGTATTTGCGTAGGATAGTTCAGGCTCTTGCTCTTTTAAGCATACTGGTACGTGAAGAAGATTAGATGCTCCTCGAAGCCAATGCTTTCTCTGTTGAAAAGCTTTTGATTTTGGTTATGGGAAAATTCAGTTATGCTGTCAGCACACATGACGGGCTGTGTTCATGGACTCTTTAAACGGTCTAGCTCATCCGACAGAAGCCGACTCTGTCGTTGTGGTGAGCGTAGAAGCCTTGGTGATCTTGCTGAACGGCATCTGCCATTTGTCTATTGACGGTCGATCGGCATTTATTGCTCTATCCGAGGCTTGCTAGGAACTCTCTTGCATCAACCCAATTCTATTGCTGTTGCGAACCTGTCGAGTGATGCTCTAGCTTAAGCTTGGTCGGACGCATCTGGCCGACTAGGCTCTTCTAGTCCAGCTGTATCGTATAACTAGCATGGCTTCGAAGAGCTTACCGGCAACCTGGCTGCCATTTCAAGAAAGATGAAGTATGGCACCTCTCGCTAGACGAGGACTTCTCTAGATCACGGCATATGGCTGTCTGTCCTCCATGTGGTACGGATCGTCCAGGTCGTTGACTTGTCGCCGCTCATCAGCTGTAAGGTCTGCCAATTTCTGCTGCTCCTCCCTGGCGCACTGCTCGTCTCGCTGCTTTCTCGCCAACACACGACCACGATGACACCGTCGCAAGATGAATGCTGCAGTCGCCATGGCAGTGAAGAGCAAGAGCACGACTGCGACGATCAAGATAATCCACTTTGTCTCTAACCCTGCATGTTTTGCATTCAACATGTCGTTGAGCTCGTCATCGGCTCTATCGCGTGGTGTGGTTGTACCAGGTCTTCGAGTCTTGCTAACACTACTGCTCGATGTTCTAGTAGGACGTGCCGCCTCACTACGACTCAGATACGTTTCCTCCGTGTCGCTGTTTGACGGCAATACGCCCAGCAAGTCCGTCTCCACTTGTTGTTGCTGAGGATCATCCTCATCGAAAGCTTGTGCGCGAGTGCCCGACATACTGCGCGATGGTTGGGCACGTAGAAATGGATACTCGTCAAACTGCAAAAGTGTATTAGCGAAAAAGCCAGTATTGGCTAGATGACATTCAGCAATGAGCCTGAAACTGTCTCTGATCGGATACATGCCATTGCGCAAGAGATGGGCCTGCACAAAGGTAAACATGGTGCTCAAAACAACGTGGTGTTCGTGGCGTGGTACGTAAAGACACCTTGAAGTCGGGCAGACGTTGTTTGTCGCACACTGGCTTCAAAAACATGGCAATTCGATGCAGGTCACAAGGGCTCAAAAGCAAAGCTTTGCAGAGGGTCTTTAGCAGTGCACAAACGAACACTGTTCGAGGGGTATATAGACAAGATTATGCTTTGGCCGGAAGACTCGTATGCTAAAGGCATGCTATGAAATGCAAGGTGACTGCAGCGCAGATGAACAAGTCAGCTAGTATCGCCTTCTGTGCTATGGAGGTACGTCGTCATCTTGCTTTTCAGCCGTCTGCTCTTCTGTTTTGCGATTGCCTCGTCGGATTAACCACCACACCAAAAGTCCAATAAGCAGAACCACGATAACAACAGCACCTATGGTACTTCCGGCAATTGTGCCGGCTTGCTTGGCTTGATCGTGTCCTTTATTACCACTATCCTGATTATGTGTCTTCTCGGGGGCCGGGGACTCAGACTTCTGCGTTGGCGTTGGCTCTGACGTTGTTTCCGCAGATTTCTTACCACTTCCGTTTATATGTTTTTCTGCTTCATCGGCGGCCGCGTTGGCTACCATACCCTGAGGCGTGCTAATCTCCTGGTCACCAAGTGGCGTGTCTTTGAGCTCATCCCCCACTACTGGAATGTCTTTAACCTTTGGCATCCATCTCCGTGCCTTTGTTTGTGCTTGATGCTGTTCTATCATTATGACTGCATCTAACAGCAGCGGCCACGGGGCTGGTAACGCATATACGTGCTCTTGTAGGACAGCCAGCGTCAACAAGGCCACGGCATAGGCGTGATTCTGTGAGAAATAATAAGACATGTTACTTTCCGTATGTAAAGTTGTAGCTGAGTCAATGATCAGGCATCACCCGACCAACTACAAAACCCGCTTACAGGCATGCGGACGGATTTCTGCCTGGAAGCCGCTCCAGCAGCCGCTTGTGCTCCCGGTCGATTATCTCTTGCATAGCCTTATGTCCGCACCTATTCCGATGCGGCACATACAAGATGAGGAAGGCAATTTGGCAATGTTGTCACAGAACAAGCAGAACAAGAAGAAAGTCACATCTTGTCGAGCTGGGCTCAGCAGTATTTGGAGAGAGACATTTCAGGAGTCAGTCTCGACATATCGAATGCCAGTCATTCGACACCATGATTAAGGTCAATGGTGTCACTACGCTAAAAGCAATACAGTATCAAAGCAGATACTGCTACTATGCAAGGCATCTAGGTATCTAATCCGAACATTTTCACGGAGCCTCTACTCACGAGTTTCGTTTTCTTGACGCGGAGTTTCGTCTTGACGCTTTTTTTTTCCGCCGAATCCACAAGGCGGCGAAAATGCCAATAGCTAGAATAGGTAGTCCTACTCCAAGACCAATCTTTCCAGCCTTTTGTAGTAGTCCGCCTGAAGAGCCTCTACCGTCTCCACTTTTATGTCTGTCTGGTTTGCTGGAAGAACCGTGACTGTCGGAACTGCTGCTTTTGGAGCTTGTCGGGGAGGGACTATCTGCCCTCGACGATGGCTCCATGTTTTTTTTCCTTTCTATCTCCTGATAATAGGCAGCTTTCCTTAGTGTCATTCCTCTTCCATTTCGTACATGACGCTCTCGCTCGACCGTGTCTTCTACTATCTCGGCAAGGCTATCTATTATTGTCGGCCACGGCTGTGGTAAAGCAAATGCATGGTCTCGTAGTACCACTAACGTAAGAATGGCATACGGAAGCACCCAAGAAGACATGCTTGTCATGTTGTATATTCGTGTTGCTAGTTACAGGAGCATAAGACAAGCTGTGTTCACATGAAACTTCAGTCAAATACACTCTCGCTCCAGAGTGGCAGAGCTCCTTCCGGAAGCGGCCCCGTCTGCTCACACAGCCTGCAAGAGCAAATGTCACCAGCAACGGGGTAGGATGAACCTATTAGCCAGCAGCCATCAAGCAGGATCAATATAGACGTGCCAAATCTACGCAGTCTAGCGCCACAAATGACCCGTGACAAACTTTACAAGCAGAGTCATGCATTGCTTTGTTATGAGGGAATTGTTGTGGTAGGGGTATACATTGTATGAGCCAGGCGACCCCGTAAAGGGCCTGATACGAGTTGCAGGCTAGACAGGTTTCTCATTTCTCATTAACAGAGCCTTTGTTTGTGTCGCTTTCCCGATATTTGCGAACACAGTGGTATATAAGCAATGAGATTAGTGCCAAAACCACATCCACCGCTACGGCTACGCCAATCATAGTCTTTAGGGCTGCGTTCTGTAGTTGCATTAGACTGGAGTCCAGGTCTGCATCTTCGGAACTCCGAGCATCCAACCTCCGATTTAATGTCTCCGAATCCTTTACAGCTTGAAGCATTGAGGTGGTTGTCCTTGCATCGATATGTACGTCTGCAGGTAACGCAAGCGCAGTTCCACTTAGGAAGAGGAGCACTATGACTGGTAGCTTAAGCTTCTCTGTCAGGGTAGCTATTTGACTCATCATACTCGGCTGTTTCGTTCAGATTTGATTGTTCAGTTGGAAGATGCATGACCAGGTTTTGATCTGAAGACCTCAAGATAGGCGAGTGCTTCACAGCCCGACATAAAAATCCCCTTGTAAAACGGGTCTTTTCCGCAAGGGCTGCAGCTGGCGCACATCAGTTGTAGACAGACAGAGTCATGCATTGCCTTGTCATGAGGAATTGTTGTGGTAGGGGTATACATTGTATGAGCCAGACGACCCCGTAAAGGGCCTAAGACAAGTTGCAGACTATACAGGTTTCTATGTTGTAGATGCTGCTCATTATGCTGTTTATGATGCTCCTAGAATCGCTTATGGTTATGCTGCTCAAGCTTTGGATGGTGAGTTTGAATTCTAATCAACAGGGTCAGCTGTCTCTTTGTTTGTGTCGCTTCCCCAACATTTGCGATAACAGCAGTATACAAGCAATAAGATTAGTGCGAGACCCACAATCGCCCCTACGATTACGCCAGCGAAAGCTTTCATGGCTAAAATACCAACGCGTTTGGCTACTTTTTTCTTCCCGGAGTGTATGACTGTTTCTTGGAGACCCCTAGCTATCAACCTCCGAGTCAATGTCTCCGAATCCTTTACAAGCATTGAGGTGGTTGTTCTTGCATCGGTATGTAGGTCTGTAGGTAACGCATGCGCAATTCCACTTAGGAAGACGAGCACTATGACTGGTAGGTTAAGCTTCTTTGTCAGGCTAGCGATTTGACTCATCATGTTCGGCTGTTTCGCTCAGATTTGATTGTTCAGTTGGGAGATGCATGACCAGGTTTTGATCTAAAGACCTCAAGATAGGCGAGTGCTTCACAGCCCGACATGAAGATTCCCCTTATCAAACGGGTCTTGCCCGCAAGGCTTGCAGCTGGCGCACATCAGTTGTAGGGCAGACAGACGAGTGAGTACTGTTACACAAGAGCCATTACCAGTGGAACGCTAAGGAGAGAGCACCTGCGCAAGCATCGAAAACAGCAAGTCTATCGCCCCTGCAAGATAAGAATAAGGCTAAGCAGGCTGAACTACGTTTGCTACATCTTCAGCAGACTCGACACTTCCGAAACGATTTCAGCCCTGACATCTCCTCGGGAAGAAAGGGCTCCTGGATTTAGAACTGCTCCATTGGATTGCATTAGTCATAATAACCTTTCGACAGTAAAGGTCATAGTGACCCTTGTGTACCTTCAAGGATCCATGGAAATCGTTCGAGTGGACTACTCTTGTTCTGGTCCATATCCCTTTTGCACTTTCTCCATGGCGCTTTTGCCTACGTTTACTGCTGTTTCTTCCACTTTATGTATGATTTTGCGGCGTAGAACGAAACAGCCGATCAAGAGCACAATTGCAAGTATAAGCACTATAACCAGAACGAGAGCAAGCTTATGGACGATGCCATAATTTGAACTTTCTTCATCATCATCATTACTGCGAGGTAGATGTAAAGCAAGACCGAGGGATCTCTCAGCCAAATTGGCATTCTTCAAAGGGTCCAGTTGAGGAAGAGCTCGAGCAGGGTCGAGTACAGATACAAGACCCAGTGATGTGTATAGCATCGATTGTGGCAGGATGATCTTCATTGTGTGGCTGACTTAAGTGGAAGATTTGCGATGTTGTGAAAAGGGTAAGATGAATGAAGTGTTGCCATTTACCGGAGATGCTGAAGCAACAGTGGCCAAAGGCTGTTCACATTGCAAGGCTGTCTTCCGGATGCCCAACTATACCAGTGAGAGCATCTCTCGTAGCCGAATGAGCAGTCTTTCAGGTACGATGCCTTCAGAGTAGCTCACTGATTCGAAGCATAATCTCCGAACCTTGCGCCATCGACAAGAACTGAAGGCCCCGTTTGAAGAGGTCGAACTAAAGACCAGGCACCACCAGGCATACAATCCCCGCTGATTGAACCGAGACTTACCCGCACGACTGGCTATCTAGCGGACCTCCTGGCTCGAAAGGCTGCAAGTCAGGCAACCTATAATAAGATGCCTGTAAATCGGAGATGACATCGAAAGCCGTCAATAATACTTTTGCTGGATCACTCTCCTTATAGATTCCTCTTGCCTCCAAGAGCTCAAGTAGACTGTAAAGTAAAGAATCGCTCGAGCCAAAGCATTGATGCTGGGTAGAATATATCGCCCATTCGTAGGTATACATGGCTTCAGATTGGCCTGTCCACGACAGGCGGTCATTTCAGCGAAGAAATTGCTGCTTCTCTTCTCTGCATGTCTGCCACTCCTGACGAATAAAAGGCCAGCTGTCTTGCTCGTGACACGCTCTGTCCGGTAAAGAACAAGCTTTGCTGATTGTTCGTGAATCTCAAGGCTATTCCCCTGCGCTTTATAATAGTGGTAAAGCCATAGCTGCTTCGGCCATGAAGGCCGATACAAGAGCCAGACACCGCGCGGGATGTTGAAATGACTTGTCCATTTGTGGGGAGAATAAGCCCCACATCCTCTGCGTTGAGAGTATGATTATTGTCATGATCGACTTGCCTACTACCTCTTCTCCAGGATCAGGCAGTCCATCGTCTTTTTCGGGTCCGCATCGAAAGCCCACAGCTTTGGATGCCGCTGTCTACACGCGAGCACTGGCTGGACCAGTACGCTTCCGGCTACCATGCATGGCAGAGCGGCGAAGATGACCATGGCCGGCCCTGCTTCTACCGGCCACTTGGTCTGGTCGAGCGAGGCTTCGATCTGGATGGGTATGGCTACGAGGGAAGAGCCGATATCAACGCGAGCTTGGAGCTGGACATAGCCACATCTTGCACGCAAAGGCAGATCCAGGAACGCATCCTGCTCGCTTGGACAGCGTTGAGGCTGCACCATGTTCTTCTGCTGTCAAAAGCCGTCTTCCGACAATCTTTCATGCATCCGGCGCACTTGGCACCCACGCGATACTATCTCGTACACTTCCCCGAGCATTTCGAACAAGCGAGATCACAAGCTCAGAGCTGTTTGACTTTTCTGACAGAGCTGGACCATAAGTTTGAACTTAGCGACTTCTTCCATCACGCACAGAATGTGGCAAGAATTGTAGAGCCCACCAAAGCAATGGCGGAGCTATTCGTAGGGCCTATGAAGTCAGTAACTGGGCGAAAGCGTCGCTTGCAGCTACTCTTTGTAATGGGAGTGAGTAACTTAGATTATCGACCCGGAAATTGTACCATGCTGATAAAGCATTCCTCACCGTTAGCATCAAATATCAGACGGGCTCACCAACTACACCTGGCTCAGTCACTTTTTGAGACTTATGAACTCGTCAGTAAAGGACCTCAAACTTCAAATTTCAAGCTTGCTCCTACCGCGAAGCCATATAGGCAAGCTTCCTGCTCCTCAGGAGGACCTTTACACACCCGTGTCGGGCTCTCGAGCCCGCCGGAGATGGTACTGGGCCATCCTGCGCGTCCTTCGACACACAAGACGGCCGTTACCACCTTGCTTCCAGAATCCACTACGCAGACAGCGTCCTTTGACCGCAGCGCAATCCTTTCCAGCTCTATACAAGCAAGTCCTAGATTACAGCAAGAAGCCCCCGTTGAATACATTTCCAGTCGAAGCGCATATCCAAAGTCATTTGGCTCGTCGTCTCGTCCGTCTGTGTCGGCAAGCAAACGCCAGCATAGGCGCCGGCTCTTTCACTTTGACAGCCATGGTGATGATGGCTATATACGAGCAACAGCAACCGAATGTACTTCCTCATCAGCGTCTTCCTTTCATCGGTGGTTTCCCAGTCAATCCACGGCCCTTTTTTGACCATCACTCCGATCCCGATAGCTTGATGCTTGCTTTTTCCGATGGCGTTGTTCTACCATTCCTTCCAAGTCATCTAGACTTTGCAAAGCGCTTTCGATTACTCGTCAGACAAGCACATCGACAGCTTCGTCAATATCAAAAGCGTCAGACATCCTTGTCTGATCCCCAGGCATCCGTATCGTCTGCAAACGTTGTTGCCCAAACATATTTAGGAAGTTTCGACAGATTACAAAAAACAAGTCTAGCTCTTACACCTGAAATACGAGCAAGCCTGCTTGGTGATCTACCCGATCCGCAGGGGAATTATCCAGCTCGTGCCAATCCGACGCTAATGACCTGTGGTATCAGTTCAGTGGGGAAGTCGGGTTGGCAGCGTGGCCACTATGATCTGGATGCACCTCTCGGACAAGGAGACGATGCGTTCATTGCGGATTATGTTACTTCAAAGCAAAATGTGCGAGCGCGAGATGGAGAATTCTTAGTGGGCGTATGGGGTGAGGCGGATGGGAAAATATCAGCTAATGTCTCAGCGGATGGGAATGTAATTGATCCGGGACTCGCGCAGCAATGGAAGTGTCTAATGGAGACCATATTGGAGCAATTACCGGAGGAAGTGCATCTGTAACTGTAGCTTCAGGGACCATGTATCCTCTCTCTCCCTAAATTTACTTCAGGAAGGTGGTCAGTCGTTTCAGACTCTCCTGGCGCTATACTACTGTTGTGCTTATCATAGAGATTGCAAAGTCGCTATAGAGATCACACTATAGCTGTTTTGCGATCTCTATGACAAGCACAACAGTAGTATAGCGCTGGGAGAGTCCTACAAAGGCTGACATGCATTGACTAGTACGACTCTAAACGGTATGTAACGAAGCTGGAAATGCCAACCGGAATATATCAGGTAGCCAGTTTCTGCACGCCCGAAAACGTGCATGAAGCGCAGATTGAGCCGTTGCAGACTTGTAGAGAGTAATCCAGCCGTTGTTGTTGCGTGCTTGACCCTGCCGGGGGAGAGCAGCGGCAAGTTGAACCTCGATCTCGTTTGCATGAAAAAAGTTGCAGTACTCGACTCTTGGTCTGCAGACAACAGCACAAGCTACGCCGTCAGCCAGAATGGCGTCTCAAACCAATGGAGTGTCCAATGGCACGTCTATTCAGGCTGTCCTGCAGCACCACGACCCAATGAAGCCCTTCGACTGGCCCAAGGAGGAAGAGAAGGTCCTAGAGCTTTGGAGGGAGCTAGATGCTTTCCAGGAGAGCCTAAGACAGTCAGAGGGACGCAAGCCGTACAGTTTCTACGATGGACCTGTTAGTCAATCCCTCTCCCGCTCTTGCGTGCCAGTTACTAAGGCTTTGACTCACTTGTACTACGATCACGTCCCTACATGCAGCCGTTCGCAACTGTAAGTTAATAAAGATGCACGTCGCTGGAAACAAGCTGATGGATTGGTGTACTACAGGGCCTTCCTCATTACGGTCCGTATTACTGCACACCATTACCGCGTCTACCACTAATACCGTAAACATCCGTGCCATCCTGCATGAACCGCCACTGGCTGCTTTACGGGATACTTCTTCTTTTACATAGGGCATCTGCTGATGGGAACTGTCAAGGACATCGTCACTCGGTGCGCAAACATGCTCCTGTACGAAGGCGGAGCTCTGCTGACTTTGAATTGGTCCCGTAACCTGTCTCGGCCGACCCAAATTTCGCCACCTTCTTCCACATTCTGAATACGAGTGATACAGCTTCTGGCATTCAAATGGCTATCATGTAGAGCGTAGATTTGGCTGGGATACTCATGGCTTGCCGTCTGTTCTGTCTTTCCTGCTCGACTGTAGTCAGAGCTTTGCTAAAATTATCTTTCAGTGTCGAACACGAGATTGACAAGAAGCTTGGTATCACATCCAAAGACGATGTCATGAAGATGGGTATCGCTAAGTACAATGAAGAGTAAGCTTGAGGTGGACGCACATCGTCTCCAGTTGTTTGTACTGACTTTGCTCTCGGAATCTAGATGCCGAGCTATCGTTATGAGATACTCGAGCGAATGGCGCAGGACAGTTGAGCGCCTTGGTCGATGGATCGATTTCGACAACGACTATGTGAGCACACAATATAACTTGCAAGGGATGTGCAGAGGTCTTATGCCGCACTTTCGGATTGCCATTCTTTCAGAAAACCCTCAACGTCACGTTCATGGAGTCAGTTTGGTGGGTATTCAAGCAGCTCTGGGAAAAGCGACAGGTGTACCGTGGTCTGCGCGTTATGCCTTATTCGACTGGATGCACAACGCCCTTGTCAAATTTCGAGGCCGGTCAGGCATACAAAGATGTTTCCGATCCTGCAGGTAAAGCCTAGCCTGCCCGACATCTTTTACACACATTGACAGGTCTTGTTGCAGTCACCATTGCTTTCAACTTAGTTGACAAGCCAGGGGAGGCCGTACTAGCATGGACAACCACCCCTTGGACCTTGCCTTCAAATTTAGCGCTGTGCGTCCATCCTGACTTTACGTACCTCAAGATTCAGGACGAAGCGTCGGGCAGGATCTACTACATCCATGAAGCGCTTCTAGGAACTCTTTACCCCAAACTTAAGACCGCCAAGTACAAGAAACTTGGAACCGTTAAAGGAAACGAAATGAAGGGCTGGAAATATGAGCCTCTCTTCCCGTACTTCGCTGACAAGGTTGGTTTGTCTGTTGTTGTCGATGATCCTTTCTGACAATTCCAATGGCAGTTTGGAGACCGGGCTTTCAAAATCCTCAATGATACCTATGTCACATCCGATAGTGGTACCGGTGTTGTTCACCAGGCACCAGCCTTCGGTGACGATGATCACCGTATCGCTATTGCGAACGGCATCATACAAGCCGATGAGATGCCACCTTGCCCTGTTGACGAGTCTGGCCGCTTCACGAGCGAAGTACCGGATTTTGTTGGAAAGCATGTCAAGGAAGCGGATAAAGACATTATGAAAGTCTTGAAAGCTGAAGGAAAGCTTATCGTGCAAAGCACGCTCATGCACTCGTATCCATTCTGCTGGAGGTATGAAGCTATTCCCCTACATCTACACTACGAACGAAAGCTAATCGTTGTCTACATCAGATCGGGAACTCCCCTTATTTACAAAGCTATTCCCGTGTGGTTCGTGCGAGTTCAGCCTGTTGTCGATCAACTTGTCGCAAACAACAAGGCTACGAGATGGGTACCGCAAAGCGTAGGTGACCATCGCTTTGAAGGATGGCTCAAGAATGCCCGCGATTGGAATGTTTCGCGAAACAGGTACTGGGGTACGCCTCTGCCTATCTGGGTCAGCGATGACTACGAAGAAATGGTCTGCATTGGCTCTATCGAAGAGCTCCAGCGATTGTCTGGCCGAACAGACATCACAGACCTTCATCGAGACAAGATCGACGATATCACCATTCCTTCACAACAAGGCAAGGGTGTACTCCGACGTGTAGAGGAAGTATTCGACTGCTGGTTCGAATCAGGCTCGATGCCTTATGCACAAGTGCACTATCCCTTCGAAAACAAAGAGAGCTTTGAAGCATCTTTCCCCGCTGATTTCATTTCGGAAGCTATTGATCAGACTCGTGGTTGGTTCTACACCCTGCTAGTTTTGGCAACGCATCTATTCGGGACTGCCCCATGGAAGAACTTAGTTGTGTGTGGTCTTGTGCTAGCCGAGTGAGTTCTATTTGAGAGTATTTGAGAGAAGGTCAGCTAACTTTCGAGTACGTGACAGGGACGGAAAAAAGATGTCCAAGAGCTTGAAGAACTACCCAGACCCGAACATCGTTGTCGACAAGTACGGTGCCGATGCACTTCGACTTTTCCTCATCAACTCGCCCGTTGTTAGAGGTGACAATTTGCGCTTCCGCGAGGCTGGCGTTCGAGAAGTCATCTCGCGTGTTCTCGCTCCCTGGCTCAACTCTTTCCGCTTCTTCCTCCTCCAATGCAAATTGTTAGAGAAGGAGACTGGCATTAAGTATCGATATGACCACAATGCACCCAAATCGACCAACGTCATGGACCGGTGGATTCTGGCTAGATGCCAAAGTTTAATTCAGTTGGTACACTCCGAGATGGAAGTTTACCGACTCTACACCGTCGTACCAAGATTATTGGATCTCATCGATGAGCTCACAAACTGGTATATTCGATTCAATCGTCGCCGTCTGAAGGGGGAGAGCGGACCTGAAGAGACCGTTGCTGCTTTGCATAGCATCTTCGAGGCTCTGCTAACTCTGTGCCGAACACTTGTGAGTCACAACATGTAGTGGTTTGTGCAGCATTCCAGCTGATAGTCCGTATCCGCAGACATCCTTTACGCCATTCTTGGCTGAAAATATCTATCAATCTCTAAGACCTTTCCTGCCGGAAGATACCGAAGGCTTAGACATGGGCAACGACCTTCGCTCTATCCACTTCCTGCCTTTCCCGACGGCACGAAAAGAGTACCTAGACCCCGTTATTGAGCGACAGGTCCAGCGTATGCAGTCTGTCATTATCCTGGGACGTGCTTTACGCGACAAGCACACTCTACCCATCAAGGTATGTTGCCAACTGTCCATACTGGCTCTCTGCTCCTCTGACTTGCGTTGCTTCATAGACACCGCTTCTCGAACTTGTCGTTTTCCATCACGAACCCGAGTTCCTTGCAGATATCCAGGTTCTATCGCAATATATCAAAGAAGAGCTCAACGTCAGAGAAGTTCGGTTATCCGATGATGAAGTAGCCTGCGGCGTTAAGTGGAAGGTTGATGCTGACTGGCCAGTTCTGGGCAAGAAGCTAAGAAAGGATCTGCCAAGACTCAAGAAGGCTCTACCATCCGTTACTTCTGATGAAGTCAAGAAGTATGTCGAGACTGGGCACATCACCATTGATGGCATTGAGCTCGTCGCAGGCGATCTCACCACTCAACGCTACGTTGACTTACCAGCGAGCGCAGCTGACTCGGAAGACATGGATGCCGCACAGTACTCCAGTGACTCGAACAGCGATGTCGTTCTTCTACTAGACACCAAGGTCAGGCCTGACTTTGTCAAAGAGGCATATGCGCGAGAGATCAACAACCGAATCCAAAAGGCCAGAAAGAGAGCGGGTTGCCGAACAACCGATGACATGGAAGTCTATCTCGCTTATGCCGACGATGAAGGCGCAGAACTCCTGAACATGGTACTTCGGGACAAAGCTGATTTCCTGGGCCGTACCATCAGGCGATTGCCTGTGGATGACAAGCAGAGAGATAGATCCCGCCCTGTCTACTACGAGGACCCAGAAGAGCACGAAGAGGAAGTAGGAGGTGCCAAGTTCCGCATCGTATTGCTGGAACACGGTTCAGCATAGATGTTCCCTGCTTTAAAACACCCCCTCAGGGTTTGCGCAGACTCTTTCGAAGTCGCGCCCGCCAGAGCTGTACTTTTAGATTAGTTGGTAGATGTGAGGCTTTCTGATTACGCAAAGAGCAATGAATACGGAACTTTACATGTGATTGACTCCAGCATTGAGTCACCATTGCCATGGTCTCTCTTGTCATACGGCATGTGAAAGGCATTGAAAATGATACAAGTACTGTCAATGTATTGATGCTATCAGAATTACAGAAAGGCGCGGCACTATGAGGAAAACCCTTTTCTGGCAAGATCTCAGCCCAGAAGAAGCGGAGAAGCGGTCCTTACGCCCAGCGGCCGAGCTGTGTGCGACAGAATTTCTTAGTATGCCTGCTTGATGCTTCCGTTTGCACACTTACCAAGGACATGATTCCTGCACCGAGCATAGTGACAACAAGTGCGAAGGCAACTTTGCCATTGGAAGCTTTGCGCATTTTCTCATTGAAGCTAGGAGAGAGCGAAAGTAGAATGCTTTAGCCTGAGGGACAGGGGGGTTAGATGGCCAGACTGTACCAACTCACAGGAATTCGTGCGCGAGCAGCTCCACCAGACCCGTGTAGAGCAGTATCCCAGATGAGATAGAGTCGAGAATGCCCGAAACAATACTAGCAGTGACACTCTCTGGACTATACGTTGTTCGCACACCTAGACCGATAGCCATTCCAATAGGCGTACAGACCGCATACAAGCAGCCGGCAGCGTAAGGTACCCAGTTCAGTAGAGGTGGCAGGGGTAAGAATGCAAGTCGAGTACCAAGACCGAGACCTTCGAACATTTGATGGAAGATAATAACGACTAGAAGTGTGTCGAGTTCATCGGTGACGGCTAATGTGAGACCGATAATGACGGAATGAACGACGACACCAAACTCTAGGATGGCGACACCGATAATCTGAGCTGTAGCCTCGTGATTAGAAACGACGCTTGCTGTTTCGACGTCGCTACCATTCTTCTCTGCTTTTTCGCTTGTCGGTAATAGCTGTTCATCACCACCATGGCGCGAGTGAGAATGGTCATGTTCGGCATGTCTACTATGATTGTCCAGGCGCTCTGGACCCTGGAAGGGTATGAGATACACGTCAGCCTGAGTCGGTCTCAGCTTTTATGGGAAAGGCAGAAAAATCTTACGTGAGCTACAGTGGGTCCATGAGTGTCATGCGAGATGCCCAATCTCTCCATGAAAGAGTTTCCAAGGCGATGAGCGACCAGTTCTAGTGTGAAGATGCCGAACACAGACATCATGGCTGACAACAATCGGACTCAGGACAAGTGCATAGGTACCTGCATTCCCACAACTTGCAAACTTACAAATAGCTAGAGCCCACGGGTAGACCGTCCATGTTCCCGTCAGACATGGATTCCCCAGTGCCTCGAGAGCCGGATCCAGTAAATGTATGAAAGCGGTTGCGATGATTCTAGTCAAGATGATCGCACGGCAAAGGCGTCGGTATTTGCGCTGGTCGTCGAATACTTCCGTTCAATAGGCGAAATCTGTACTCACACACCAGATCCGAAATAGCGGCAAAACTCGAAAATAATGGGAGGGATGGACAGGCGAGGAGCTCGTTTGGCAACAATGGGGAACAGTGTTCCGAGAGTTGATGTCTGCGTGAAAGCATGTTCAGTATGCGATACAGGTTAAGGGCATGTAGCCGCAAAGCAGAGTCTGCTCACTGCCAAAATGATGAACAGTCCACCGAGCCGAAGGCCGAAAGAGCCATTGTACGTCGACTCGGTGACGCAGGAATCCACATCCGCACCAGCGTCTGCCATCGTGTTTGAATACAGAGGAGGGCTTCTATGAGGCGCGTCTGGCTAGTTTGTCAATGCTCTCTCTCTGTGCTTCCTCTCTTGAAGCTGGATGAAGCGAGGCTTCGACCAGGTAGTAGGTATGATAGGAGCTGGCGGGAAAAGAGAGGGAGACAAAGAGCAGCGCCCTGCCGTCTCTTGAAGCTTGCCCGCAGCTGTCAGAGTCTTCTGTGTGTCGGTGTCTGCACTTATATATAGATTGACAGCGATGTCTGCTGGCAGATTCGAGGCATCGACTATTGGAGGGCAACCCTCGAGGTGCCGACACCCGACAGGTTATGCGCACATTGCCAGACACCCGACAGGTTATGCGGTGTCGACTTGTAAGGCAGTATCGCAACATGAACACAGCACAGGGCATCATTGATGTCGCATGCAAAGCAAGGCAATGGTGTTTTTCGACAGGCTAATGACTGTATTGCCCATCGGTAGCTTCGGCAGGGCATTTCACAATGACCTGAATCCTACCGATGTCGATATCGCAACCTGGAGAACAGCGGACATCGGTGCAGAAGTTAGTGCGTAGAGCGATATAACGTTATTAGCCGCCGGCAGAGCTGCCTCAACCGCAGCCTGCAACCACGAAGTCTCAAATTAGATTTTCATCAGAATTTGCTGCATTTCGAAGCTCGACAGTTCGGTTACCTCCCTGGGCAACCCCAAAGACGACATCATAACCTTCAAAAGCTTTGTGCTTGAACAGGTCATATCCATGTGATATTGGAACGGAATCATGAGATGCAAGTCACCCTGACGGTCAGGCTGGCAGCTCAAGCGAGACTCCAAAATTTATCTTGTTTGACTGATGCTTGAAGCTCATGCCGCAGAGGAGTTCGTCAACTGTTGGACCGTGAAGAGAAGTCAAAGAGCCTAAGTGTCGCCTGTGACGGCTTCCATCTCCCTGTCGCACTAGACGCCTGGTCGCCAATTGCGAACACCCGTCCGAGCTTCGATGCTGCAAGCAGGACTTTGGAATTTGCAGACTCAACATAATTAGCGTTCTGGCATACTCGAACGACTTGGGTTAGCTTCGGAAAGGAGAACGCAGGAGTTTTCGCGAGCCACTTCAGAGGAACCAAATCAATGACCGTGGTCTGAGCCGAGCCTGTAGTCGAGTACACTATGCTTCTAAAAGCAAAAGTACTTCAGCATTTTATGTATACAACGACAGTATACTGAGTAACTGCACTAAATATACCAATACATCGCATTATCATGCCTTCACGATCTCGTTCTCAGTGTTCGCGTCACCCGAAATTGGAGAAGCCCATCATAGCCATCATATCAGGATCAGCATTCTCCTCATCAGCTTTACGTTGTTGTTCTTCTTGAGCTTGTTTCTCCAATTTCTTCTTCTCTCTCTTTGCTTCTTTTTCAGATTGTTCTAAATCTTTAATCTCCTTCAAGCGTTGTTCAAAGTCATACTTCTTAGCATCCATTTCTTTCCGTGATCGTTCGCGAAGTTCTTGTATTTTAGCTTGTACTTCTTCTAAAGTTGACCTTGCGACTTTTGTTTTCTGGCCAAGCTTTCGTAAATCTATGAACGGGTGCAGGTAGTGTATGGATGGCAGAGTCGGTCAGAAACCTTGTTCGATTAAGGCTGTAAGAAGGTGCTCTAAAACCACTTACGATACCGACCGTTTACGTGGCCAAGATATGAAGCGCTATCCTTGAATGTCCATCTACATGTTTGACATGAAAAGCCGGGTCTTCCACTCGCAATAATAATAGTCTTGCCTTGGTTCTTGTCAAGGTTGAGAGGCTCTTCTCTTGCCTCGAGCAGTTTCGTAGCTTTGGGCAGTTCCTCACGCCGCCGTACTTTCTTGCCTGGTGGAATTATAGAGTCATATCAGCCTATTGTGAATTTACACACACTGAACACGCTTCCTAATAAAATCGCGTCTGGCTACACCTACCGCTCTTTAAAGCTTCAGCGCGCTCCTTTGCACGCTCTCTATTCTCAGCATCCTTCTCCTTCGCCTGCTTAGCAAACTCTTCCTTGTCCCATGTTTTACGTTCTTTGCCAGTCGTTGTGGACAGGCCTCCATACGCTCCCTCTTTGTTCGCACTCATGTTGGTGCAGCAGTACAATACGGGTTTGTAAACTGGCCTCGAATACAGGTTGCCTGCCGCAGGATGATCGAACATCATATGCAGACACATCAACAACCAAAGCAGCACTGGCAATGATGACGCACTCCTGTGATTGTAGATTATGGCACTCCTGTGAATGTAGATTATGGCGGAACGACCCAGAATGTCAATAGTATCCTACCCAATGCTAAGGCAATTTACTGGAATCCGCCACCACTCGTCACCGCAAAAGCGAGTTGCTCGCTCGGGTCAGACGAGTCCAGTCCTACTTTCTAATACATCAGTTGCATATCACTAATAGCTGACAGCGACCAAGCAGGAGGCAATTTCTGCTGGTCCCATACATGAACATCCTCGACCAAGCGAGCACGTGAGCCCTGCTACCTTTTTCTTACCGAGGGAGGCGGCGCTAATAATGGTACAGGGCCTCCAGATTCCTTTGCCGTGGTAGACTTCTTAGCAGGAGCTCCTACTCCACCTAGTTTGACTGATATAGTTTGTCCTTCTTTAAGTGAAAAGTCGTACTTTGGCACATGGGGTTTGTTGGAAGATCCACTGTTATCTGACTCTGTGGGTTCAACCTTTGGTGCGCGTTGTCGTCTGGACAGGACAAGCAGACCGTGAGTCGTGATCAGAACTGAATACCTGCCATGTTGGCGTTGCAGAAACAAACTCACTTTTGCCAATCCTGCAATGCTACCTGATAGTCAAAGGCTTCGCCACGATCTTGAAAGCCCATTCCCAGATACGCATGCTTTCCTGTATTGACGTCCACGACCTTCAGTACGAAATAGCGTGACGAATCAAGTACAGCCTCGACAGCTTTGCCTGATTTGTCGTATGGGCACTGTGCGAACAGTTCTCCTTCGAACGTGAAAGGAACACGTGCGTCAACCATACGGCCCATGTATCGTAGCGTATGGCTTCTCACACACCTGTATTACTATCTTCTAGCCTGACGACTGCTCGGCTCGTATCACCTTTCGTATATTCCATCACACGACATCGACCTGGTCAGTCGATACGGAATCAGTACCTTGGCAGAAGTGCGGGCGTCCAAGCATTGGCACCAACGGACCTTTCCAGATGAAAGCTTCCATATCTCCCTGGACAGCAGACTCTTTGCATCAGTGCAGCTCTGCAATGTCAGGTGATTGTTGGTATATAGTACCCAGTCTGCGGCGCGATAACCAGCTGTGGAGGTCCGTGGCGGCAAGCGGTAGACGTAGCACTCGCGAGCTACGAAGAGGACCGACTCGTATTCTTCTTGCTCTTGAGGGAGAGCCGAGGCTTGCTTGCTACTACCAGCAGGCGCGACATCGCCGAAAAGGTCATCCATGTTAACGCGTTTACCGATGGAGTTGATCGAAAACAGACTTGAAGGTTGAAAGTGGGTCTTGTTTGACCATTGTGCTTCGCTTTCATTTCGGTCTTGACAACCTGAACAAGGTCTAGCTACGTTCTGCTATGCTACAGCATACTGAATCTCCTGGCTAGGATCCGCAAGAGCGTGCCCATCCGTACATTGCGCTGGAAGTCGAAAGCATGTCGCGACCACGGGGCAGTGGCTACGAGGCTTTGCCAGCACACGACGAGCTCGATGAGGGATTGGAAGAAGATGACCTACCAGAACGTGATGCACCGTCTTCGTCTAGTCAAACCACACGGCAACAGTCATCAGCTGGACCTACCAGCTCTCGTCGGACTCGATCGCACTCATTGAGCACGTCTGTATTGAACATTGACGCAACTGCACTCGATGCAAAGCTGTCGCAATGGCGTAAGGCCATCAAGAAGAAGTTTGCAAAGAAACAATGTAAGCACTGTCATGTTTGCTGCAGCTACTGTTGTGGCCGCCTGCATGTCTGAATGTATGCTAATATGCATATGCTACCCCAAGCCACACGACAAACGCGAGACATAGACCAGCCCTACGAGGTCCTGGCAAGCGTCTTCGGACCCATAGAGAAGCCTGTGAAGCCTCATGGCAAGCAGCTTGTCAAAACACTGGATGACCGACCGGAGCCTTTCACGCATGCACAATTCGTTGAAGTTGCTGAAGATGTGAAAGCTGCTATCCGGCAAGGTATACAACCCAAGCTTAACAAAGCCGGTAGTAGTGGAAGTTACTTCGCACGTTCTACCAGTGGGAAGACTGTTGGGATTTTCAAGCCTAAAGGTAGGTCTGTTCCGCCTAGGCTAGACCGACTCAATCTAAAATCATGCGGTGCAACAGATGAAGAGCCATATGGCTCTCTCAATCCGAAGTGGACCAAGTGGTTCCACCGAAACTTTCTGTCAATCTTCGTCGGATTCGGCAGAGCTTGTTTGTTACCCAATTTCAGCTACCTTTCCGAAGCCGGAGCGGCCGTCCTGTCAGACAAGCTTCAGCTATACATCGTTCCGCCAACGGAGCTGGTTTCTCTATCATCTCCATCATTTTTCTATGACTATGCAGATCGACGAGCATACCAGCGCAAAGATCGCCCATTACCAGAGAAAATCGGTAGTTTCCAACTCTTTATGACAGGCTATAGAGATGCAAGCGATTTCTTAAGAGAACATCCCTGGCCCGGCCGACCCACAAGAGATACGTTGGGTCTCGAAGGTAATCCGGCTCATCGCGAGAAGAGGCGCAATTGGACACGCAAATGTCGCTTACTTTGTGGCAGAGCTGGGGTAGATGAAGAGGACGATATTGAAGACAGCGATGATGGCTATTATCAGGACATTCAGACGCCAGGCCGGTCAACACCAAATTATCCAGCTTTGTCAACATCCACTTTTACTTGGACACAAGAGCTGATGACCGACTTCAGGCTTGAACTCGTGTGTAGCCAAATTACTTGGTTACGTATCCAACCTTCAGCTAATATGATATATTTCCGACAGGAAAAGCTGGTAATCTTGGATGTATTGATGCGGAATACCGATAGGGGCTTAGACAAGTGAGTCTACCGGACAGCGTTTTCGGTGCGAGACAGCATCTCCCCCAGCTTGCTAGAGGATAGGCCCTTTTGCCATAGAAGAAGCAAACCTTGGTAGAGCGCCGAAACAGCCTTACACTAGGGCTTGTTCTACACGATATGCTTCTCCACTTACTTGGTCAGTCGACCCGCGACTGAGACATATTGCTGAGCTATGCTTCCCTACCAGTTTCATGGTCAAGGTGTGCACAGGAGACTGTCGACGGCAGCAAAATTCAACCAAGGAAGGTGATCCGACAAGACTCGCGCAAACTATCCAGCCAAAAGCGATGGAAGCCTTGAGCCTAAATTCTCAGCCAAGTGATCAACCTTATACTTCGCGGCCCCACGTGCACCTGGCAGCCATCGACAACAGTCTCAGCTGGCCAGTCTATCACCCCAATAGCTGGCGATCATACTCATACGGTTGGCTATATCTCCCATCGTCCCTTATAGGCCATCCCTTCACACAACAAACCCGACAACATTTCCTGCCGTTACTGTCGGATCCGCAATGGTGGAGCGAGATTGTATTCGAGCTAAGGACATTATTCTCGCAAGACCCGGACTTTAGTGACCGCATGTTCAGGAAGCAAATCGCTGTCTTGAAAGGTCAGGCGTACAATGTCGTTCAAAGTCTGAGGAACTTGGACGAAGGGCCGTTAGAGCTATGCCGCCGTCGTACCTGCATCGTACACGATGACGAGATTACAGTTGCGGATGACGATGTCACTACTCAATTGATGCAAGCGACGCATCAGGCGCGCTCGCAAGAAGCACCGGATCTACCTCATGCCCTCAACAACGACAATGACGGGCAGAGATTTGAGTGCGATAGAGATCTTTCAGCTAGTGTTGATGCGCTCATGTCAAGGCCGAAACGCACCAGCAGTGATTACGCTAAACCTCGTAGACCAGGCTATGATCGGACCTCGACCTACATCAGCCAACGGAGTCGTCCAATACCAGTCGCTCAAAGGCTCGACTTGAATAAAACCGTTATTGGTGGTGCATCTGGCTTTGCCCTGATGGAGCATATGGAAAGGGTAGAACGTCGTGAGCATGACGCGTTCAGCGATAAGGCCATGAGTATACACAGTGAGGCAGACGACAACGAGCCACAAATGGAGGAGCATAGATCTAGGAGGCATGGCTCCCGACGAGAAGCGACAAGTCTTGATCTGGGACGCGGCGATTCGCCGACATACACGAGGACCCGGGAAGCCAGTCAGGGTAATATGCCGCGCCGAAACACACTAGATATCAGCATTTCCAGCCGGGAGCTAGCTAGGGGACCACCTAAAACTAAGACGGTCACCGTCGAGGTGAGGATATTCGTCCCTATGATATCGTAGCAAGCTGATTCGGCCGGTTCGCAGCGCTTGGAAGAAACAAATGCTCGCCCTTTCTTCAATAAGTTCTAAGATGGGTCGTGTAGCAGTATGCAACCTGTTGTTGTATCAGTCTTGCGTGCAAGTGTCACATGTCATTATCGCGAATGCTAGCTATGCCTGACAGAGCGCTAGATTTGCTCGAGCATACATCGGACGAGCAAAAGGTACAGAGAGCGAGAGCACAGAAAGTCTAGCAAGGTATACAATTCGACCGCTTATGCTCATTGGCCTTGTTGATTAAAATCGTCCATGAGATCAGTCCCTAGAATCGCGATAAGTCAGCATGCACGCTCGTCGATTAGCTGAATACGACAAGCACGGACCTGACTCTAGGAGGAAGTTTGCAGCCAACTCTTCATTTCTGTCGCACGCAAAGAAAGCTTGCAGAACGATATCTTGCGGGAAGCCGAGACCTTGCAACCTCTCGATAGCGTCTCGCTCGGCCTCTGTCACTTGTATTGGGATGCCACCACCGTGGTGACCACCTTCGTCGTCATCGTCGTCCATTGCACCAGCCTCGACACCCGAACCTTCGGCAAGGAATTGCATGAAAGCTTGCTGATTTCTGCTAATGAGATTGAACAGGTCGCGATTCGATGCAGCGAGGGATTCAAGGAAAGGCTGAAGCAGTGCAGGATTTGATTGCACTAGTTGACGAAGTTGTCCCATCATTGGATCGTTTCTAATACGCTCGATCTCGGCAGCGTCACCACCGTTGCCTCTTCCAGCACCGGTTGGCGTGGCAGCACCTCCAGCTTGACCCTGTTGCGCCGCTTGCTGAGCAGCGGCGAATAGGTTTTGTGGAGCACGAGCGGGTGCAGAGGGAGTTGAGGGCTGTTGACTTTGATGTTGCGGTGTTTGCGCTACAGCAGGAGCCGTGTTTCCTGGCTCAGGCCCACCTTGTGGTGGTCCTTGAGACAAAAGGTGCTCGGGAATCCCCTGCAGAACAATGTATCAGCCGGCGGACACGAAGACAAGCGTATCTTTTCAGTTCCTTACATCCATAAGGTATTCGATAGCTCTATCAGGGTTGTTGTACGCTGCGCGCAGAGCGCGCATGACCTGCTCTCGTTCAAAGCCCATGGCCATCATTTCGTTGACTGCACTCTGCAAAGCAGATCCTGTCACGAAGGAAGGGTCATTCGCAACGGTGCCAGAATCAGTGCTTGGGGCTGCGCTGGCAGCTGGTGTCTCCGAACTGGCTGGTGCTGCAGCTTCAGCAGGTGCGGTTTCGGAAGCCGACGCTGTGGCTGGAGCCTCCGTGCTAGTAGCAGCAGGAGCGGCGGCAGGGACAGAAGGAGCGGCTTGAGCTGCAGCAGGTGCTGCAGCTGAGGTGGATGCTGTCGCGGCAGGCGCCGCTTTGGGCTGGAAAGACATAACTCGTTTGTTAATCGTCTTGGGTCTACCATACTTCGAATAACGATTCAGAAAGCTCGCTTACCTTGCTGACCATAACCACGATGAAGTCTTTGCCCTCCTTGAAGTTGAGACTCTCAACTGTTTTGTCATCTGACAGTATCTTGCCTGCAGCAAATGAGCCCTTCTAATGAGATACGTTGACGCGGGAATCGTGTGCCTCAGGACCTACCTGAGAAGATAAGTTTCTGATTATCGACTGCAAATTGCTGAGCCTCTTCCACCTTCTTTTTAACGTCTAGGATCTGTACGCATTTGAGAGTATGGCCATCAGTATTCTCGAGCCTAACTGTCTTCAGGCGAGCCAGCTGCACGTTTGCACAAGCTGGCCGCGTCATGATGCACTATCGAGCGCTACTCACGGTCTCGCTGGGCTCAGCATTGAGCACGAACTGCTTCTGTTGTAACGTCTTCAGCGTGAGCTTCATCTTGAAAAACGAGATGAATTATGTGTGTGTTTTGGAGGCAAGCATTGTAGGTGCAGGGCAAGCTGGCTCGGATGAATGGTGGCAACAAATGCAGAGGTGTTCCGGCAAAGCTTCACTTCAGATCATTACCAGGAAATGGTCGCATGTGTAGACACTCGTTCTAGGTGCTATACACCACTGCAAATGGTTCGTATCGTTGGTTTTGGCACGGCGGTGTAACACCGATGTATTGTAAAGAGCAGTGCCCAGCTGTATAGAATACATACTCACGCACAAGCTACAGCAAGCAATCTGCATACACACGTAGCATCACTCAAAGTCTACTCTTTGGTTGAGGCTTAGCGAAGTCCCTAGCCCTCAGTCCCTCGTAATTGGAGTAGAAAAGATTGTCGGGTATACTTCCAACATTTCGAGCTGTGATTGCTGATGTGTCTACCATCGTTGGGTTGACATCTGCAAGCGTAGGGGCGCCAATAAGGCGCATATTCATTTCCATTTCATCTTTAAGAAGCTGGATAGCTCGAACGACTCCCTCTGACCCGTATGCGGAATACGCATCTATAGGAGACGTACATATCAGTATGTCGGTGAAGCGAAAGGCCCAAAGCAGACATGGTAAAAGCCTACAGAGGAAAGGTCGACCGATACCAACACCCTTGGCACCAAGAGCGACTGCCTTCAAGACATCGCCAGCACGTCGCACACCACCGTCAATGTAGACTTCGAAGTGAGGGCCCCATAGATTTCTGGCTTTCAGGGCATCAACGACCTCTACTAAGATCTCGATGCCTGATCGGGCAGTATCAAGCTGTCTTCCTCCGTGGTTTGACAGTACAACACCCTGCAACCCAGCCTCTGCAGCCAGAACTGCATCCTCCCAGCATTGAACGCCTTTGAGGATGATAGGCATCTTCGTGATAGATTTGAGCCACTCCATATCCTTCCATGATAGGCCTGGATCGATGAAAGATGAAATAGCTCTGGCGGCTCCTTGAGACCTGTCAACGCTTCCATCGCCTTGCTGAACTTGAGAGCCCGTATCGGCGAATTTCATGCGCATATCCTTTTCACGTCTGCCGAGCTGTGGAGCATCGACCGTGATAAAGAGACCCTTGATTCCCCGCTTTTCGGCATGTTCAACGATCTTTTTGGTTATAGCTCGGTCTTTGTTGACGTACAACTGCATCCACTGAGTCTGAGATGAGACAGCGGCATCGACTATCTCGTCGAACGAGCAGGAGGCCAACGTGGGAATCATCTGAATCACATCATGCTTTGCCGCAGCCCAGGTAAGGTTCTTCTCGCCATCAGGATGACCCAGCTTTCCGAGAGCAGTAGCAGTGATATAAATTGGCAGAGATGTCTTTGTACCCAGCATTGTGCATGAGAAATCGACGTTAGTCACATCTCGCAGGACCCGGGGGCGGAACCAGAGTCTTTGGTAGGCAACGTGATTTTCTCTCATTGTAATTTCGTCGTCCGCACCAGACGAATAGTATGCCCACGCAGCTTGTGTCATGGTCTACATTTTTGGAGAGTATGATTGGAACAAATTAGCCTAACTGGAATATACCATGCACTGGTATACCTCACCTTGCGAGCGACGGTTTCAAAGTCGTGGAGAGAGAGACATTCGCTGAGAGGAGGCTTGTTGAGTAGGAGATCCTGACGCTCTTTATCGACTGGAGAGAGCTCTGCTTCTTCTACCTTCACTCCAGTCATATCGACAGTGCCCTTGTGCTTGTCTTTTGGAAGGTACTGTTCAATTGTGCCCTGATTCACAAGAGTGCGTCAACGTTGGTTTCCAAGACAAAACATGCATGGAAAATACTTACGGGTGGGTGAATAGGATCATATGCTTTCCTGTATCGAAGAAGTTTCCCCAAAGGTCAGCCACACTGGGTTCCGGAGCTGGGAAGGCGGCAATCAATCTGGATGGCCGTTTTGCCTACTTACGTAGCATCTCTTCCAGCGTATTTCAGTATGATGGCAGGGCCGCCTGGATGCTGTTTGGGGATGTAGGACGCTCGTCAGCAGTCCGCGACCGTCTCCAGCCTTATATCAGACGCACCTCCGGCATGAACTCTGTCCGACAAGCGCGCATCAGTACCGTATGTCTATGCAATTACCTCCGCTTCCAGCCATTACAAGCAGCCAGCTCACCAGTGACATCGAAAGCAGCTCCATGGATGATAACCCAGCAGTCATCTCGCTTGTTGTGCTTCGCTACCTGCTCTGCGCTCAAAGCCACACCAGCTTGTGCTGATCCAGCCATTATTATCGATTGACTTCCAGAAGGCCGGGGTTTTCTACAGGCTCCAGTAGCTGCAAGTTCAGCAGGCTCTGCTATGGCTCAGCACGGATGCAAGACAAGGAGAATCAAGAGTGCTCTTCAGCCTTTCGTCTTGCAGCGAAGCCAGTCCGGGGCCCGCCTGAACCGTAGTGGAGCATGGGAATCTGCCATCCGCGCTACGCCCAGTTTGCCGGAGGATAATCCCGTCCTTTGCCACTGAAGAAAGTGCTCTAGGAACGGCGCAATTGGCTGCTGGAACACAGGCTCTCTTCTATGCCGCAACTATGTGTTGTGACGGTATCTGGATGTCGTTCAACTCAATCCGTCTGCTCAAGTAAAGTGGCTGCGCGACACATCCCAATCCCCAAAGAAGCCCAATGCAATGGCTAAGTCTCCCAGGTCGTGCGCTTCTACAAACTACCGTCGCATCGCCAGCTCTATCCCATCATAGACAGTGTGCCAAATAAGGGCAGCAATCATGGCCCAGAAGCAAGAGGGCTCTAGGACGCCTAACCCGACATCCTTTGTTTGTGTCCAGGTTCGATGTCTCTAAGCTGCTGTCGTACTCAAGCTCGTCACGCTGATAATGTCTCTGAGCGTGCGGCGGCGATCGCTCACTTACTTGCTCGTGTCGTATTGCTCGTGGAAGTGTTTGTGCTGATGGCAACTTTACATTAACTGCAACCTATTCTCGCGCTTGACTTTGATATCAACCGCTTCCCTTGGACATTAAATCTCGTTTTGGCACTTCTCCTCAATCACTATTTCGAGACTTCAGGACGGGTGACCTCAGGTAGAAAGCTGAAGCGCGAAAATCATGAGTGTTTATGCCAAAGTTGGAAGCAGAGATTCGTGAACGGGCATGCCGACAGGCCAAGGCGATGTTACTACATCGGCTACATCTACGAATGCTCGTGTGTTGCCGGAAAGGCGTTCAACCCCTGCAAGTAGCGATCTGTCAGCCCATGCCAATGGCGGCAGAAGACTTCCGTTCGTCAGAGAAACAAAGCCCCTACAGGAAGACCTGTCTCGACACTTTCACACACTGGTTCTCCTATTGACTGGGCAGGTATCCAGTTACTGTGCAAATCCCAGGTTACGAACATTGACGTTTTTTCCTTACGCTTTTATTCTAGACACTTGAATTTCTTCCGAGTAAGTTAGATATACCAAAAGCTGTGCATTCCGATGTTAGCTCACACATTACATCTGCTGTAGATACACCTCCTCTTCTTTATCACGGTTCCGCTTATTGCCTCCGGTATCTTCTTCGCTACGGATCGGAGCAACAACAGCTACATCGATTGTCTCACGCTATGCTATTCTATCATGACGGTTACAGGTCTGCTTACAGCTTAACCAGAACCGGTATCGGAGTAGGGTAACTGACTTTCCAAATATCGACCAGGACTAAACCCTATCGCAATGAGTAACATAACATACGGGCAATGTGCCATCCTTTACGTTTTAACGATTATCGGAAGCACCGTAAGCTTGTCCTGGTCGTTATTGTACTCAGATAAGCTGAATCAGCTAATTCTTATGAAATAGTCATTCGTTGCCCTTGTTACTGTCGTGGTACGGCAGTACTACTTCCTACAGCGCTTCAAAGAAGTTATAATCAGCGATCGTCAGATGCCGCGACAGACCCCGAAGCCCGTATCATCGCACTTATCACGAGTGAGCGGACTTACGCAGAAAGTCAGTAAAAACTTGCGAAGAACTGTGACCAAAGGCAAAGAGTCGGACGCGAGCCTTCATCCTGCAGACATAGAAGCGGGACAGCCCGGTGATGCAACGAGAGCGGAATGGGCGCCCTCTTCACCGCTTTCGAAGCCTGGAGCGGCTCCTAACTCCTCGACAACTCCTCTGCAATTGTCAGCGAGACCTCCCATGAGTGCTGAAATTGCGACTAGTCGGCTAGCTCGTTCGGATTCCCCCTATTACAGTGGTCCTAGTCGTAATCGTCACGCCTTTGTTCACGATGGTGCTTCTTTAGGTGGCCAGTGGCAGTCAGGTAACGTGAGAAACGCAACACCATTCGTTCTGGATCTGATAGCCCGTCTCCCATACAGTCAAGGTTACTCCAAGTCCCGCAGGACACATTGTTCATGATCATCAAGGTCGCGAACTAGTTAGAACGTATTCACGTAACCCAAAAAGTACATCTCTAACTAAAGGTTTTGGAGGTTTCAGCAACCCGATAAAACGCTGGACCTTCCAGCTCGTGCATCACGTTGTTCATCGACATATACCAGGTGGCCAAACTCATCAAGTCGTAGCATTGCAATCGAATCGGCGGACTTCGTCAGATCCAAAGGACACCTTCCCGCCTCTCAAGGTCACTTCTTCTCATTCCTCGGTTCTCAAATCGACAGTCAATTACATTAGCTTCGATGCCCTCGTTGGCAGAAATTCCAAATTTCTTGGTTTGACATCTGAGCAACGCGATGAACTCGGTGGAGTCGAATATAGGGTACGTACCCGCGTACTCAGATCATCCGCCTTGATTTCTCACAACCTTGACACCCCTTATATTCGTGCAGGCGCTCAGTGTTCTTAAGAAGGTTGTGCTAGCTTACTTCCTGTTAATTCAGTTGATCCCCATGGCGATATTTTGTCCATTATTTTCCAGTAAGAAATATGCTCCTGTTTTAGAAAATGGTGGCGTTCCTGCAAGCGATGGCGCGTTTATGGCTGCCTTTACAGTAAGTAACGCATATACAAAGTGAGCAAGCATCATACTTAGGTTCGAAGAAAATCGGCACCCACTGACTTGTTACGTGCGATGGACTCCTTGTGCAGCTCCGGCCTTACGCTCTTCAATGGGTCTATGGCTCCAGTCCAGGACGTATACGGATGGGTTATAATGGTCTCGCTGCTTATACTAGCTGGAAATGTCGCATTCCCCATGATACTTCGATTTGTCATTTGGACGCTTAGCAAGATTGTCCCCAAACACAGCCAAACGCATGAAAGCTTGACTTTCTTACTTGATCATCCAAGGCGATGCTTTTTTTACCTGTTCCCATCTTTGTAAGTCAGTAGAAGGAACGACCTTTGAAATAGATTGTGGGCTGGCATATGTACTGATACTCCCGCTCTCAGTCAGACATGGTTCCTTGTCGTCCTACTGATCTTATTCAAGTAGGTTCTGTTCAGCCCGATTCAATCCGAAAGACAATAGAGTTGATGGAAGCAAACGACAGTGGATTTGACATGGTCTGTTGGGCATTGTGAGTAGACCGGTATTACTGTTTCCCGTAAACGAAGCCTATTGGTACCCGTCCCGTCAGATTCGACCGTGGTCTTCCTATATGGAATAACCTTACGCCAGCCAAGGTAATGCCTTCAGGGTAGTCTAATAGTAAAGATGACTGATTAAGCCTGCTCAGCGGCTCCTACATGGCTATTTTCAATCGATCGCAACTAGGGCAGCCGGCTTCACCATGTTGCCCCTGAGGCAGTTTGCTGCGTCTCAGCAGCTTGTCATATTGGTCATGAGTGAGCTTTTCTGAACATTCGTGCTCCGTACTAGGCTATTGTACTGACATGTGTTTAATTCGATAGTGGTACGGCATTCGTTACTGTTTGCTCAGATATAGGCTTCAATCTAATTCGACGCTATATGAATGCCTACAGTACATCAGCGTCTACCCGAATGCAATCAGTATTAGAAGCACCAACGTATATGAGGAGCGATCACTGTGATTTACCCCGTTCTCTCTACCTTCAAATGACATGAGAAACTGATGTTGGCCTGTGTCAGCGGAATCGTGCACCCCAATAATCCCCAGCAACTTGAGGATGGTCAATTTGATCCGAAACGTCCGCACAGGCCTTTCAAGTATCTTGGTAAGAAAGTAGATATAGTTGTATCTGATCTTACATAAGTTAAACCATATCTGCTGGTGTCTCAGCATCACATCTCCGTCGACAGCTGGGTAAGCAAATTCAGCTGTCCGAACATTGTTGGACTTGGCTTAGTTACTCTCTGTCGACAGCTTTCGATGTCTACTTTCTCCTTGCAGCCATCTGGATCAGTGAGTTCTTCTCGCGCCGATATATGTTCAGTGTTAACATAGTCCATACAGTTTGCATAAGCGAGGTACTCGTCTTCCGTAACCCCGCACCTCGCTGTGCACGCCTACTGACTGTTACAGGCGATACGTGCACCCTGCTTGAATGCTTAGCGGACTAGGATCCTGAATACGGAAGATAAGGACTACTTTACTATCTTTGCAGTCATCTTCGAGACTGTGTCGGGATACGGAACAGTCGGCCTCAGTCTAGGTACTCCACAAGGACCATATTCGTTATGCCACGAATGGGCTGTCCTATCCAAATTGATGTTGTGCGCAGTCATGGTCCGTGGTCGGCATAGAGATCTTCCAGAGGCGATAGAGTGAGTGACGACAGGGTCACAGCGGTACGTTAAGCAAGCTGAGCATGTACTTTCCCAGTCGGTCTGTTCTCCTGCCGTCTGACATAGAAGCCATGGCGCCCAAGAGTCAAGTACATGTAGCACCGTGACAGTTTGGGGCCGTAAATGGCCGACAGGATTGTAGCATATGAACATCCGGGCTTCCGCAGCATGGCATTCAGCCGACATTGTGCGAAATGTCTGAAGGGACGGGGCACGTCTGCTTTGAGAAATGTTGAAGACTTCTTGATACGGCTTTCCCTTCACTTGGCATCCCCTTGCATATTTCCCTTTCCGCCAGGGCGGACAGGAGCGATATCGTGTGTTTGGTTTTGATGGACACCTTTGTTTGGCTGCCACGGCACTTATCCATGCCCCGACTTTCTGCCTACTTATTTCTCTCTCTCTTCGGTTCGCGCTCTCCTTCTGCTCTACTGGGCTTTGCGCTGTTGCACTCTGGATCATCAAGTGCAACGCTCTTCGCCACAGTCGAAAGTCTTCGGGCGCGGCTGTCGAAAGTGACACACTTCCGATGAGGCAGGCTGCCTTTGCTGTAACCCGCGCTGCGAGTGCGACAAGCGCATCAGAAGGATCTCAAGACAACCTTGAGCACACCCACAGCTTTCGTTTTGGTTGGCGGAACATCAGCGCCCGCCTGCCTGGTCAGGCCATGGCCTCAGACGGCGGCCATGCAAGCCTGCAACAACAGCAAGAGAATGGTTTAGGCCTGAATCGCATGGAAAGAGTCGATGCATCGTCACAGAGCAGCGGGCAGTCGGACACCGCAAGCGACAGGGACGAGGACTCGAGAAGCAAGCTTGCAAAGGCCGTGTCATCTGCTGAGCGTGCGTGGGCAATAGTCTGGGACTGGATCAAGCTGTAAGTGTGGATGATCGGAGATGTGCTGGTAGCACGTTCGCATGACTTCAGCACGGGCAGCAACTGCTTCTGGTAGGCGGTGATATACATTAGGCTGACTTGCGTTGTACCATCAGGCATTCCAACTTCTACAGAAGTGCGTGTGTGCTCGGTAGCGCCTTCGGGACCTGTAAAGACTGACTTTTGTCAAATCTTCCACTGCTCGCAGTCCATCTCCTCACTTTCACTATAGTCCCCCTCATCGCATCTGGCATATTCTATGGAGTCGACACCCGCGGCAATGACTACATCAGCTGCCTCACGCTATGCACGTCCGCCATGACCGTCACAGGTAAGGGAAGATCATCTCGCTTCAAGGTCGCTTTATTTAGAACTTGGGTCTGGACTGACGCGCTTGCGTATTGCATCTATCGGTCTGTTCACACAGGGCTCAACCCTCTTCTTATGGAGAATATATCACGCTTTCAACAAGCCCTTGTATATTTCCTGATCTCTATCGGTAATATCGTAAGTTGCTTTCAAACTTGTCAAGGACCCTGCGAGCAGTCTCCTGACATTATGGTCGATCCTACCATGTGTCGGTGTTTTCGGTATGATAGGTATTTGTATCTATAATTACAATCATAATTCGTCGTCACTTCTTCAGAAAACGTTTCGAGCACATGGTCAAGACGGATCCTCGAGCACGCAAGCGTATCAGAGACGTCGAAGACGCCCACGAGAAAGAGAAAGAGGCCCATCCGTGGTTGCATCCGTTTGCTTTCGGGGAAAAGCATGCTCATAGACATGGCCATGGGGATATGCCGGATGGTATGCTCCGTTCGCACTCCGGTACTGGCTCACCTGTATATTCGAGGACTGGAACTCCTTCAGGCAAACCGAAGAAACGAAAAAGAGACAAGCTCAGACCGGACATGATCAGAAGAGTAGACGCACCTGTCCGAGTTAATCAGATGAACGTTGGCGGGTTTTTATCGGAGAATGGATCACTTAACAGGCGGGCTTCGCTGGATCTGGCGAATGGCGTTCAGCCCTATAATCTCGATCCAAACCACCAGCTTTCCATAGTGCCCGACGGAGGAGTGCTCGAAAAGACCGCAACGCGAACGGACAGTCCCACACAAATGTCAACCCCGGCCGACATACCCAGAATAGGAGAAGAGCCGCCCAGTCCCCGGGGTACACGGCGAGTGTCGCTTGCCGAACTGCCTGTCATGCGACACGAGCGCGGGGCGCAAGATAACACTGCCATGGCCACTATACAAGAGGCTGCCTCACGCCCTGCGTCAATAGCTTCTAGCGTGTTTGAAGAGAGTTTCGACTCCTCGAGTGACGAAGGCGGCGTTGCGCCCAATGATGCAGTGCACTCACCAGCATCGGCAGCGGGTCCGTCACGGTCAAGAAGAATGAGCGATCCTGCTCATCTACCTTCGCATACGCCAAATTCTGATTTGAGGCGAGAATTCAAGCGCGTTAGGACCATGGATCCTCCAAAGGCCGGCGGTCTGTCAACGCCAGCTCACGCTGGCGGGACCTTTCCTCGTACTCAAACTATTGAAATCAGAGAACCGGTGCATCCTGATCGACCTAGGGGATATTCTAGTGCAATCCCACATCTAGGGGCGCATGTTCAGCCCGATATGATGCGACGCAGAGGCGCTACTACCAGTACGATTGGAGCTCCGCTCTCGCGCAGTAAGTGCATATTGCGGCCGCATAGCGAAACGCATGCTGATCCCTACTTATCACTGCCATTAGCTATGGCCAGACGCGGCAGCAACGATCCTATGCCTAGAACAATGACCCGCGGTACTGCATCCATGACAACTGGGTTTGGTGGCTTCCCAAACCCAGTGAGGGTGGTGGCAAGTGCCGCTTCGAAACGTTTATTGCCAAGGGTGGCAACCATCGATATGCCCCGCACCACTACCCTTCAGAGCGTCCACTCGGATCGAGGCATGACTGACGGTGGTCTTTCCAACATTTCCGGGGGACCAACGCGTGCTGTCAGCTACATCAGCTTTGACGCCGTGGTTGGGCGCAATTCTCGCTTCTATAGCTTAACCTCCACCCAGCGGGATGAGCTAGGGGGTGTCGAGTATAGAGTACGTGGACTTCTTAGATTGTCCACCTTCACCGGCTCTAACTTGGATACCTGCGCAGGCTTTGTCGACGCTACTAAAGATCGTCATCGCGTACTACTTGCTCGTGCAGCTCATACCAATAACCATACTGTCTCCCATCATGCAATCTCACCACTATGATTGGTTATTCAGGCAGCAAGATCAGGGCAGTGTTAGAGGTGCGGGTGGTTGGTACTCTGTTTTCAATATCACATCGGCTTTCAGCAAGTAAGTCGACTGGACCTCCGCCTTATTGGATGAAGCTAACCATTTGTTGCTGGAAGTGCTGGACTATCGCTGTTGGATGATTCCATGATTCCTTTCCAAAGATCATATGGGTACAGTGGTCCTATATCATCTGTCATGAGCCTGTCTGATGGTCTGTCTTCAGCTACGTTCTCGTCCTTGGGTTTTGCATCTTGGCGGGCAACACGGCTTTCCCTGTGTTTTTGCGCCTCGCAATTTGGACACTTTCTAAGATGACGCGCGGAGGGTCTCGACTGGGGGAGAGCGTGCAATTCTTGCTTGATCACCCTCGAAGATGTTTCATATACCTCTTTCCGAGCCACCAGACGTGGTTCTTGGTCGCAATGCTTGTCGTCCTCAAGTAGGTTTGCGAGCTTTCAAATGTTGCATTGGAAGGAGCGGGCTGATAAGGCCGGCCGTTTGCGTACAGCTCGACCGATTGGATTTGCTTCATAGTGTGAGTCAGCTTGTAAGCCGGCTGATCTCCATTTTTGCTCAATTCCCTGCCCATAGCCTCGACACAGGGAGCAATTTCTTGGACTCTCTACCGTCTGCAGCAGTACGTGACATGCTTTGTGCTCTTTGACATCCTTGCTGACGGCTACATACAGAAAGCGATCGACGGCTTGTTCCAGGCCATAGCGGTCCGAGCTGCTGGGTTCTCCATTGTCCCTCTTTCTGAAACCGCTCCAGCCTTGCAGTTCCTTTACGTTGTCATGATGGTATGTTGGCGAGTCCCAGCCAGGACAGTACCTTCTGATTTACCCCTTTACCCTAACACAGTACTTAGCTGTCTTCCCGATCGCGCTTTCCATTCGAAGCACGAACGTGTACGAAGAGAAATCCATGTGAGCCCCTTCATACAAGTGACGTCTGTGCAGGTGCTCATCAAATACAATTCCGGCTAGGGGCTTGTACGACGAGGAAGATGATGGGGCTTCCCAAATTGAAGCGGCGTACAATAACAATCACAGCATTGGATCTTACTTTGCTCATCATGCAAGAAAGCAACTTGCGTTCGATATTTGGTGGCTTGGTCTGGCTCTATGGGCTATTTGTATTGTGGAGCGAACAAATATCGATGACCCCGAGACAGACTCCTACTTCAATATTTTCACGGTTATGTTTGAGGTATGGTAGCAAATGCTCGTACCCATTAGCTCAGTCTGATATTTAACTTTGGATTTACAGGTTGTAAGCGCTTACGGCACTGTCGGCCTGTCCTTGGGAAGTCCCAATGTGAGCGGGAGTAGCCCAGATGCGATTGTCAGCCCACTCAAGCTGATCCTCCGTGTATCAGGCGAATTATTCACTTTGCGGCGACTTCCGGACTCTATCGAAGCTCATCCTTTGTGCCGTCATGATTCGAGGCCGCCATCGTGGCCTACCAGTCGCCATCGACCGATCTATCCTCCTACCTTCGGATCTGGAAGCTTTGCACGGGCCACCGGTCGACCAGATTGATTCTTTACCCAACGTGCCCACTGTCGACAGTAGTGGCTTTTCATCACTCAAGAGGGGCATGACACGCACATCGCTCGCAGAGCATGGGAGAAGAACAAGGAGTGCTACGCACACGGCACGCCGCCTCAGTGGTGGTCAGCCTACACGTCGTATGCGAAGCAGTACTTCGGGTACATCTCGCTCTGTGGAACCTCTCAAAGAATTAGCGACGCCAGCGAGTCCGGGGACTCAGTTTGCAGCCGCCCCGAATGTGCCCGTGAAGAGGGAAACGCCCACTAGACCTACCCTGAATGGCTACCTAAGTACGATATACTCGGAAGCTCCTACACCTGCTGGGACACCGAACAACGAAAAGGCGGAGAAGGATTCAGGCGGCAATGCCAATGCTTCGAATAACCAAGCTGGTGTAGCTGCTTCAATGATCTCAAACGATACGAACGGAAAGGATGCCATCACATTGGCTGATAATAAGACATAGGGCAAATGAACGTCTTGGATAAGCTTTGTTAATATCGGGCTCGTATTGCATCATCTGTTTCAATATAATTACGGCTAGTCGCATGGTGCTGTGCTTGTTGTCTACAATTATGGGGTCTTCATCTATATATCAGTCTCTTTTCGGAAGACTCCGCAATAATGGGTATGCATGCATGCAGTGCATAAGGCAATGTAATCTGTCCGTACATATCCGTCATGAGAGGAAGCCAGTCCGCAGGAAGGTTTGCTTCGCCCGCTCGTAGACTCCAAGGAAGATTGCACCACCTATGCTTATCCATGTTACCCTAGGTACAATACCTCTAAAAAGAGTTTTGAAGCCTTCTTCCCTTGCTATGCGGCTCATGGTAGTAATAAAGTTCGACGAGTACGGCGCGACAGTTGATGCTCCCTGCGTGATAATCAGCACGGCTCTAATAGACTAACTTTTTCGCGAGGAGAGCTGCTTACAGTTTTGACGCTGAGCATGATTCGAGTCTTTGCGACGTCTAAGGGTGTAGTGACAGCCGCAGCGAAGCCTCCTGCTATACTTCCACATACTGCTGCTTGGGAAGCAGGTAAGTCATCGACTGATTTGAGACCTCGCCATTGCACCGCCAGCGTTGCTTTCATATATTCGTACAGAGGGAACTGTATGCACGTGAAGGGAATCTATTTCGATAGTTGACTCAATAGGCTGTGCAGTTTAAACAGGGAGACAGTCCTACCTCTCTAGCAATCGTACTTCCGAAACCTTGATAAAAGCCTCGCAGACCGCTTTCTACTAGAACTCTCTTAGCGGCAGTGAGAGAACCACCAGAGCCATACTTCGAAGTCTGCTGCCGCGATTTAACCACCTCCGTAGGTACCCTAATCATGCATGCTACAACCTCTCCTCCACTCGAGGCGAGCATATGAACGATAGGAGCGGTAGAAGCATGGGAAAGCGATGGCGCCAGCTTTGGCAGGCTTGCTTTCAGCTGCTCATATGTCGTAAAGAACGCTGCAGCTACAGAGCATTGATTGAACGCGTTCGCAGAATTGAGGTGTCAGTCGTTCGTGATCGGCCTGTTTGCATGACAATTTGCTTTGACCATACACACCTCCGGGAGCTGAGCCCACGACGACGCTACCCAGCCCGCGATAGACGCCATTGAATCCACCAGCCTTCAAGAAGCCTTCTGTCGACTGCAGGCGAGTCTTGAGGGTGTCCAGTGGGAAAAGCGCGACATCGACTGAAGTGCCTGCGAGTCCACCTGCCTTGGGGAAAGAATCAGCGGGCTGAGAGCGAAGACAGTGGTTGACAGGAAAGACATACCACAAGCGCCTGTGCAAACGAGGCTTGCGACGCGGAAGGACCAGCTGTCATGTGCGGGTTTCGCTGCTACGTTGTCAGTACGTTGGCAGCCGACCTCCCAGCACACGATCACCCAGCGAAATGATGATCGATAATAACGGAATGGGATGCTGAGCGATAATGTCGATACGAGGACACACGCAAGCTTAGAAGGACTTCTGACTTGCTTCACTGTCCCCACTGACTGAAGCTTGCAACATCGGCGTATCGGTACGCCACCCTTGGCCCTATGGGTGGATATTGGCACATCTCGGCTGTCGGCAAAAAGTACATCAATCGACTAAAGACGATCCATTTCTGTCCATAACCTACAACACACTCTGCAAGGGTTCTCAATACTCATCTCGGCTCTATGGCTCAGTCCAACTAACTCGCAGACCCTCAAGACCCGCAATTCTCCTCTGGTACCATGCCTCATGCAGGGGAATCATCCTCCTCAAGCGGTGCTCCGGATCACTCGTTGCAGACTGGCAATGGATCAAGCGGCATACATGCCGACGACCTGACTTTAGCCACGGCCGCAAGGGAGCCAGTGGTCGTACAGGACGATGGAAACGGTGATATAGAAAATGGATGTCATATGCTGAATCCAGAAGAAGACTTACATGGGAAGAACCTAGAAGAAAAGAGCCATACTGCTGAGAAAGTAGATGCCGTACCGTCCATTGACTCCGAACAAGAAGGTGGCAAGTATGGCGTGAGAGCTGTCATAGGTGGTTTTGGAATCAGGTAGGTATCTTAACCGGATCATATCTGGCTCATTCGTTGGATTCGCCCGCCTCTGATACCAATCTGTCCTGCAGTTTATGCACCTGGGGCATGTCAGGTGAGCGACCCGATCAAGCGCCGTTGATAAATCCCATATTCCCGGTCGAGCTGAAAGCTTGAAATATACATCACATATATTACTCAAATGACTTTCAATAGGGTCTTGGAGTGTATTACAGGACACATACGAACGAAATCAACTGTCAAGCTATTCGTCCAGCGAAATCGCTTGGATCGGCTCTGCCCAAACATGCATGATCTACGCAAGCAGTGCCGTTACAGGCCGGCTGTTTGATGAGGGTTATATGAGCCATATGTACGTTGCGTCCATGTGAGAAAAGGCTTATAGACTGAACTGAGCCCCTTTTATGGTACCGTGACTAGCCTACTTTTCAGCTGTCTTTCTACGACTGTATCCTTCATGCTAGCTTCGATATCAACGCAATACTGGCACTATCTGCTTTCACAAGGTTTCTTGATGGGTATAGGATTGGGGTCATCCTTCTCGCCCGCTTTAGCATGCGTAGCATCCTACTATCGACGAAGGCGAGGAATAGCATCAGGTCTCTTAAGTGCAGGAAGTGCATTTGGAGGTTTGATACTACCTATTGTACAAAGCAAAATGATAAACAATCCTAAGATAGGCTTAGGATGGGCGTTGAGAATGACAGGATTCTTGGCGCTGCTGTTTCAAGGTACCGCTTGGCTCATTATGAAACAGAAGAAAACGACGCCAAGCAAGAGACCGTTATTTGATATTTCGGTATATCGACAAAAAGCGTACACTATTACCGTAGTAGCGCTATTCTTTACTACTATGAGCATGTTTGTGAGTGTTGCATTTTCGCCAAGCTGGTACGAGAAACGCCACCTTTTTGGCTGTATTGACATCCCCACGCCCTCTTCGCAGTTCCCGGTATTCTACATTCAGCCGTTTGCAGTCAGTCAAGGTGTCTCAGAATCATTGGTATTCTATTCTATAGCGATTCTAAGTGAGCTGCTGAAAATTCGCAAGCATACCGGGTAGCGTTGCATAATCTGACCCCGAATTTTGTAGATGGTGCCAGTATATTCGGTCGCATGTAAGTAACGATAATTGGCAGTGTGTTGGCTTTGTTTTCTTTCTGGAATGACTGAATCTATGGATTCACCTGCTACAGATTCCCTCTACTGATAGCGGACAAATTTGGAGCATACAACGTCATGATTCTTTCGATAGCCTCTCAATGCGTAAGTAGGGTTACTACACAGATCTGTCCTGTAGCTCACGGAAACCTATTCCAGATTTTGATCTATGGTTTCACTGGTATACATAATTTCGCTGGAGTGGCAGCTTTCTCAGCTCTGAATGGTATTGCTTATGGTAAGCGGCGCTCATGGAAAGTCTAGAGTACATTAGGTACACCAAAGCTGAAGGCATTTAATCCTGCAATACTCCTCAATCCAATCTAAACATTTCAACCTATCAGGATGTTATGTTACTGTCGTGAGTAGTCATCAGGAGCCGGCCGATTCAAGGCAGTCGTCTATGCTAGCTAACACGAGCTTCTTCCTTTTCGAATGCATCTTTGCTGGAACTACGCAGAATCCCGTCGCGCTCGCATTCATGAGTGATACTCCCGCCCGGATAGGTGTAAGCATTATTTTTGGTACGAAATACGCTAAGAAAGCTGAAATCAGTCATGGGCTCTCCATGAACAATGTAGACACACATTGGCATGGCGTTCATGACCAATTCCGTAGCTGCATTAGCTGGCCCCCCAGCATTAGGAGCAGTCATCACCGCGACTGGAAAATATTGGCAGGGTACGTTCCTCGTACTTTCTTGACATTTGCGCCTAACACACTTACACAGTTCCAATTAGCCGCTATTATCGCTGCTACTTGCTCACTCATATCGTGTACCGGCATGATCCTCGCGCGTAGGTTACTCGCTAGGACTCGCGGTACATGGAAGGTATAGGCACAGTCACGGGTGGTAAAAATTAGCATGATCAGTGAAAAGAATATTGGCGTTGTAGAGAACGATGTATACTGGAAGTAGTAGTATAGTCGGTGACGAACAGTAACATGAAAAGTCGCACATTGCACATTTCGAGTGAGAGTGAGAGTGAGAGTGAGAGTGAGAGTGAGAGTGAGAGTGAGAGTGAGAGTGAGAGTGAGAGTGAGAGTG